>VXAK01017932.1:5349-38803 GCA_013399435.1 Arenaria interpres
TCCGTTGCCCTTCTCTGGACCCGCTCCAGCCCCTCAAGGTCTTTTTTGTGGGAAGGGGCCCAAAACTGGACACAGAATGAATTACCAGGCTTGAAACCAAGGCATGTGTTTTCAGATACTGCAACACTTTGTTAGGGGCCTGAAGTAAGCAGTCAAAATACCGCTTTACACACTTGATGCAAAGTGTGTATAATTCAAAAGCAAGTCTATCAGTGGTACCAATGATATATGGAATATACTGCATATATATCTCCATACTATGTTAACATATAGTAACCAGTAGTGAAATTCCAAATAATTGAAGCAAAATATTATGCCATCTACTTCCTCTGTACTCAACAGTGAGGTCAGTGGAACAAAACTCTGACCTTTGAATTCATTGAAGACAGTAGCAAATGCCTGGGATCTGGTAGGGTTGACCTTTGGAAAAGGCAAGTCTGCTTCTTTCCAATTCTAATAGATTAAGTCAATAACCTGAATACCTGCATAAACATTCCAATTAAATATCAGTAGTTCTATGTAAATCTCATAGGGATCCAGATGCAGAATTCAAAGCTACACAGGTACAAACCCTGGAAAAATAAATTGCATCAAAAATAACTCAGAAGTTCATTCCAGAAGAGACTTAAAATGTTCATAATTTAATAAGGCTTTTTTTTTTAAAAGATTTAGTGAATGAAATGTAAGACACTGGCAGCTTTGCCTCATTCCACTGCTGTGAGCTCAGTAGAATTAAAGGAAGAGAGGTGGGGGCACGTGTGTTCACAGTCACATAAGCATGAGGAGGAGTGTGTTACAGATATGGTTAGCATCTGTAATAAATAAATTTATAAATAAATAAATAAATAAATAAATTGCTTTATTATACTGTACCTTTAGTAATGTACTTGGCTTAGCATTGTTTCAGGTTAGACATACTACAAGCATCCTACAAACTACCACTTAAACATACTACAAGTGCTCTGCAGATCCTCCAAAGGTGGAAAAGCTTATACTTTTCTGTTCACACCCTTTCTCTTTTGGACCGATCTTATCAGTTAAACAAAACTGCGCTTCTTGTGTTTGGGATTGCGCTCCCAGTGCTGCTGGTCTGAAACTTCCACTGCCATCAAACCTCCCTGCAGGTACCCAGCTACCATTTTTCCCTCCTCTATTAAATACCTCGCTTTTAACACATCATTTAAAAGCACGGCAAGGATTTGAGACAGCGTGGAAGAAACAAAGAGCAGAATAACAAGTTTGTGATGTAGCTCTGCCCTACCACACTTGACTGGGTGGGAGAGTGGGGGAGCAGGCACTCGAAAATAATTTTCTGAATTTATTATTTAAAAATCATAATTTTAATTTCATTTCTCTTTAGTTTTTGAATAAGATTTTTTTATAATGTCATTAATCCCTAATTGGCCTAAGATACTCCAAAATTTACTGTCAGGTGTCTATTACCTAGATTTAACCATACTGCAAATGGATTCAAAATTTGTTCAGCCTTTAGAAAACTGGACTTCATAAATGTTCAATACACTTTATCTCTGTATAAATTAATGATCAAGTAATTTTAAAGCATCATTAATTAGCAGGTTGATCTATATTAAGGCTCCTCTAATCGCGATACGACACACTGTTTCTGATCCCACCTGAACTGATCCTACCCTTCAATGAAGTGAATGTGCCCAACATTAGCGGGACAAGAGAAAGATTTGAGCCTACGCCTCAACTACTTTTCCAGCGCCAACATTTCTGCCACCAAAAGACCTGACAAATCAGTTTGCTCCCCATTGTTCCAGTATCAGAATCCTTCTGTTCCTTCAGCGATGGGGAATCGATTACAAAGATGTTCCCTTTTCTATTGGTCATAAATCTGTGCTGGAAAACAAACTACAGTTTTTACAAATTTCTCAAATTCAGCTCAATGGGACAAAGTGCATCTTGCTGGAACAACTTCAAAATACTGACTCCAGCTTCTACGGGAATGGCAGGTTGGCAAGAGGTGTCACATCACAAGGTAAAGGGATCTGGACAGCTGTGAGTGACAGGCAGACATCCTTCTGGGAGACAGGAGATGCACAAAGCAAGGGAATGTACCATGTCTATCCAGAGATTCCTATGGAAACTTCTGTGGGTTATTTTATACATCTATACAAAGACAGCAGGTCTCTGAGGATCTCTCTCGTCATGAGCCCGTTAATTCCACTTCAAGCAGCGCCTGCCAAGAATAGTCTCCCCTTAAACTGTTAGTTACGACAAAATCAGGCAACGTGCACTAGTTAATGTATATTGCAGATTTTAAAACCCATCCTGTTTGCTGTAAAACCAGGGATTTTCTTTGTGGTATTTTAGAACGGAGCCCATCACCATGGTTCTGCAATGAGGACAGCAATACAAAAATCTACCAAAATCATAGTCCAGAGATCTAAAATGGCTTTAAAAACCTATTTCAAAAACTCAAACCCAACTCCTGTTTTTTTGTGGCAGCAGATAATGGTGAGCAAGCAATGCTCGAAACACCTGCTCTCAGAGAGCTAGCAGAATATTCCTATTTAGGATTTGAGGAAGAGAAGGCAGGAGGGGAGCCCCCTGCACCTGCTTTTGTGACATAAGAACTAAATACTTCTCAAAGCTGGTACAGTGGAAGTTACAAACGTTAGCCCAACAAAACCAAAAATAATTTCCATGTTGTCTCTCCCAGAACTACCAGGCAGGAAAACCATGAAGGATGACTACTCTGAGGAGTACCAAAACCACAGAAAATTCAGAGACAAATAACTGTTGGTGGGGGAAAAAAAAAAAAAGTGTTTGAAAGAATATTTACGTGGAAGACTTTTTGAGAATTATTATTAAATTTGATTTAATTTTATTTTAAATTAAAATTTAAATGAAATTAAATTCTCAAATTAAATTTAATTTGAGAATTAAACTATTTTTAATTCCTAATTTATCCTATATGAATTTTTTAATTCCTGTATGAACTTTAACTGTTATCTTCTCTTCCACAAATGTCCTCCCACTGATTTGCAGAAATAAGTCTGAAACCACTTTCAGATTCTCTAGGCTGAGCTGCACGCATACTTAACATTTCCGTTGGGTACTTTTTGGTTATTTATTAACAATTTTATTAGATATTACTATCACCCTCTGTCCTGTGACCCTGTAAATGACCTAGAATCTGATTTTAGGAGCAAATTCAGCTCCTAAACAAAATCAGCTTCGCACACAAACCTGTGAGGTGTGCTTCTAGAACAGTTTTAGCCAATGTCTCTGTTGCCTTATTTATGGCTGTCTGTGTGTAAACTCCTCCTTGTATCAACTTTAGTTCTCATTTGCTCTTCTGCAGAACAAGTTCAGGAATGTAATCCGGCAGAAGGCCGGCCTTTTGGACATTAGGAACTAACAGCCAACGCTCAGTTCTGGAGGGAATGGCAACCCTGATAGCCTTAACCTAAGCAGTTGTAGAAACGATCCTGAATTTGAAAGAAGAAACAAATGGTTAAATATAGATAAGGCAAAATTCAGTTTGGTACTCTAATCACTGACCAAATTAATGAAACCTTGCATTCATTTCAACTACCTTTCTCTATGTGTAATACAATAACTTTAAAGTGCTACCTATGATTGCTCTTCAAAATTCAGGAACATTCTACAAAGCACCTCAATCATCTTAATGAAATTCAGACTAAAAAAATCACAGAATTGAATAGGCAGAGCAGCTGTGGTATCTGGACAGGAAATCCAGCAGATCTGATCACCTGCCTTCATAACTACCAATAATCATTAACACCTTCCACTTCTCTACCGAATACTCCAAGCTGAGCACTCAAAAGAATTCATTATTCTCCAAGAAAAAAAAAAGGACTCCAGAGCGAAAGGAGAAAGTGGGAGCAAAAGGGGAATCACTCCAAAACGAAGCTGATTGACAGAAAAAGCAGATCCGAAATACAGATATTAAGAGGTTACCACAGGAGAGTGGGGTGCATTTACTGGAAAAAGAAATCAGTTTGGGCTAAATAGTCTATGTTTTCTAGTTTGCCTTTGCATTAAAGTACACAACACAGGTCATGATGTATTACATGAATATAAATATCAAATATTGAGGATCCAGAAAAGAATCAGTGAAATACAGGATGTGACACATTACTTAAGTCGGTGCATAATTGTTAGAACAGTACTCCAGAAAGCAAATTAAATTCAACAGAGCTTCCTGTGTTGCCCTCCCCTCCTTTTTTTTTTTCTGTACACATTTATTGTACTACACTGTATCAGACAGCCCCTCTGAAAAACCCTTTTAACAAAGGAAAAAGAAAAGAGAGAGTAGTAATTTAATTTTAGACCATTCCAGATTGATTTCTAGTCCATGCTCAGATGTCTGGAATTCAGCCAGAATAAAAATTGCATTTTAGAGAAAATGAACACAGCCCATGAACAGTTTATTATCCTAAAGTTTAGCTGTAAGTTATAAATACTCCAAAATGTTAAAACTGCTGCTCAAGGGTATTTATGTGTTGGCTTAGCTTCATGTTTGTGATGGAGTCTTGACCTATTCTCCATTTCACGAAACCAACAAGCTGCTAAGGAGGACAGGAGAAGCAGCTGTCCTAATATGACTTTTTTTTTTCAGACTTGCAACCAAGGAAGACCAAATACAGTTGACAAAGAAAGACCAGAGGGTGTTTTCACTTTGCCTGCTGTACTCCCCTGTGAGTGCAGTGAGAGTACTTAGACTTAGCAGTGTAGCTGCTTAAGAACTTTGTTGGATTAGGTCCTGTGTCCACAGCTTCAGAGCGGTGAGAAAATTGCCAGGAAAAAACATGAATGAGTTCTGGCCCAATGGATTGTGAACACCAGAATGAAGAGGGTCCCCATTATACACAAACCACCTTCTGTGGCATAAAAATAAACTACTATTTCCAGCACTGGTTCATTAGGTAACAGAACTCTGAATAACTTTGCAATTCCACTTAATAAGGGTCTCAATGTGGCTACTGTGGCTCCGAGTCACATAGAATCATAGAATCGTCTAGGTTGGAAGAGACCCTTGGGATCATCGAGTCCAACCATCTACCCTACTCTACAAAGTTCTCCCCTACACCATGTCCCTCAGTACCGCATCTAAATGACTCTTAAACACATCCAGGGATGGGGACTCAACCTATTCCAGTGTCTGACCACTCTTTATGTGAAGAATTGTTTCCTAATGTCCAGTCTAAACCTACCCTGTTGGAGCTTGAAGCCATTCCCTCTCGTTCTGTCATTAATTACCTGTGAGAAGAGACCAGCACCAACCTCTCTACAGTGTCCTTTCGAGTAGTTGCAGAGAGTGATGAGGTCTCCCCTCAGCCTCCTCTTCCTCAAACTAAACAGTCCCAGCTCCTTCAACCGCTCTTCATATGATTTGTTCTCCAGGCCCTTCACCACCTTCGTTGCCCTCCTCTGCACCCGCTCCAGCACCTCGATATCTCTCTTGTATTGAGGTGCCCAAAACGGGACACAATACTCGAGGTGTGGCCTCACCAGTGCATGTAAGCCAATGTAAGCTGGGGCAGTCGTGGCTTCTCCATTTCCTTCTCCTTCCTTGGACTGCACCCCTGCAGTTACACGGGGAGCGACTGAGGAAGCTGGTCGAGTCAAAAGCTAGGACACGATTTCATGTTAGACCTAATCTGATGTCTCCATGGCTTGCTGCCAGAATGGACAGTCAGGTTCTCCTCCACGCATCGTGATGGACAGACCACCCTCCTCCACTGCACAACTAGCAGCGTTGCCACCTGTAGACCCAGTTAAAACTCACTGACCCCATAAAATAGCAACCTCTCCTTTTCATGGCCTAACTATAATGGGTAAAGACTAAGGTAAAAAAAGCTGCTTTAACCACATTTTGGGGCAAGGTTTTAACCAATTCAGCCCCATTACCACATGGCCATACACACAGCAATGCTCGCAGCAATGACTGGAGGAGCACTTGGTGGCCGGGAGGAGGAGAAGACAGACGTGGCAACTGCCCTGATTTAGGCCATAGCTCATTCAGATACAGCCAATGTAGTTTTAAATCAGCGAACGCAAAAGTCATCCTTTCAGGCACGTTTTGCAACATGCCCTGAAGAACAGTCGCGGTGACTGTTTGCTCCAGGCTGCCAGCAATGCAGACGAAGGCATGCATATGTTTTTAATCATGCTTCGCACAATTAAAAAAACTTTGCTGGATTACGACCGGAGGAGAGAGAACTAATACCCATGTGCTGTAGAACATTTACTGTATTTTCTATTTTTCTCAGTTTCTGCTGTGCTATGGTCTTCTATCCTCTGTTCTTACCTTGCTGCTCTTTCCTCTTTCCCACCTGCAGTGACAGCAGTTGCCAATCCCAAAGTGACAAGTTGTTGTTATTCATGGAAAAAAAAGAAAATCTAACATTTGCTGGAATATTAAACACACCAGAATAAAGCCACAAAATTTTCTTGATAAACGGAGCCACGGGAGAGGTCTAACTCTGTCTAACTGCATATACTTTTGGTATTTTAACTGCTAACTTTCTCATTAAAGGTCTTCTTGAGCGTGTTCAGAGAGATCACATCAAAATCCAAGTTACAAGATTTTGCTAAGGTTACTTTCCAGAAAACAAGCTTAGCTTCTAAGTTTTAAAGTAGTATTCTCCAGGGTGCTAAAACACAGCTGGGGTATTGCAGCGTTACACAGCCCATCCCTCTCTCCATGGCACTCAGGGTACTGGGCTTGAAGAAAGATATCACATACATGAGGCAAAATAAGTTTAAAAAAAGAAATCACAGATTCAATTCATTATTAACATAAAGGCAAGGGCAACTTTTATAGAGAAGTTTTTAAAGACAAGGAAATTAAGTAGGAGTTCAGATTTGAGTAAGTAGTATCTGAGCTGCTGTCTCACTAGATGGGAGCTATAGATTGAGCTGAAAAGCAATGGTCTAACTGGTGTCACACGTTTGGTTTTTTTTACTTTATTTAGGAAACGTAGCAAGCTTTGGAACTACAGGGTGTCTGTTGTGGTTCACCTTGTTCTGTCGGGCAACATGGGCTGTAAATAACACGCCACTGGTAAAAGCAAATGTGCTCAGTAAGAGGCATAATACCTTTCTTTTGAGGGTGGCGGTGAAGGTGAAACCACCGCCACAGGAAGATGGAATTCCTGTAAAAGGTGAAAAAGAGGAGAGGATACTCTGTGGAGTACAACACCACCAAAAAAAAACTCAGAAGACTTGCATTATAGTCAAACTTAGAGAGTCCTTAAATACTAAATTTTAATTCTTCACTGAAGTCAGAAATACGACACATCCAAGCATTAGAGGCAACAAGGTCACACGTGCTGATCTCACAGCCACAGGCAATGAGAACCAAGTCAAGAACCAAGGAGCTCATGACAGCTGTCACAGCGTGCAGAGGTAGGGCCCCAAAACATCATTATTATTATTATTAAAAGAAGAAAGTGGTCTTCTGTGAATTTAAAGTAAGCTTAAACTGTGCTTTAAACTAAACTTGTTGGGGGAGGGGGACATTATCCAGCTAGCCCTTGACAAGCCAAGGAATGATGCTCCAAGATCTGTGGAAAGGGTCACTAGCAAAGGCCCTCACCCTGGTGCTCTGAGATGTGCTGGGTACCCTGCAGCGCACACAAGGTCTTATGGGGATGAGCCAGGGGGTCCTGAGGGGATAGGAACTGGGGAGTCACAGATAAAACACCTCAAAGGAAGGCCACCTGAAGAGCAGCATGAAGGAAATGCAGCCACTCCAGCTAGTAATCCGGCTCCATTGGGGCTTAGCAACTTCATCCGTCAGCTCCCTCAGGACCTGTGGATGGATTTCATTAGGAAGAGTGTGACCAGCAGGTCGAGGGAGGTGATTCTGCCCCTCTGCTCTGGTGAGACTCCACCCGGAGAATTGCATCAAGCCCTGGAGTCCTTAACACAGGAAAGACATGGACCTGTTGGAACGGTGGAGAGCCATGAAGATGATGAGAGGGCTGGAGCACCTCTGCTGTGAAGACAGGCTGAGAGAGTTGGGGTTGTTCAGCCTGGAGAAGAGAAGGCTCCAGGGAGACCTTATAACAGCCTTCCAGTACCTGAAGGGGCTACAGGAGAGATTGGGAGGGACTCTTTGTCAGGGAGCGTAGTGATAGGACAAAGGGTAACAGTTTTAAATTGGAAGAGGGGAGATTTAGATCAGATATTAGGAAGAAATTCTCTCCTGTGAGGGTGGTGAGGCACTGGAACAGGTTGCCCAGAGAAGCTGTGGCTGCCCCAACCCTGGAGGGGTTCAAGGCCAGGCTGGATGGGGCTTGGAGCAACCTGGTCTGGTGGGAGGTGTCCCTGCCCAGGGCAGGGGGTGGGAACTGGATGAGCTTTAAGGTCCCTGCCAACTCTAACCATTCTATGATTCTGTGCATTAGGCATACATTCAAACTGGGGAACTGTGTCACCAAGCATTCAAAAAACTGGAGAAGAGCTCTTAACGCTACTGCATACAAATGTAAAACAAGAATTTTACTGTCCATTTTAACTGACCATTTTTAAGAGCTACAGCCAGCATGACAGAAATGTGTGTTGCTCTAGCGTACCAAAGCAAGAATAACTTTGAGCCACAATAGACTATTGGGATTTGGGATTCAAGCCTCTCCTGAGATGTGTCAACCCTATCATCACAACAGCAACCTCCGTATACAAACATGGAAATCACATGGCGTCAATAGAAAAGCTCTGCGTTGTAGAGCCTTGGTGGTGCATTAACATTTTGAATATTTCCTTCTAATTATTAGGAGACAAAATGAAGGCACCAAACTCTGGACACATTTCAGTACTATTCACGATATTATTTAGCTGAGATGATACGCTCTGGCATTGTACATCATCCATATTACCAACAACGTCCATTCCTTGACAATTCAAAGCTCTAGCAATCCTCCTAAGTGGCTTATAATGGCACTGATAATTTCCACAAAATGACATGGAAAACCTATTTGCAATTCCAGTAACACTCTCCAACAAAAAGCATGTGGAAATGTGCTCCCTCATTTCAGGCATGTCAGCAGTTCTTTAGGTGAGAGTCAATGTTTCCATTCAAATCCCTTATTTTTCAAGAGGTTGCAGAGTCAGCCCTCAGGGAGAGAGAACTGATACCAGCAGTTTCAGGTGCTTTCATCCAGTCTTCTATCTCAAAAACAGTCTTTTTTTTCTTTTTCTAAAGAAAGTTTAAGCCATTAGCTCATCGTATGGATGGCTGCCTTCTGGAATTGGTAGGGGAGAAAGGGGTGCAAGACACTAAAATTACTTCTAAAAGAAGATATTTTGGAAAATAACCTCTAACACCTCCACAGTGTCATTTTTTTCCAGCAAACAGTTCCTAAAGACCTAGAGCTAATCTCCCTGTGGTGGTCAATGTTGACAAGCTATAAAGTGAGTCTTGGCATTTTGTGTAACCTGGAAAAAAGACCTGGAAAATCATTTTCAGCCTCATCCTGGATTTAACTAATACTCCTCTGATATATCAAACAATTACATGATTAACTCTAAGATTCTGAGAAAGTTAGCAAAAGAGTTTGAGAAAAGAAATAACCTCTATTATGTGCAGCCCGAGCTTTATCTATACCATAAGCCAGACAATTCCAACCCTGAGTTTCTGCACTGAAAAAACTCCTCCTTGGAGCGCTCAATGAGTTCTGGGGATTTCCTAAAACTTGCAGTACTGGTTTGCGGCAGTACAGGAGGTCTTAGAGTGGAGTGGATCTGGTCTGTGCTATTGAACATCTTAACTTTTAATTACCCGGATGGTAGCAGTCAAAGGAGTCGGTATGCTCCTCAGCTTGCCAACCTTGCTGTCCAGAGCCATGAGCAACTGGCCAGGATTGAGTAATACACCCAGCAGCCACTAAATCCTTCTCGGCTGGGAAAGCTGAGTGGGCATCCAAATAATATTTTGATGAATTTACCTGTCCTTTTATTTTTTTATATATATATTTTTTTAAAATAGTATCTCATTAGAAATCAGAACGCCGTGATTTTTTTGAATTTCTCAAAGCCTGCCAAGAATATACAGGAGCCATTAACATCGAAGACAAATGCATATAAAGAATCATTAGTAGAAAGTAAATTTTATATACATACTTCTATCACGTCAAGAAAGTAGCCCTGATATCTGTGTGCTATCTCACTAGTCAATAAAGGTCCGACAAAAGATAGGAAGTCAGGAATAATACATTCATCCAAATAATATATGAAATTCAAAGCTATCCATGTTCTGAACAAATTGATGATTTTTCCAGTTAAACAAAAAAACAAAAGTTGCGTAGAAGAACTGGAGAGACGATAAAGCATTGTGGGAAAACAGATGTCTTGAGAAACAAGTTTTACTGAGTATTCAGTGAAAAGGTTTTTGACACAGAGCAAGAGAAAACACCGCCAAGCAGTTCATATCCACCAGAAACCAAGCGCTGGGCAGATTTGCAACCTGCACTTTGGATGGCAACATTTGATATAATGGAGAAAACAACTGGTGTGGGGAAACAAAAACACCACAAGAAATCTTACAAACACCTGCAGTGAAAGCAGCATTACTCTTCACCTTCACACGGGAAAAGCAAGCAGCAGCAAACAACAGAAGAGGGACTAGTTTCTGTCCATCTTTCCTGGCAGAGGACTAGCAAGTGACTGAATCCCAGTGACAATCATCTACTTCTCTTAAGCTCATAGTTATGCAAGGTAACTGCCAAGAAAAAATGAAAAACAACATTTAGTCACATAAAAAAGCTTTGAAACTTCTCTTTTTTTCCGATTCCTTCCACCGCGCTCTAGTTCCACTTCCTCGCATACATGACCTATTCACAACGTTAGTCACAACGTTTTTAGCTTTGATTTCCATTTCTATTCCACATTTAGCACGTCCTTTCTTCTCAACCAATCATTTACGCGTTCCTTGCCTTCTATTACCCACCAGCAGTTCCCATGTTCAGTTTATCAGTTGTTAAGAATAGGGAAAGGCTTTTTCACAGATTCCAAAAAAGCCTTGGATGTGGCCATGAGTATGTTGCTCTGCCTTGGGCCACTCTACTGCTCCTTCAACTGTACCAATAGAAACTTTTTGCTAATAATTTTAAGAGTGCCTTGGTATTCTCAAATCATAGAAGTGCTTTAAACAACTTTGAACAACTTTTTTCCATTAAAGCCACCGAGTTTGCAGGAGAAGGCTCAGGTTCTCTGTACTATGACTTTCCGTTTCATCCCTTTTTTCTGTGATCTCAGAGCAATTTCTGAGACGACGCACGAGCATAAGGTGCCTCTCAGTTCTTTGGTTCACTGACATCACGAAACAAACTGGAATAGTCAGAGACTTCTTCTAACCTTTGAAAAGAAACATTTTGTAAAACACGACCACAGCCACTGCTATGGGGCAAACACAGAGCCTGATCTCTTCACCCACTGCAGTGGATAATATACATCATAATATACTTGAATCTGCAAATATTAGAACATAAATAAGACTTGCTCTGTTCTCACGTATTATATTACATTTCACAGGAGATGTATATACAAGCTCCTGCTAAAAGAGAAACTGCACTTCATTTGGTATTGACTTAATGAAGGAATTCTCACATTAATCTCTTAAGCTGTACTGCTCTTTAGAAAAACAGACTCTGTGGAAAAGAAAACCTCCATAAATCTCTTCAGCTCTCACCCGAAAAATAGGCTTTTTGTAGCCCAGTGATTTTCTTTGCACCTTTTCTTGTGGAAACAATTAGCTTGGCAATTTTAAAGTATTAGGTAGGCCCAGCTGCTGGCTCCTGGTGTCTTTCCTATTATATAGCAATGTCCATACAGAAGGAAACAAGGATCTAGTCTCATAGTACTACAATACATCAGCGGGAGATACATAAGTGAGCTACCAATAAGGTTAGGTTTTGAAGGAGCTTTCACTTACCTGAGGCCATCAAAAGTTCAAGCATTTTTGCCAAATTTTGTTTCTAATTCAAGTCTCTTCATTAGCTCAAGTACAAAATCCTGTGTTGCAACTCACTTCTCTAAATGCTTGAAACAGAAACTCAACCTGTCAAAGGCACCTTTACCCTCTCCTGTCAGCCCCGTTAACTGGTCGTTTGAAAATCTATTGATTTTCAAAAAATAACTCTGAAGTCAGACCTGTTGTTCTTAGTTTTGTCATGAATTTCTGTCTAAAGCAAACTTTAGACAGAAGTTCAGGTTCAAAACCCGATGTGGACCCCTGAAAAGTCTGTGTTGCCAACAATACTGATTCATTCAACTAATTGTTTTAAAAGCTTGTTATGGGCATGAAATCCTATTCCAGACAGAATGTACCTTTTTCCAAAATGCTATTTAGCTTCATACATAAATATCCCTTTTATTTCATCTCACATACAATAGAGTTAGCATTAGGATTGATTTCTGTCCTATTATACTGTTTAACCTGAAAAACTTAATTGCTTGGCTAAGTACACTGAAAATACTTTTGCGGTAATTGGCAAGAATATCAGTATCCAAACGATTACCAGTGTAGAAAACAATGATAATTACAATAACAGTAGTAAGGCTGCCTGTATCTTCTTTGTGTATGACGAAAATTTAGTGCAGTTATCAGTCCAATATGTAAACAATATATGCCTGATCTGGAGCAAATAGAAATCTTTCATAGACCTGTGTTAAAGTTTTTATGATATATTTAAACACCCTTCAAAACAAATTCAAGGATATGTCTCTGCTTATTTGTGCAGGTAAAAGATAATCTTAAGAACAGTACAAAAATAAAGACTCAGTGGATAGCTGGCAACAATTTACATCCAAAAGCTCCTTACCATCTCACCGCTTGTACAAAGCCAAGTGTTTAAAATTAATCCTTTCTCAAATCAAATAAATGAAACCCTACCGCACAATTTCATCTTATATTACACCACTTTGTGATGAGCTACAGTTTCACACAGTTCTGTGTTCATGTAAATCATGATTCATGAGAAAAATGAAGCAAATAGCTAAATTTAAATGTGTCACTAGGCACATTTAAAGGCAAACGGTGGCAATCTTCTTTACTAATAAGAGTTATTTAACCAAGGTTGTGTAACTCAGCATCTTTGTGAGCTGGAATCTTGTGATGGTTCCTAAAATTGTCAAGGCATAATAACAACAATCTTTGATTAGGTGGATAAAGTTGAAAGAGCCTCTTAAATGGCACCCACAACACCTACATGAATATTATCATGCAATGCTGTGGATAAGGTAACAAATAAAGTAAATACAATACACTAAATAAAACTTGAAGGAAAAGATGCATAGCTGCGCAATGTCTGAGTGAAACTTTGGAGGGTGTTTGGAAAACTTGGCTCAAAACCTCTTGTCTTACTGGAGTTTACAGCTCAACCTCACAGTCATTTATGTATAGCTGCCTATGTATTTAATCAAAAGTAATAGGCCAGATGCTTCAAATTAAAGACAGTTAAAAAAATCTATTCCAATACATAAATATAAATGCTGAGACAGTTTTTGGTCTTAGATGCTATGAGTTAAACCATGAAAGTTTATTTACTTTACTAAATATAATCACACAAGAAGAGAACTTTAAAATGTAATCTCTAAGTCATCTAAATATTTGCATGACAGCAAAATACAAAGAATTTAACTAAAAACAGTGGCAGCACAGAAGCGAGTACAACTGCCAAACTTTTGGTCTCATGAATAGCTTCTCAGAAATATTTCTATTCAAGCAATAAGTGTAAGTACTGGGCCATGCTCTCTGTTGCTCTCTCAGGAATGGACAATGATTATTCCGAACTATCATGGCAAAGTCAGGGAAGAATTTCTCTTAAATATTTAAGACATTTTTTTTTATTTAGATAGATCATTTACAGGATAGATTTACAGAATCTTTGGTGAAAAAATCTGCCAGGAAAATCAAGTCTTACAGGTTGTGAAAATTCCAACATCTGAACAACACGACACTTGACAAACCTGACTCCCACTGCTGTAAAATCCTGGATGACTAACCAAACTACAACTTAATCAGCACCATTGTTCCACAAAAAAAAAAAAAAAACCAAAAAAAAAACCAAAAAAAACCCAAACACCAAAAAGAGAAAGATATATTTTTCAGCCCAGTCGTTCTTTGATCCATACTAACTGCTTTTCATCTGGTTTTCCATCAGCTTAGTGGAGACACTCATTATTTAGCAGCATTAAACTCTTTACTCGTAAAATAGCAACGAGATCCTTTCTGTCTAAAATACTCAGTAGGAATACTGTTTAGAAAAATGCATCTTAGGAAATTCTCTTTCATAGTAAGTGGCATGCAGCAGTAGCATATAAGGAATACAAAATACTTTAAGGGCTATATCCTGATAAATGCACACGTCATTATTTCATCCTAAAGCTCCTTACTAGTACAGTTTAATTGTTCAGAGAAAAGTTGTTTTAAGGTTGTTCACCATATCCCTTAGAGATGTCTCTAAAAAACCAGCATATACATATTTGCTACAAACAACATTTTCAACTCATTTTAGCAGAAATACTTAAGTACAAGGGAGAACTTGAGGAAGTGGCCTTCTGCAAATCTCAGTTTTTCACTTCCAGAACACAGGAAAACTTCTTTAAACCAAACCACTCACTCAAGCCGACTGCAACTCCACTAAGAAATCCATAACTTGTAAAGAAGAAAATGGAAGAACATAGGCAGAACCAGCATAACAAAGAGAAAGGAAGTCCACAGGACCTACATGAAAGAGTCTACCATCACTGCACTTGTGACTGCAGCAGAGATCAGCGAATCTGGAGCATCTCTCTCACGAGGAAAGGCTGAAGGACTTGGGTCTGTTTAGACTAGAGGAGAGAAGGCTGAGGGGGCATCTGATCAATGCTTATAAATATTTAAAGGGTGGGTGTCAGGAGGATGGGGCCGGTCTTTTTTCAGTGGTGCCCAGTGACAGGACGAGAGGAAATGGGCACAAACTTGAACATAAGAAGTTCCGTCTAAACAGGAGGAGGAACTTCTTTCCTGTGAGGGTGGCAGAGCCCTGGAAGAGGCTGCCCAGGGAGGTGGTGGAGTCTCCTTCTCTGGAGACATTCAAACCCCACCTGGGCATGCTCCTGTGCAACCTGCTCTGGGTGGACCTGCTTTGGCAGGGGGTTGGACTGGATGATCTCCAGAGGTCCCTTCCAACCCCATAGCATTCTGTGATCTGCATTGGTATTGTAGCTGTGAGCTCAAGGAAAAAGTAATGATGTAACAACAGAGACTTCAAAGTGGACTCAACTTCAAATTCTATTCAAACTCCCTACCGGGCTTGCGCGGCCCACAATGAGAGCTGTGCTGCTCTCTCCTCACTCTAACCAAGACACCGAGATCAGAGTTAGTAGGGATAGACTGATCATGCTAACATTACTCCTGCAAATGCAACACACACAAACTCAGTGCCTTGAGGGGGTAAGAAGGAAGAATTATTTTCCATTCACTAGGACAGAGAATATTCAAGGGAGTACTTTTGTACCCACTCAAAGCAAAAGCCATTGGCAAGAAGCTACTCCTACAACTGCATTAATATCATTAACTTCTAAATACCATGAGCCTCATCCCATTCTTTACTATGGAATCACAATTTATTTGGAATAGAAAAAAAAATAAATAAAAAAAAAATCAGTGTGAACTATTTTAGCAATAAATAAAATAATTAATTCCCCTTCCAAAATGACTCTGTGACTTAGCCAGAATCATTCATTCCCTTCTTACGCAGACCTGCAGCATGACTACTAGATGTCATTTGCTGCTGCCCTAGCTAACTATTCCACAGACAAAAGCCTCATTGACGTGCTTAGCAGCTGCCTGGAAAGTCTCAATATAATGTTTTGTACGAGGTAACTTGCAAGTCCGTGGCAGGACGCTGCCCTACAGCATACTTTCTCATGGTACAGCACAGTCTTCCAGGTCTTAGTCCCTCATTCCCCTCACAGTTCTTTCCACAGCTCATACAAGGTATTTAAGGCACTGACTTTTCTACATCTGCTCATGGAATTCCAAAGGTTTTTAAAAACTCTCAGCATGACCAAAGAGCACACTAGCATACAATGCAGTGACTGGCAGCCATCTCCATACATCGAATCATAGAATCATAGAATTGTCCAGGCCAAAGGGACCTCCAAAGGTCATCCAGTCCAACCTCCCCGCAGTCAGTAGGGACACCCCCAACTAGACCAGGTTGCCTGTCGAGCCTCACCTTGAATATCTCCAGGGATGGGGCCTCAACCTCCTCCCTGGGCAACCTGTTCCAGTGCTCCACCACCCTCACAGTAAAGAACCTTCTCCTAAAGGTCTACTACGTCTCACCAGCAAGAGATCAGCAAACTCAGATACAAGAGTTCCATGCAAATTAACTGTTGAGTATTTATTTTAAGTTTTGGTAAATTCTATGGCCAGGATTCGATGGCCTACTATCACAGGTAGGTTGCTAGCAATGCTGAAGGTAGCTAGCTCCAGACTAACCAAACATCAGCTACGCAGGCAGCAATCACAGCAGCAATGATGTAGACATACTGATAGGGAGCTCAGAGCCTGGCACAGAATTCAGGCCTCCTCTTGGTCTTGAGGCTTCCTCCTTTGAATGTAATTTCTCCATGTTCCAACCTTCTCAATAGCCCTTCTCTTCAGCAGAGTTATATGCACAAGAGAATGTAGCTAGAAGCAAGGGAGTCCAAGTTGAGCATGCCTCTGAGAGGACTTGTTTCTTCCTTTTGAAGTAAGGAGCTCCCACTGCTTCCTACTGAGACCTTTGTGATTCAGGTCTTACGCTTCTTTTCAGCAGATAAGGCACTTTCTTCTGCTTTGTTTTTCTACCTCTGCGATTTTACTTTCGAGAACTGCTTGAGTTTTGTCTTAATCCAGCATACTCTACCATACTCTATCAGTGGAGATACCAGAGCTAACCCTTTGTTCTGATAGAGAAATACATGTGTTCCCACTAAGGCAACTTCAGTACTCCTGTTACCTTTTTGCAGTACATTGTGTATAACTATTAATAGAATTCAACCTGCACAAAATGCTATTGCTAAGATTTGGTCTGGCACCAGATGGAGCAAGTACGTAGCTACACTTCTCACTCCATTTCAATGGATGGTAGTCCATTGCATTCAGCTGAACTTGAACTTCTCCTGTGACCTACAGAATCCTTTGGAATATTCTAACTTGCTCAGTTTATTTTATTCCTTTGATTTCCATCTTCCTCTGTGAATGCAATCTGTGACTGGAGATGATTCTCTTCAGGTTTCCTACACAGGGATATCAGCCATTGTGCCCATCCATGTTCATACCAAACCGCAGCTGAAGACACCCTGTGTTTTCTCTTCAGTTTTGAGCTATTTGTTGTTGTAGCCTCAACCGATTTTTATTTGTTTAAACCTCAGCATTAAATTCTGGATATTTTTTGTAAAGACCATTAAGAAGTTTAGGCATGGCATATCAGTTCAGCTGATACAGCCCTTTGAAAAACACCAGCTAAACCCAGAAACCTCTCTAAAGCCAGTATAATTTTGCATTGCCATTGAACTACCTCTATAGCTAGATATAGGAATAACAAAAGCCACCTAAAAGAAGGAAGCAAAACCTCTCAACTTATAATCAAAATATACCTTGAACTCTCTCAGAAAAACGAATGAAAAATTTTCACTCTACTTTGTCCATTTTTTCCTCTTATTGACTGGACATAGTTAAATTAAATGCAAACTCATAAAAAAAAAGATACAGAAGAAACAACAAATATTCTTTGAGGGCTCATCGTAATCACTGTGGTCTTGCTGCAGCCTCTGGTGCCTAAGCAAGAACTGAGGCCAAAAATATCACATACAGAAAAACACTGCAATACTGTTGACTTCATGCCTAGTGGTACTTCATGGTTTAAGTAGCTCCCTTGGCTCTTACACTCGTAGCAATTAGAATTTCCAGACAGCTCAGTGGCAGATATTCTAGGTGCTCTCTATATTGCAACACGAACTGGCAGATGGCAGTCAGTTCTTGCTGTGAATGAATTAAATTCACTAGTATAACACACGGCTGTAAACCTAGAAACTTTTTTAAAGCTTTCAAAGTTTTCATTCTATCTTTTATAGTTACAAAGCAACAACAGCCAGCTGCGTGATGTAAGTCTCAATTTTTATCATGGACTAAAAGTTACAGTAGGATATGCAGATCCCCATGCTGCTGTTCCTGGAACCCATGAATATACTTCTTACACTCTTCCTCTCGCGCTAGTCTTTTCAGAAATCAGGTTGTTCAAACATAGCAGAACACTATCTACTGAAGAACAAATGCATGCTTGATCAGAAGAATGGAACATCAAACAAAGAAGAGGAATTGCCTGCCATGTGTTCTTGATTTATTGGTCTAGCTGCCAGAAGTTGGAATTTTATCAGGATTGTAGCCTGCATCAGAGAGACGATACACTTTTCCATTACCAGGAGGGTACTTAATATATCCAGATGACAAGGGTTAAAATACACATATGTCAACTTTGACAGCTTCCCTTCTTATCACCTGAAGTCCACGAGGACTGCAAGTAATTAGCACTCTAGAAAAGCCAGAGCTGTAGGCTTCAGTGGGTTTTTCAGGTTGTTTTAGCGAGCAGATACTCATTTTGGAGTTTCAAGTCACACCGCAGCGTTATTATACATTTCTGCATTAGATATTTTCTTCCCTGCCCATTATTAACAATTTGCTAATGTAAACTCTGCTATTGCAATTAACTACGTATATGCCAACTCCCTGCCTGTCTGTGCAACAGTTATCTGGGCAAACAATCAGCTGAACGCATTTTAAACACGCAATTAACTGTTTCTTGCAGATGTATAAGGACTTTCTGTACATTTCTATCATTGGTTGCAACCTATACGTCGCTCTTAACTTCAACACCCATTTATAATGAACACATCTGATTTATAAACAGCATTCAAATACATTTAAAAATAAGTATTACAGGAAAAAAAAAATCAGACAATGAGTGGGGAAAGAGGAATGAAAGTACAGCTTCGTAAATAAAATGGGAAATAGCTGCAGTCAAAGCCCGTGAGCTTACTGGGCACTTTATTAAACTGCAATGCACTACTTCACCGTGCTGCTTTTAAAATATGTTAACACTATATCACAGTTCCCGGCAGCATGAAGCCTTTCCAGAAAGTGTGTCATCACTGTATGCAGCATATTTTATAGCCAGTATAATTTCATTTTATTATATCCAATAATATTTTTTTGAAATTCTAGGAAGTCTCCCCACAAAAGATAAGTAATCACCGTATTTTAATCAGCTGGCAAAAACCCTAACCACCACACTGTGGGGGAAAAAAAGCCTTTATTACACAAAAATGTCCTCAGTTTCATTTTGTCTCTCTGGAAGAGGCTGTGATAAAACCTGTAAGAATCTCACTCCAGTATCATGTAGCACGAAATCTTTCAACTGTGAAGGTATTTAATTCCAATAATGATCGCTACAGATTAACTACTCTCGATAGAAACTGAATAAACTCAGAATCCTACACATTGTACTATTAGCACATGAAAAATTGAAAATTATGCTAACGAAGCCTGAAATACGTGTCATTTGTTTCACATGTCCACAAGCATTCTGAAAAGATGAGCTGTAGGCCTCTAAGTAAAACAACATTTCCTTTTCTTACCGTGCTTGGATTTCTGCCTTGCCATCGGCCCACCACTGGGAAATGCTGCAGCGGAGCCCGGAATAACCGTTCTTTCCTCCAGGTCAGACTCCGGGATCGTAGCACAGCCACCTAGTCGGAAATGAAAGAACCTTCATGTGGAGTTTATGTAACAAAACAAATGCACTGGTGCATAACTAAGGAAAAGAGGTGATAAATGAGCTGACAGGAATATATAAAACTGAAATAGTCTTAGCTTCCATATCACAGAATGCTATGGGGTTGGAA
Organism: Arenaria interpres; assembly: GCA_013399435.1. Classification (NCBI taxonomy): domain Eukaryota; kingdom Metazoa; phylum Chordata; class Aves; order Charadriiformes; family Scolopacidae; genus Arenaria; species Arenaria interpres. The sequence goes on from VXAK01017932.1 coordinate 25,282, forward strand.
GGGACCTCTGGAGATCATCTAGTCCAACCCACCTGCCAAAGCAGGTCCACCCAGAGCAGGTCCCACAGGAACGTGTCCAGGTGGGGTTTGAATGTCTCCAGAGAAGGAGACTCCACCACCTCTCTGGGCAGCCTCTTCCAGGGCTCTGCCACCCTCACAGGAAAGAAGTTCCTCCTCATGTTTAGATGGAACTTCTTATGTTCAAGTTTGTGCCCATTTCCTCTTGTCCTGTCACTGGGCACCACTGAAAAAAGACCGGCTCCATCGTCCTGACACCCATCCTTTAAGTATTTATAAGCATTCATTAGAAAAATGTTTGTTAAAGAAAACCATTACAATTGTTTAGGGGCCGAATGTGCCTTAATGATTTCTCTCCACTACTTATGCTGGTTTGAGAAAAGTTTGAATGTATTAAGACCACAGAATATGTAAAACTGGTCCCACATAAAAGACAGAAATAATGTGATTTGAGTTAAAGATCAGATTACTGAGAGCTAGTTTTGTAGTAAATATAATTAAACGTGAGTGAAATAACTTTACAAAGTCAACAAACCTTATGGAGATTGTTAGCTTGCCACAGAGAATGATATGATGATATTTTTGGATGGGCTATTAAATAAAGTATTTGTATTAGTGCTAGAGATACAGAACACAGGGACACTTTCACTGTCCAGTACCACACCTCACTGGCAATGCCTTATTCAAGTCATTTTAGGATGCATGGCATAATAGATTCTTTGCATTTTGCAATATTGCTGAGTAGTTCATTAGAGAACACAATGACTTATAGCCTTCATCAACACGCTGGAGGGAAGGGATGCCATCCAGAGGGACCTGGACAGGCTGGAGAGGTGGGCCTGTGCAAACCTCATGAAGTTCAACCAGGCCAAGTGCAAGCGCCTGTACCTGGGACATGGCAATCCCAGGCAGAAATACAGGTTGGGAGGAGAATGGCTGGAGAGCAGCCCTGAAGAGAAGGACTTGGGAGTGTTAGTGAATGAGGAGCTCAACGTGAGCTGGCAATGTGTGCTGGCAGCCCAGAAAGCCAACTGCATCCTGGGCTGCATCAANTGCCCAGAGAAGCTGTGGCTGCCCCATCCCTGGAGGGGTTCAAGACCAGGCTGGATGGGGCTTGGAGCAACCTGGTCTGGTGGGAGAGCTCCAATAGCTTGCCGTGGAATAGACTGATGTGAATTTATTTCGAAACAGCAGTGATCAGGACGTCAGAGGACGTGTCACTATTCCACAGCAAAAACACGGCCCTGCAGTAAGTGCAAGTCAACACCACCCCAGGGAGCTGAGCTGCACCTCTTCCTCGTCACTGGGAGCACCGCTCAGGATCACCACTAGGAAGCAAACAAACCCCTGGGCTTATCTATCGTGTTCTGGAAGCACGTGTTTACAAACAGCACACCAGCTCCCAACGGAGCCCACAGGCTTTTCACCTTCATGTCAGGGTTGTTCTATTGTGAAATGTTCTGTTCTACTCCACAGGCCCCATAACCGGACTACCCAACTTGCTACGCAAGCCGCTATATTCTAGATACACTCCGACAGAAAGTAAAAGGTATAGCACGTGTTTCACGTTTGACTTAGATTAAGCAAATTTTTTTCAGTTAGAAAGGAAGGTTAGGGGTGAACACGTCAGCAATGTGCAAATTTATGACTCATGACAACTTCAGGTATTTAGGGTACCTGCTATGAAACCGAAGGAGAAAATAGGAAATTAGAAAAATGTCATCATGATAAAATACTGGAACACTGGGACAATGTCTGACATCCCATTACATAGAAAAGCACCCACACCCTAAATGAAAATAAATACCAGTAAACTAATACTTCTGCTCCCACTTGCAAATTGGGACTAAAATGTAAACTATGAGATCTGATGAAATGGAAACCACTGCTTTAAAAGTCAATTGAGATATTTTTCATTCTTATTCTTCAGATAAAATCTACCCCATTAAACAGCAATCTGTACATACAGGACACAAAATTAACGTTTCTTGCACAGAAGAACTATTAAGAATGGCATTATACACTTTAAGTGGTTTTATAACGTTTTCTAACAGCATGAGTGAAAACTCACGTAGTCAATCAGCCTCTCTTGAATTTCTACAGGTAAATAAAAGAACTTTTACAACATTCATTCTGAAACCTGAAGTTCAGTAACTTACATAGCCTTGAAAATTGATGGCTTTCGATGCCAAAATACTTCATTAGTCACCAATGCCCATAGTAACTGAATAAGAGGATGTCGGAGAAGGTCTGTTTACCCTTAGGTACAACACACTCCTTTGCTGAAAGGAAACAAGACTTCCTGCTCTCGATTCTGATGCGGGAGATTTGTTAAGATTTACTTGTCATCTGATACCATCAGAAGTTATTAAAATTAAAAGCAAAATTCACTTCTTCCATAACTTTATTTTCTTGACAGCCAATAGTAAGGACTGAAATGTTACCAGTGACAGACTATTTTACATGCAAAGAAAGTGTAGACAGAATACACAGAGCAATAGTATCAGCATCAGTATTAAGAGCAGTAATTATTTCTTACTTCTGCAACGACGCCAGTAACTGTTCCCTATGAATTGTTCTTTAAATACTATTGTTTCACAAAGACATTCCATGTGCTGACAGCGCTGTTCTCAGCAGGGCAGGATTTCACCAGGACTCTTGCACCACTAATTATTTAAATGAATGACCAGACAAGAAAGCAATATAATAGTGATATTTTTACTCTTTTGAGGCTTACACGATCAAGGTCTTTGTGCCCCTGCATTTCTATCTAACTCCTTTAACACCAGCATTGCCTTCTGACTGAAGGAACTAGTAGAATTGGCTGAACTATGTCCCTTGGCTTGTCCAGGCACCTAGGGCTGGCTAGCATGACTGGACCATCCATCTATGCATCAACATAAGTGGTATCTGCTTTTTCCAATGGAATTAAAGGCAAATTCCATTTTCTTGCTCCAGTAGGCAGAGCTACCCGTCCTCAAGATAAGGATGGATACCCTCAACAACATGCTAGGATTCCACAGGGAAAAAAAGAGGAGACCACACTAACACAACTGTCACATCGAAAGAACTGGAACATCAAACGTTAATTGTAAACTTTCACTAGACTATAAAAGAAACTTGATAAGGCACAAATATAGACCACTGAATATAATATTTAAACCACACTAGATCAGGATTTTGTGATTTAAAAACATTTTACAACTCAGAAAGACAGCTGTCTGAAAACAAAAGAACCTTTCCTGCTAGGAGTCTCAACTTTTTAATTTCATCCTGCAGGGGTTCTCCTGAGGGTATCTACTCCAGCTTCTCTGGGCAGAGACTAACAATTTTTACTTTAAGTAAAAAAACCCTCTTTGAATTCTTGTATAAATTCTTGTATAACTTTATTCTCTGTATAAATTTCAAAAAGTATGCACTGAATGCCCTTTTTAGCAAGTATTTAAGATTTTTATGCACCTGGAATCCTAAAAGAAATCACTGCAGTGGAATAATCCACATGCATTGACAATTAAGCGAATAGTACAAATCAGAAAAGTGAAATATTTAAGGAAAAAGGGGGAAGGGAGAGGCAAGAATAGCAGCACATGAATCTACACACTGGAAACGATCCAAGTTGAGAAGTTCTCCAGATGTCAGTCTGTAAACAGCGCTTCATAAAATGAAACTTCCCCATTAATTGTTGGCAGGAATAACATCTAGAATATGTAATTACATTTGAACCACTCTTTCCCCCTTTTCTGTGAAGCTAAATTCTTGTCTGACATCACAGATCTTTTATCAGTTATGATAAATCCAAGCAAGCGAGCTTTGGTCAGCAAAACCTTTTGATAGGGCACAACAGGCACAAAATTACACTGAAGCTAATTGTGAACTTTGTTCACCAAAGGAAATGAGATTTCTCTTGTTTATTTTCACTATGTCTGTTTTTGTAACACATTTGGTTCTTAAGTTGGAAAAAGACACCCACACCCCAAAGGAAACATAAGCATATAACACATATTGCACAAAAATTAAGTCCTGACAGTTTTCCTACAGGTTCCTATCACCATGTTTTTACGTATTTTAACATGGCTCTGAAAGTTCAAAACAGGAAAGGAGAAGTAGTATGTACCTAAAAAATGAAAAGGCACTTTGAGGGAAAGGCTATTTGGATTTCCTCTTTCACTTCCACTCAATCACAATCTAGACTATGCATAAAGTTTCTATTTTCCTCTGAAATTAACTGTTACAAGAGTCTACAGAAAGAAGAAGAAGAAGGAAAAAAAGGGTTCTGAGCAGTCTTTGGCAGCAAGAGAATCAAAATGTGAGCAGATTAGCGATTTTTGTCATCAATGTGTATACCACTATAAAATAATCTAAACAGCAAAAGTATGTCATAGAGATTCCAGAACTATATGCAAAACCATATTCAGTTGGGTTTTCCCATAATTGAGGGAAGTGTAAATGCAGTCTAAGTTACTAGAAATTATTTTCTCTAAAAGAGAGTTAATAATAATAACAACAACAACAAAATAAAACAGAGTTAATAATACTTATACTGATTCTCCCGGCTACATTTGTTCAAGACCTGTACATTTTATTAGGATCTGCCCATCAGAAAGGAGCTTGTCTGTTGAACTAAACACTACACACAAGCTTTGTAGACAGTTAGTGCTACTGCTGCTTCTAGAAAGAAGATAAAAGAACAAAATCTATAGAAGAAAACAACACATATTTGAGTGTACGATGAGGTCCAGGGAACATTTATTCACACACTGGGTCTGGATTATAGTCTGTCATTTAAGTAGATCCACTCCAGGAATGCAAGCATATTCCCATTGCAGAGTGTAAGGAGAAAGGAAAGAAAGAGAAAGAAAAAAGAAAGATAAAGAAGGATTATTTTTTTCTAAATGGGTGTCTGATAATGAACATGATTACAATTTGCAGTAGGCAACACAGGTTTAGTTCAGATATTCACTAGCAAAATGTAGACTTACTCATTAACCATAGAACTGTCTGGGTTGGGAGGGACCTTTCAGATCATCGAGTCCAACCATCAACCTCACTCTGATCAAAACCACCACTAAACCATGTCTCATATTTTCAGTGGGAGTACACAGAGACATATCAGACTTCTTCTGCTTTTGTTTTACTGAAATGTTCCTTAAAACTTCCAGTTCATAAATTCCACCGCTTGTTGTATCATAAGTCGTCGCTATTTGCATTGAGAGCTACGCAGAGATAATTTGCACCAATTGTGCAGCTACTGTTAAAGCCTGTAGCACGTTCAAATATTTTGAACACACCTGAATTCCTAAAATCTTGACTTAAAAAGTTCAGGGTACTCGGCAGTACAACCTCTTTATGGGAGCAACTGTGTTTAAACCATCATTGTCTTAGCTATTCTTCCAGTCTGAGGATCGGTGCATGTGGTATCCAAATCATACGAGTGGCACTGGGGAACATGTTGCTAAGGACGTATCTAACAGCTGTTTCCATTAAAGAAGCATTACTGGACATTCAGCCAAGAACACAATAAAAATCAGCACTCAGTCGTAGCCTTACTAACGCAGGACTGAGAACGCAGTGACATTAAACTACACAATGTCACTCAATATCTACAAAACATCTCCCTTAGGACAGGGAACTGCTGGAGAGGGGACAGCAGAGGGCTACAAAGATGATGAGGGGCCTGGAGCATCTCTCTTAGGAGGAGAGGCCGAGGGACTTGGGTCTTTTTAGTCTGGAGAAGAGAAGGCTGAGGGGGGATCTGATCAACGCCTATAAATACTTCAAGGGTGGGTGTCAGGAGGATGGGGCCGGTCTTTTTCCAGTGGTGCCCAGTGACAGGACAAGAAGAAATGGGCACAAACTTGAACATAAGAAGTTCCACCTAAACATGAGGAGTTTTGTAGCACATGGAGGAATTCCATCTGCCTTTATGTAACAGCTTTAAAAAACCAACAGCAGCTTATAACAAGAAATTTTCACAGGGAATACCAGCTCTTGACAAACACCATAACCATAAGAATAATTGTATTTTTCAGAGTACACTGCCTCATGTAACACCTGGTGGCTTTTGTTGACTGGGCCTCACATCCTTTTCCCTGCATGCAGTGTACCACTAAGCCTAGCTTTCATTTAGCAGAAGTAGAGAAGGTTTTCTTTAAAAATGCTTAAATACAGCAGTAGCAGAAGTTGTAGAATATACTGTCATCAACACATTTTCAGGTCATTCTTTATTCAGTAACAAACTTATTTCATGCCACCATTTAAGGGAGCAAGAGGAATAGGCAAGGACTTTGTCATCATTAGTTCTGGTTTACATATATAATCTCATTTTCTGCACATAAATATATACATATATATTAGGATATATATAAAGTATATAAATAATTTTATACCAAATATTTTTTTTTCAGTAAGACATTCTTCCAATTCTTTAGAGCTTGTACCTACTGCAGTTTCAGTACTGTGCAATGCTAAGGAGATTACTAGATCTTTAGACCTTTTTTACTAATTTACATCAAAAACATAAATAGGTAAGGCTCCCTTTGATTAAAAAAAAATAATTAGGAAAGTGTTAAAGTGTATTCAAATGAATTTCTAACATCAGCTCTGGTTTCTACCTGCCAAGAGAACGCCTGAAGGTCGATGTTCAGAGCAGCTGGGATCTCCAGAGCTTGTTTCTCAAAAAAACGTTCACAGTATTGTCTCTAGTAGTCTCTAACCTCTCTTCAGTGCACGTTGAAAGGAGACAGAGTAGAACAGAGTGTTGTGACCTCGATACCAAACCCTCCTGGTATTCAGCATTCCTCATCCAGATCAGAAACGAAGTGAAAGCAAAGAAAAAACATGTGAGATTTAAGCTAATGCATGATTTTGGTCAAGAGAATACAGGAACAAAACCTACTGACATCAGATGCCACATCAGACACGGTGTGGTTAACAGAAGACAGTGGGCCAGTAACTGGGGTTCGAATGGAGGTTCTGAGGGGTTTATGTCGCTCAGAAAGGCAAAATTGAAGTGGTAGAGTAATGCTTCATAGCACTCTTTCGATGAGCTACTGAAGGAGTAGTATCCAGAATTGGTCAATTTGGAAAAAGGTTATAAAGTAGCTTTATATATAAATTGTCAAATTTTAGCTACAGAATACCAAGATTAGATTTCAGTAGCAAGTGCAGCCACGTTAATATTATGCGAGGAATTAATGTTATCAGAAATGGTGTTGTTCTGAAAATGAAAGAAGCCACAAACCCCATAGAAATAATTCCAGGACGATAAAAGACAAAGGCTCCAGTGCAATGACCAGGAAAAAAGTGAATGCAATTCTGAAACCAACCTGGCAATGTCACAAAGAAAGATCAAGAAAGCAGTAATTCTATCAAAAAAGCCACTGGCAAGTCATCTGGGATACTGGGATTCTCGTTACCATGTTCATGACAGATTAAATAAACCTGGAAAAATTCAGCTGAAGGTGACTAAGATCAGACAGGAATCCCTGACACATGAGCAGATGACCAGTCTGGCTTAGCTAAAAGGGCTAAAAATGGAACAGACTGATCTTTACCAATTATACAATTAGGTCAGAAATCTTTACTGTCTGGCAAAATAGAAGACACTCTTAGAACAAGAAAGAGATGACCATAAATTAATTTTTACTTGAAATTAGGTTTCTGACTATCAAGAGAGCAAGTGCTTTGAACAACTCCGGAACAGAAACCGTGCAGGTAAACACTTGCATTTATGAAAGGGAACAAATTATCTTATTCTAACACAGAAATAGAGTTTCTGAACCAGGAATTTCTCTTCTTCCTTTCCCCCACCCCTCCACGCTCTCCAAATAGAAGATATAGGGAACGTAGGACAAAATAGATATAGATATATCTATTAGTATTCTATTATCCAGTTATCTGGTATCTAATTACGAATAGTTATCTAATCATTGGGGCACTAATGAATTACTATTCTCTATTTGTATAGCAATATTTTCACAGCTTTCAAAGTGAAGGTGAGACACCACAAGAACAGGCCACCTGGCTGCTGTAACCAGCTGCAAGAAGGAAACCCTTGGTTCACAATGGAAAATAAAAAACGTAAATATTCTGCGACAGAAGCATCACTGAAAATATCTCATTAAGAAAACAGCAGTGAGATTGTAAACACTTAAAAACTCTCGTTCTGATAATTCTGGTTCCCAGAAGTATTTGGCAAGCAACACTTACTAAATTTACCTTTGGAGACACTGGACTATAAAAAATAAAGTGCCAGGTGCTGAAATTTAATACAAGTAATCAGGCATTTTATTTTTAAGAGGGTAATGAACTGGCCTCTGTTCCTCTCTATCTCCAGATACTACTTGGAAATAAGCAACTCAGTGATGAAATAAACATGGATATAAGCATCTCCTTTCAATGTTATTGAAATAAACCCAACAAACATCTATCCGGTGCCTTTCCAAGATAAACAGCTTACAGATCCTTCGGGCGCTAGAAGTCGAGGAAATCAAAGTATTCATAAGAGAGAAAGAGAATTCTCTTTTTACAACAAAGTTTCCTTCCACACTTGAAATGCAATCTTTGCTAAAAATACTTGCTTTTCTGTTAATTTTATCAAAGATAGCACTTTATAGATAGTTTGTATCCATTGTAATTTGCTACTTTCTCAATTTTATCCAAATATCAGATTTGTCCATAATGTATTTGTTTAGTCTAAAAAAAATTTCACTTTTACTTAATGACTACATTTTTTAATAATTGTACGGGGAGATAAAATCTAATTATAATAACCCGCCTTTGCTCCAATACTGCAATAAAAAATATACATTACTTATATTTACTTTAATGCCACTAGCATTCAATACTTCATTGACTATATACTCCACTGACCAAATAAATCCAAGTCTTATCTTGTGTTAGCTCAACCTTTTATGACATTAAAATCTCTGGGATTGATTTTAGGAGGAATCAAAAAAGGCAACTTGGCTCCACTTTGTATCCTAATGCCATTCAATTAATCTGGTTTATTTGGAGGAAGTGAGCACAGAACTGTACATAATACTTTAAAATTACATCTTATCATGCTGACAGAATTTTTTTCCTTTGCTTAGAAAAAATTCCTATTTAGCAATTTTTACTCTACAAAGTGTCAGGAATTTCATTATTTCACCAGTATCACACCTGTATCTGTGTAAATCACACAATTTTACTAACGTCAATAGCATTCAAACATTATGAGAATGATACAACTGGAAGATAAAAATGATGTTCCACTACTGGGGTGACTTCATAATTGTCTTGTTTAGGAATGAAGGACTTCATTCTTAGGAGGAGACATTTTGTGTAGTATCTTCTGCAAATGTTTTCAAAAGCAGGCAGGGGACGGGTGTGCTTCGCGGGAGGAACCTCACAGAGAACAGACTTCACCAAACTGCCCAGTACCTTTCTGCCAGACACAAGGGATCTGAAGATATGAGGAACCATGCTCCCAAAACCACCTATTAACTCCAGAGAACCTTGGCACTGGAGAGGAGGAAGAGACCTAATTTGGGTAATGTCACCAAATGAATTACATTCACTAAAAGATAATAGATATTCAGGGAGAACTGTGTTTAAATCCAGCCTGCTTTTTTTTGTTTTTGGTAAAAATCAAGGTCTGTTTTTAAAATAAAAGGCTATGTCTGAAACAAAGTGGCTTTTTATACGGGAAGGCACGGGATTAACTGTTCTGTTTCATCTTATTTAAAAGCTGATGTTGCTGCTACTGTCCAAGGTGATAAATAAAGTAAGTGACAGAGCAAGCAGAATACAGAAGTGCTCTCAGTCAGCTACTTTTATGCCTTATGCTTATTTAATTCTCTCAATCAACTCTCTAGTTTTTAAAGATCATCTCGTAGCCTGACTGGGACAAGGGGTTGCTTGTCCTTTAAAAAAAAAAAAATTTTTGTAACTGTGACTGAGTACCTGAAATCTGCTAAACCCTGTGACAAGGTCAGCCCCTAGTTCCCTTCCCCTCCAAATCATATTTTTCTTGGTTTTGTACAACATTAGCACATGCTAAAGAAAAGTCTATGTCAAATGAAACATAACCTTTTGAATGCATAGTTTAAATAAAACATAATCTAGAAACCTCTGCCTCATCTGCAAGGAAGCTATACAAAAAGCCATCTGAAGACAAAAGGCTCAAATATGTTATTCAAAACACAACTAAAAGTGTTAGACAAATAACCTGAGACTGGAAAGGAGAATGAATGGAAATGGGAGAGTTTTACAAATGGCTTTGTCGAATGACACCAGTCAAAAAAAAAAAAAGAAAAAAAGAGGGGAAATAAATTTAGAAATGCTTTTTATTGATTTGTATAATACCATTCCATGTCTGCACACCTCTTCTTTAAAAGTAAAAATATTTATTTCTCCTCTAGTGATAAAACAGAATCTTAAGCTGCAGTTTTACAACTATTTTAAGCCAGTCACATGAGCCGTCAATAAAGTAAGAAGCTCATTTTATCATCCTGGTTTTTGGTCCCCATTATCTCCTCTATGCTGGCACAAAGGCGCACCTGAAGTTGAGCGATACCTCAGATCTAGAAACTCTTCTAGCTGAAAACACAACAGTAAAATCCACAAGGGCTAATCATGAGAATCATGAAATAATTTGTTGTAAGGGAACTCTGGAGGCTGTTTAATCCACCCTCCTAATCACAGTAGGTCCAGCCAGATCAAATTCCCCTGGGAAATTAATAAAAGGAGTTCCAAGCATCTCCAAAAGAAACATTCCATCTCTCTGGGCAATCCGTTCTGGTATTTGACAAAGAAAAAGAGATTTTACCATGTTAAACATTGTAAAGCCAACAGCACCCTGGGCTGCATCAAGAGAAGTGTGGCCAGCAGGTGAGGGAGGTGATTCTGCCCTTCTGCTCTGCTCTGGTGAGACCCCACCTGGAGAATTGCTTCCAGCTCTGGAGTCCTCAGCACAGGAAAGACATGGACCTGTTGGAACAGGTCCAGTGGAGGGCCATGAAGATGCTCAGAGGGCTGGAGCACCTCTGCTATGAAGACAGGCTGAGAGAGCTGGGGGTGTTCAGCCTGGAGCAGAGAAGGTTCCGGGGAGACCTTATAGCAGCCTTCCAGTGCCTGAAGGGGCTACAGGAGAGATGGGGAGGGACTCTTCATCAGGGAGTAGAGTCATAGGATGAGGGGTAATGGTTTTAAACTGAAAGAAGGGAGATTTAGATGAGATACTCGGAAGAAATTCTTTGCTGTGAGGGTGGTGAGACAATGGAACAGGCTGCCCAGAGAAGCTGTGGCTGCCCCATCCCTGGAGGGGTTCAAGGCCAGGCTGGATGGGGCTTGGAGCAACCTGGTCTGCTGGGAGGTTTCCCTGCCCAGGGCAGAGGGGTTGGAACGTGGATCTTTAAGATCCCCTCCGACTCCAACCATTCTATGATTCTGTGTTAGATGTCACACAAATTCACAGTGTTCTGAATTCTCTCCACTTCCTTTCCTATATCATCAGGTACCTTTGAGAAGTGTGAGGCTTCCTTTAACAAGTCCTGCATTCTTAAATATGAAAACAGGTTAAAGAAACCCCCCAGTTTATACAGAGGACGAGGCACTCCATTCCACAGAAGTGCAGAACTTCAATACTCCTGGAATAACACCACCACGGTGTATATTACATGGCTTATCTAAAGAGCAAAAGAGTTTTCCCCCACTTTGCTTTTGTGTTGGTGAGAAAGCTGGTGATGCAGGACTTGGTGAAAGAAACGTCTTTCAGTGGATGTGGTAGCCAAAAAATGCTCTTGGACCTGCAACGATAAGAGAGTGGGCCTGCCCAACGGGTCTTTGAGAGTATTTCATAACATCAAAATGAAGTAACGACATGAAGTAATGGCAGTGTCAAAAAGTGGGTTTCTTTCTCATTTATCTTGGGGAGCAAAATCACAGGCTTGTTGTGTACCCACTGCATTCTCCTCTTCTGCGAGTGTAATTGAAAAATCTCCTTAATAATCTTATCTAATATATACACGCTTCCTAACACGGTATTTTATGTATGGGGAAAAACAGCAGCATGATGGGGTTTCAGTTTCCGTGTTTTTCCTATGATCCACCACGGAAATCATGCATGAGATCTTGCGCATAAGAACCTGTCACTTAAAGACAGATTTTGTCACACAATTTGAGTTTAGTATTTACTACCTACAGCATCTACCCTATAGAATTTCTTAAGGCTTTCTATATTTGTTTAACAGAACCTCTGATCCTCTATTTGCCCCAAACATGCCATTTCCCCTACAGTGTAGGATGGAAACATCAACCTTTTCTTAACCGTGAGGCTGAAAATTTTAGACTTCCTAAATACTGCGCTTTTTTCCCCATTTACAGTGATATTATCTTTAGGGTTTTTTCCAAGAAGAATTCGGTGACACTTAAGTGACAGACTTATCAACACAGAGGCTTTTCAGCACCAAGCGAGGCCTGTTTGCAGAAGCCATAAACAATGCGGTTAGTAATTAGAGCTTCAAACTATAATAAAGAATTTTCCAAGGTCTAAACCATGGGTTTGTAGTTTATAACTGCTCTGGACAATGTTATACCCGTGTGTGGTGGGTTGACCCTGGCTGGACACCAGGTGCCCACCAAGCCGCTCTATCACTCCCCCTCCTCAGCTGGAGAGGGGGGAGAAAAATGGCGGGTGGTGCTGCTGAGGGAGCAGGGGCAGAGCCACCACCATCCCTGGTTGATCACGTCTCCAGGTGATAAGAAGCCTCATGGAGGGCAGGGACGCGTCCCTGTCACAGAGGCCAGAGCGAGCACCCGGTGCTGGATGCGTGCCCCGGCCGGTGCAGCACCTGCAGTCTTTTCAGCCAGGCGCTGCACCTCCACTAGTGTACAAGATAAGTTCAGTCACTCTAGGAGGTCCAGCTATGGTTTCTACCTGGCCGAAGGCTATTTTTAGGAAAGCTGTGGGCACCCAGACAGAGGCCCCACGCAAACAGGGGGGCGTCCAGGCCTCTAGCTGCAGAGAGTGCCGGAGCCTGGCACTGGCAATGGAGGGCAGCGGGGACACCACCTGTATAAGATGTGAACAGGTGAGTGATCTGCTCAGCCTGGTGGCCCAGCTGAAGGATGAAGTGGAGAGGCTGAGGAGCATCAGGGAGTGCGAGAGAGAAATTGACTGGTGGGCCCACTCCCTGAGAGTAGGGGAACAGGTTGAGCCCCCATGTAAATGGGAGGACCCCCTCCCCTCTTGTCACCAAGCAATAGGAGGAGATCCCAGAGAAGGGGGGAATGGAAACCGGTCCCTGCTCCCCTCCCAGCTCCCCAGGTACCCCTGCAGAGCAGGTATGGAGTCCTGCAGGAGGAACTGGCTGATGGAGAGGAGGATGGCACACCAAGACTAGAGAAGTCAGGAAGTACACATCACTATAGACACAACATCGCTACTAGCTCCAAAAGGAAAAGGAGAAGGGTCATTGCTGCGGGTGACTCTCTGCTGAGGGGGGCAGAGGGACCAATATGT
>VXAK01017938.1:2495-16277 GCA_013399435.1 Arenaria interpres
GCAAGCAAAAGACAGGACTTGCCCCCCAGCTCCCATTAAGGGGGTCATTATAAAAGCGTGAACAAGTCTATTAATGTTTTATTGAAAGCGCATCGTTAACTTGTATCCATCCTTTTCTGAAAGTGGCATTGTGATATTGCTGTCTGTGGCACATCTTACCCAATATAGCCCGAGATTTCTCCATTATCTGTAACCAAGCAACACTTTCTGAATACCAAAAATTGAAAAGAACCGCTTAGTCTTCAAGAAAGTCCTCAATAATAGTGGAAAAGAACAAAGATCCAGGAGACAACAAAATGCCACAGGGGTGACTTTTCATGAGCAATTATCTCTCATTAATCAGAAGAACAGCTGCAATATTAATTTTCTCTCTTTCTTCCTCTCTTTTCACAGTCCCCAACATTTGAATAATCATAAATTTTGATTTCATGGAGCAGCAACATTGCCAGCCCCTCCGAGAACACAAGCTACCTAGGCAGGGCGCACGCTTTTGCAGGCATAGCTCTTATTTTAAGGCTGCCAAAGAAAGTAAAAAAGAAAAGAAAAGAGAGGAAAAGTTTGGGCTGGGCTGCTTTCAAACCAACCCCCCTTCTTCTTTCGCCTCGGAGGCCGGATTAAAGCAGCAGCCCCTTCCATCCACCCCTGGAAAGCAACGGGGCGAACGTCCGTCCCGAGTTTCCTGCGCTTCGCCCTTAAAGCGTGGGAGTTTCAACAACCTCGCTGTCCATTTAAACTCCCAAACATGAAGCCGAGCGTTGTAGATCTGTCCAAAGAGACAATCTTGGGGCGTAACAGGCATTGTGCGGCATCAAAAGGCCCTGGGCGTTATGTGCACTAAGAAGGGCATTCAGCGAGGAGGGTGCGATGCCTCCCTCCTTTCAGGGGGGCTCCGCCGCGGATTGTTTAACAAGCGATGTCGCCAGAAACCCGCGCTCCTCCAAGAACAGGGATGTGACATTAAAATTCGCTTTATTTATTATTATTTTTTCTTTTCTTTTCTTTTTTTTTTTTTCAAGGCAGGGGCCGGCCACCGACCCACCGCCAGGCCGGGGGTGGGAGCCGTGCCTTGGGGACGGGAGCGCGTCGTGTGGCCTGCCCGGCTCCTCGCTGTCCCCCGGGGCGGGGGGTGACACAGGGAAAAGACCCCACCACCCCTCTTAAATTCCACCCGTCTCCTCGGTCCCGGCGAGTAGAGGCGAGGAGACTCTCCCCCGGAGACCTCCCCAGGGTTTGTGGGGCTGGCTGCGGAATGAGGAGGGGGCACCTTGGTTCCCCCCGCCACCCCCGGCTCCCCACACATGCAGCTCCCCCCAGATGCAGCTCCCCCTGTCTTTCCCCTCGTTGGGAGATTTCCACCCCCAGTCACAAATGGACCCCACCTTGACACGGCAGCCCCTCCAACCCCCTCGTGGGAAACCAGGCCGTTTGCGAGGAAATGGGGTTCTTGGCTGAGACCTGCGGAGCCCCCCGCACAGAGGAACCCCCTTTCCTGGGATGCGGGTTGTGGAGTTCTGGTGCAGGAACCCCGGCTCCTGCTGCTTCTTGCTGGGGAGAAACCCGCCCCTTCCTTCAGCCCCTTGCAACCCTTGGGGAAATGACCCCGCTCCCGCTTCACCTTCTTGGTGCTTTTTGCTCAGTTTTTTGCACCCGATTAGGTCTAAATTTCTACCCAAGTCCTTCAGGGCAGCCGCCATCGCTCGTACTTTCGTGCCTCAAAAAAAGTCCTGGCAGCAGCCTTCAGCCTGCTCCCTCCCTGCATGGCCTCACCCTGTGTCATCTACCTTCACCTGCAGGTCTACCATGATAACTGTCCTTAATGTGATGAACAACCAGCAGGTCTTATTCTGCTATTGGTTTTTTATTATTATTTAGTGTGGGAACTTTCAATATTCACTTTGCAAGGTTCTTCCTAAGAAGAAGGTTCTTCTACAGACCTGATTCCTCAGTGAATAAGGTCTGTACTTAAATAGGTGGGTGTAAGCCTTAATTCTCTCCATCTTCAACCCTCTTAAAAAGAGCACTGGCTCCTTGATGGGTTCCCTCCAGTCTCTGGATGCAAAGGAAGCTTCTTGTTTGCACCTTCTCACCGTAGTGAAGTCTACACTGGGGTTCCCGCACTGTCCTCCTACAGGAGATCATGTGGAGGAGCCGGAGGAGAAAATGCCCCGTGAGATTATTGTTATCCGCAGTCTTGCCCGAGTGTTTCCCTGAGCCTGGCTTTGCCACGTCCCCCGTACTCTGCAGACACACGGTGCAACATCAGCCCAGACACTCCAGGAAGTTGGGGCCCCGGTTTCATTATTGACATTTGTTTAGAGCTCTAGCAGCTAGAATTGTTAGCTGCTACAGGTGACGTGTACGAGGGAAAGCTGTGATGGTGCATCCTCAATGGGGATAAGGCTAAACCTCTGCAACAGCCACACTGGAGGTTTATGGTGGGAGGCGGAGATGAAACCCCAAGCTCATGTGAGTCAGAATAAGGTTTCAAAATGCTGCTTGTGGGCTCTGGAGCATGCCAGCCGTGACCAGTTTTATTTTTACATCGATGTATCACAAATCAATACAAGAGTGACACTTTACAGTAATACAGACACCAATCCAGCAAAGAATATGAGATTCTGCGCAATGTTAAACATCCTCTTTAACTTCTGTCTTTGAAATTTAATCCTCATGCATTTTGATCCTTAGGGGTCATGTTTAGGTTGAAGCATTCTGCTTGACATGACCAAAAAGCAGTCTTTTGAATTTGGGAGCTTCCTGTTTCACAGTCTGAATATGGTAGGAATTTTGAGTTCACCTTGTCCAGCCTAAAACGGATTATCATTTCTATCCTTTTTCCTGGAATGAAAGTATGGATGCGGGATAGCCCAGGAACTACAAAATGATGAAGGAACTTCATAGAATCACAGAATGGTAAGAGTTGGAAGGGACTTTAAAGATCATCAAGTTCCAACCCTCCTGCTATGGGCAGGGACACCTCTCACCAGACCAGGTTGCTCAAAGCCCCATCCAGCCTGGCCTTGAACACCTCCAAGGAGGTCCTATCGCTTCCCTCCCTGATAAAGAGTCCCTCCCCATCTCTTCTGCAGCCCCCTTCAGGTACTGGAAGGTGGTTATAAGTTTTCCCTGGAGCCTTCTCCTCTCCAGGCCGAACACCCCCAACAACTTGCTAAAGGAGAGGATGACACTACTCCTGCAGACTCAGGAAGCAGAGGGGCTACAGTTAATCATGGTTCCTCAGGGATAAATCTCAGAAGCAGTTGAATTACTTAGTTTAATTTGTTTCCTTGGCACAGCCAATAAGGACTACCCTATTCACAGGGAAGAAGTGAAGTCAGTATCTGCAGAGACTGGAGTGCCGTACTGGGAGAAGTGGATTCTCTGAGCAGTACAGAAGTGCAACAACAAACCAAATATAAGCTAGGAGCTCCATGGCTGAAGGTGACATTGTGACTGAGGCACATGGATCCTTATGAAGCATCACTGTGGCTGGTCGCGCAACAGGTGAATGTGGAACAGGCAAGGTCATTCCACTAAGAAGAGGGAAATGCTAAAGCCATCGTGCAGGAGGAAACCTTGTCTGGGATAGTCAACAGCTTTTCACCTCCATCTCAGAAAAGACTAAATCAGAGCAGATCCAGAGAACAGCAGTGGGAGTATAGCATTAGAGGAATATGGACCCTTGTGAGAAGAGAAGACTCGGGCAACACAGCTGTTGCTTATACCATTGAGGTAAATATCCGTGAGAGAGAAGAGCTATTCCATCTAAAGAAGAATATCACCACAAAAACAGATGGATACACTCTGGACATGCAGAAATTTAGCCTGGAAATAAAAAAGAGCTTCTAAGTATGTGAGAAATGAAGCTCTGAAACCCATTGTGGGATTTACCAATGGGAATACAAAATGGAAGCAGTTATAGAAGAACTCTTGACACATTTCTGACTGCTATGTAAGAGTGCCTGAAGTTATGGGATTTTTTTTCTGGAGTGAAGACACACACAAAGGCTGCTTAATATCCATTTTGACATAGTACTGATTTAAAATTAAGTTGTTGATAATTTGAGGGAATGTATTTTCTAAGAAAGACGCTGGGTTGGTATTCCTAGAAACTGGGGTCCACAGAGCAGAGGGTGCATTTTTTTTCCTTTTTACATTTGCTGTTAAGATAATGGAATACAAAAACCATGGGTGCCAAAATGGTGTTTTTTTCAAAAGTCAGGACAAATATCAGTCTGATTTGGATATGATTGGGAAGCCCCTACGAGAAAGAAACCTACCATCTCCTTTCTTCATCTCTTCACAACGTGGTCTTCGCTCTGTCCAAGCAGCTGTTACGTGAAAACAAATCTCTAATGCCTGTGGCTGGAAGCAGCCCTTTTTCAATTTCATCCTTTTATATGTGTTTGTAACCTCAATTTAAAATAAAGGAACAAACCCAAAAGTTTCAGGCAGCAGAGTGTCAGTGAAGTACAGGCTAGAGGTACCCTACCTCTTGCTTTGCTTGGAAGAAAATAACATGTTAAAGAAGCACACAACATGAGAAGAACCAACATGAAAATTTTTATTAAAACTATATCCAAAAGTTTTGCATACCCTGCGTTCAGTGATTTGTAATGAATACATTGTCCAAGCTTGTATTCAGCTTTCTCTTTGAAAAATCATAGAAACAAGGTAACTTCACATATTTTACAATCTTGCGTAAGTATATTAGTTCAAAGCTTATTTAGTTTGCTATAGTGTTGAAGCTATGCCAATATCTAATGGAAAAAGAATGACAAAAGTCCTGAAAATTAGTTTATAAGGTTCAGAGGTTCAGTGAAAAGGAAAGACATTAAAATGGAAAACAAAAGAATACAGTGCAAAGCTTTTGAAGAAGGAAGAAGTCTTGGAACCTAAATCACCAGAAGATATAACTATGAAGGCATAACTCACAATTTTAAAGTGCAAATGAAATATAATTACTATTGTACATCAATTTCAAGGCTACACATCACCAAAAAAAGAGTTCAATGCTTGAAGAGCAGCTCAGACTGAAGCATCTCCACTTCAGCGGGTTCTCTCTGTCACACTGCAGCAGCACCAAAGAACTAATATTCCTGTTAAAGCACCTATACATCTGGAATACAATTAACCCTATAGCGTATAAGTGGCATGACCATATGGACCCTCAGGCATACTGAGACATTGACTTGTTACAAGTCAGAAGACGGAAAAGTTTGGGTAAAAATCCTGTTCTTAGTTACAGAGCTGTAAGACAGAGTTACGCTGCAGCTATTCTGAATGGTGCAGTGGGAGTAGAATTTGGCCTGGTGTTTTCAAAGGTTAGTTAAACAAAATATGACCTTTTTCAGGCTAGGGGAACAAAAGAGGTCAGCTCATTCTCCAGAGCTACAAAAGGTCTTTCAAGGGTACCAAAGAAATAAAAATAAAAGCCATGATCACACTTCCTAGACGCACACATGGAAACAACACTTGTACGTTAAGGTATCGCCCAGTGGGAAAAACCCTGGGAGCTTCCCAGTCAATGAGAGTCCTGCCAGTAATTCACCCACTACGGGAAAAGGTGTATAGATTTAAACAATCCATTTTGTCCACAGTCCCAGAGAAAGACTGCAGAACTGGGATTTGACCTAACATCTCCTACCTTTTGGAATCTTGCAGAATTGCAGAGAGTCGGACTGTGCTTTAACAGCTCCTGGGGCAAAGCAAACCTAATGCAGCCTCCCCATTCCTTTGTGGGAAAGAGTTTAATCAGGTTATTCTGTGGCTCACAGAGATATTCTGGTACAAGTTGTCCATTGTGTACAAACAGATCAGTTACCCAAATTTAATTGATTTCATTCTCTGCTGCAGGCTGGAATTGTTAGTCTCTTTGAGGAGAGAAAACAGCTCTACTCCAATGTCTTTACCAGGCTGCAACAAGATTTATGAATCTGATGACAAAGTAACTTTGAATCATGTGAGCAATTCTTTCTTCTCCAGCTTTTTCACAGATGCATCAAAAAACTGTAGCATTCATATGGTGATGGGATTATGCACAGATTTTCACTCTACCGTGTCAGGTCCGATGCTCAGGGCGAGATTAACAGCAGCCAAAAATGAGCTTAAAGAGAGAACCGGATCCCGAATAGAGGCAATTCCTTCCCAATCTCTCTCTTGCTTTGAAGGGAAAGGAAGTTTCCTTTCACATTGCTAAGTATTCCCATCTCTCATACTTTATCACAGAGGTTGGAGCTGTTATTTGTTCTTTACCTTCCTCGAGGACATCGTGCTCCAGGAATGTAGTTGTATTGCACTATGAGTACTTTTGTCACACTTTAAACAACTTCTCAGAACAAGAGGATCTATTTTTTCATGCTGTTAGACCTATTATGGATCATGTCTCACACCATCAGAGAGAAAAATATTTCCTTGCAACAAGAAAAGATGTTATCTTAAAATGTCCAAAAGGAAGTGAAACTGTTACATCTGGAAGAGGTGCTAGAAATCTCTCTTTGCTTCTATGCAATGGCAATGAACATGTTAGCAGACCCAAATATTAATGAACATTAAAGTCTTCAGAGGAAATCTCAGTTGTTCATGTTTTGATGATTTTAAATGAAAGACATCCTTCTCTGTTCTCTTTAGATCAACATTTGTCACAGTAATTAATGAGGAAGTAATTATAATGTAATTTGTCAGAATAATCTGACAGGCAAAGAATTATGTTCTCAATCCTAAAGGAATACATAGTTCTGTTTTTCTGACAGATCGGGTACATGTGGGTGGCATAGCAGAGGGTATTTGCCTTTAAGCAGGATAAAAACTCTGGCACTTTCTATTCTTAAGCTAAAATGGACAGAGGCATTGTCTAATTCTCTAAAATACGTTACATGAAGGCATTTTATCTTAACAACAGATCAGTAAACCTGATTTTTAACATTTTCTTCAAATAAAGGCTGCTTCTTATTATGGTGACTTTGAGAGTTGCAGTTCAGTTGCAATAGTTAAGTAGTCACTCGCTGTTTAGTTAAGATGGTGAGTAAACATCTCAGGAATTCAGTCATATTTACCAAGAGAAAAATAACTGTCCTCAAAACAAATATAAACTATGAGGTGAGGCATCAAGGGATGGAAAAAGAAGGAAACAAATAAAAATAAATACATGAAATGAAAATCCCTGCTGGTGTTCGGGGGAGTATGATTGTTCATTCCAACAGCAGCTAGAAGAGCCCCACCTTTGTCATTGGCTTTCTTGTTTGTCTTGTGGATTTGTTTAGGAGAGGGGTCCATTATAGCTTTACCCAGCTACTAACAACTGTATCTCGAATAGGCACGGCAGAGAATTGGGCCCACAGCATTCTTTGATACTGTTTCCAGCATTTCCTGTTCTTAAGGCGATCTTCTGAAGAAAGGTTTGATATTGTACATTTGCGATTTTAAGAACGCCCCAAACACCTAGAACTTGCTGTTTTGTTTTATGTTTATAAGACTTTGTTATATGTTTGTTTTTAGTGGACTTTTGTACTCACAGCACAGAACCCCCCCATCAATTTCAAGGCTACATCTATCTCACATAAAATCAAAAAAGGAGACTTTTTGTGCATTTCTGTTTAATTTATGTGATTATCAAAAAAAAAAAAAAAAGGATCACGGATTCTGTTACATTAGACTCTCTTATTGCTGGGAAGGGAAGAAACAAGTGACCGTACATATTTGCCACGACAGCGAGTCCTACTGAAGACAAGAAAAAAACCCCAATGTCATGTCTAAAAACATCCAGGAGTTTATCTTGGTTGTAGGTTACGTGGAACACAAGTAGGTCTTTAAGTTGACCATGTCACAAATTCTTTTTTGGATTAGGAGATTCTGCCTTCAATAATGTGTTTTCATGTGGTCATTGAAAGAGCAGGAGTATCCAACTGCACCCGTCCACAGTTTTAACAGACTGGAAACTACAAGGACTCTATTCTTCATTTTGTTATACGTTAAGAAAATTCTGAAAAGGAAGTATCTGCTTTTCTCTTTACATGAGATCTATGTTTTCTGTACTTTATTTATGGCTTAAAGAGTCTCTTTCAGAAATACTATTTTCTGTATAGAGGTATCTTTTGAACTCTCCTCATTAAACCCATATAAATACAATATAGGAAGCTGGGCCAAAAGGAAAACAAAATAAATTGCTTGACAGGCGGAAAAAAGACTAATAAAAACATAAAGTGAATTGGAGCTATTCACCATATCTTTTTACTCTAAGAGTTAACTCAATTCTGCATCACAAAGTCAGCAACAAAACTCTGACTTACTGTAATGACTTTGCTTTTCACACAGAAAACTCTGGTTGGTTTACCTGTGGTTTTACAGAAATTTTGCTAAATAATCAGTTAATCGGCAAGAAACAACCCGATGAAACTGGTCAGAGAAATGACTGCAATCCTGTGGCTCTAACAGTAAGTTCTGCTGTGTTATTTGTAGCTACCTACTCATTCCAGACTCTGCCTTTCCACTCTTCTGCAATACCATAACTAAAATCTCATTTTTAGGTTTTGTTTTGTTGAAACTCAAGGGGTGGTGGTAACTGATACCATGAGCAGGAACGTTTACATTATCTGTACCACTTTGGTCGGGCTTGTTGAGAGCAATGGGACATTTATGCAAGACAGAGGGGCCAACCCAGAGATGAGACACTCCGTGGCACGGGAAGGGACTGATGTGAGAGGGACGTCTTGAGGCAGAAGAAGTACAGCACATCCTGGAGGTGTTACAGTCCTGTAGCTTTGCTGAACTCCCTCTGTGGTGTCAGTAAATGTAAGTCATAGCCTACTATTTCTATCTTCCGATCTCTGGCTTCTCTACCCTCCTAATCTCCCCTGCCTGCCCTCCTCCCTTGCTATCACCACCCATCCTTGCTTGCTTTCTTACTACCCATCTTCTCTTAATTAATCAGGGAAAAAAGTAGAGAAGCTGTTCCTGCCGGCTTTGCTTTGCTGTCAAGTGGTGGTAGGAGTTCAAAGAACAAGGTTACTCCTGCACCTGCTGCTTGTTCTTTGATGCCCTGTTGTGTGAAACAGTTTCCTTCAGAAGTCCAACAATGTACTAATTAACAAAGGAAAAGACAGGGAGAAACAAGCCAAAGAGTGTGGGAGGAACAAGGCACGTGACAACGGAGAAGATATTAGAAGGAAGCAGAGCAAAGAAGCAACGGCAAAGGGGGAAATGGGAAAGAAACACACAGAGAATGGAGAGGGACAAATGACAAAGTAGAGGAAAATAAATAAAGCAGGTGACAAAAGAGAAAGAGAGGGCGTTTCAGCAAGTTTGCTGATGATACCAAACTGGGAGGAGTGGCTGACACATCAGAAGTCTGTGCTGCCACACAGACAGACCTGGACAGGCTGGAGAGTTGGGTGGAGAAGAACCTGGTAAAGTTCAACAAGGGCAAGTGTAGGGTCCTGCACTCGGGAGGAATAACCCCATGAACCAGTACAGGTTGGGGGCTGACCTGCTGGGGAGCAGCTCTGCAGAGAGGGTGTCCACGCTGGAGCAGTTCGTGGAGAACTGTCTCCTGTGGGAAAGACCTGGAGCAGGGGAAGATTGTGAGGATTCCTCCCCCTGAGGAGGGAGGGAGGAGCAGCGGAGACAACGTGTGATGAACTGACCACAACCCCCATTCCCTGTTCCCCTGCGCCACTTGGCGAGAGGAGACAGAGAAAATTGGGAATGAAGTTAAGTCTGGGAAGAAAGGTGGGGATGGATAGGGGGAAGGTGTTTTAAGATTTAATTTTTATTTCTCATTACCCTACTCTGATTGGATTGATAATAAATTAAATTAGTTTTCCCCAAATTGAGTCTGTTTTGCCTGTGACGGTAATTGCTGAGTGATCTCCCCGTCCTTATCTTAACCAGCAAGCCTTTAGTTACATTTTCTCCCTCCGTATCCAGCTGAGGAGGGAAGTGATAGAGTGGCTTGGGTGGGCAACCACACTCAGTCAGAAAGAGTTGTGTGTGGCACAGTTCTCCAACACTGAACTGGTAGGTGGAGCAAACAAATTCACTGGGGAGGGCACTCCCACCTGAACAACAGCACAGTGCTCTTCAAGCTGGAGCTGGACTTTAGGCCCCACTCTCTTTTATTTAGATATAAAGAGAGTAAGTGGCTTAAAAATACAATCAGGACAAGCCTGGCATTACCCTGGCTGTCCCCAGAGAAAGGACAGTGCGCTGTGATCTGGAGATGTGCCCCGCCATTTCGGGTCCCAGTACACATCAGAAGAATCACAAGCAAATGCTGTGATGTGAAGGCACAGACTTGGGAGTGTGGTCTGGTGCATGGACAGTGAGGTGACAGCAGTGGAGAAGGAGTGACTTCGTGTGCCTCTCCTGAAATTGAGGAGAGAAGCCCATGGTAAGACCTTCTTCAGTGTGTGGTAGGATGCCAACGGCACAAAATGGGGAGGCCTCCAAGGGTGGTCCAGTACTGCTGAGACTAGTATGAAGGCGTTCATAAATGAGACAGAGACACAGTACCATCTCAAGATTAAGTCAGTTAATTTCTGCATAAACCCCAAGATCCTAGCACTGCCCAGAGGAGACGACAAAAATGTTACTTAAACTGAATTTTTCATGGGTGGCTGCTAGCTGTGTGTACTTTGGTTTTAGTGCCTGTCCCAGAAGCGCGAAGGACCTTGCGCTCCGCACTGCAGTCAGCCACAGTGCTTTGAGCCCATCAGGTGCTAGAGAACACAGGCTGAAACATCACGGGCATCTCAACCTCGAAACACAACACTTCAGCTAAACTGGCCAGCAGTGTGCCCAGGTGGCCAAGAAGGCCAACAGCATCCTGGCCTGTATCAGGAACGGCGTGGTGAGTAGGACTCGGGAGGTGATCGTCTCCCTGTACTTGGCACTGGTGAGGCCTCACCTCAAGTGCTGTGTCCAGTTTTGGGCCCTTTACCACAAAAAAGACATTGAGGTGCTGGAGCGTGTCCAGAGAAGGGCAACGAAGCTGGTGAGGGGTCTGGAGAACAAGTCTTATGAGGAGCGACTGAGGGAGCTGGGGTTGTTCATCGTGGAGAAAAGGAGGCTGAGGGGAGACCTTCTTGCTCTCAACTCCCTGAAAGGAGGGTGTAGAGAGGTGGGGATCGGTCTCTTCTCCCAAGTCCCAAGAAATGGCCTAAAGTTGTGCCAGGGGAGGTTCAGATTGGATATTAGGAAAATTTTTTACACTGAAGGTGTTATTAAGCATTGGAATGGGCTGCCCAGGGAAGTGGTTGAGGCACCATCCCTGGAGGTGTTCAAAAGATGGGTTGACATAGTGGTCAGTGATGTGGTTTAGAAATGTGGTTTCTTGTTTTTATTGTTAGGTTGATGTTAGGTTGATGAGTTAGGTTGATGGTTGGACTAGATGATCTTAAAGGTCCCTTCCAATCTTGACAATTCTATGATTCTATGAAATATTCGCCACAGCTCTTCATCTGCTAAAGGCTTCCACACACTGAACAGCTGGAAACAGCAGACCACAGACAGGTATTTGTTAGGCAAGTGATGTACACCTAACTTGGTGAACTAATTGACGGCCCTGGGACTTACTTCCTCCCTGTCACAGCTCAAACCCACCAGGAGAGTTAATGAAGCCACGCAGCACAGGCATCTTGGACCTCCAACAGGAGCGCTGGCCTTGCAACACAGCTACAAAGACCCAAGCTTGAAGTAGGTGACTCCAGCCCTTCAATGATACTTCCAAGGTTTTCAGCATGGTGCCGCACAGCGCTGGCTGCTCCCATGAAACAGTCATCTGCAAACAAACAGGTTACCAAATCTGTCTGTAGAGCGAGCCAGCACAAGGAGGCATAGCTTCGCTGAAACCAGTGGGCTTCCTCTTGCTTTTGCAGGGGTTAAATTTGGTCCGTTTTCTCAATTTCAGAGCTGTTAGACAGAAGCAATGAGTCACCAGTCCCGCCGAATGCAATTTCTGTGTGTGAGGCATATGCAAGAATAGTAGCTAGGTGAAAAAACCACATGTATGCACACTAGTATGAAAGCCAACTATTACTCAGGGGAATTCTGTGTTATTCTGTAGAATTCTGTTTTTTGGGAATTGAAACCTGTTACAAGTAGTCCATGACACAGAAATACTTAGTTTTCCAATGTGATGGTAAATGACACTGTTTTTTTTTCCTTTATGGCAAAGATAGTGCCATGGAGTATCACACATCTCCACTGCTTCTGCCCTGGTTTTACACAGAGCAGTAAGCACCCTCCCATCTTTACTGTATAGACTTTATTTCTGAGAAATATAGCACCAGGATCTTTATGAGTAATGGAGATTGAGCGGCAATGTAATCTTTCAGAAATAAGCTGATCAGTATACATACTGTAACTAGACAGGAAAACAGAACGGCAGGTTTCAGAATTAAAACGGTCTAGCAGTGAAGACTTTTAATATGAGAAAGGGGCTATTGCAATTAAGATTTACGGAGTGGTGTGCTGAGGAAAGGGGAATGTAGAATTCCTGTCACACTCATGAAAAGCACGTCCAGCCCCAGTTTCTTGAGAAGCCTTCCATGTCACCATAACTGCCAGTATCTATAAATACCACTGTGAGTGCATGGTCCACCAGTTCACTCTGTCAAATATAAAAAACTCTGCTCTTCCTTTTCAAAATGTCACCCTGCTACTGCTAAATCCCACGCCAGCTCTGCCTTCCCCCATTGTCACAACAGCTGGTGGCCCTACCCGTTGCTAAGGCCGTTATGCTCGCACCCGCATTTTCCAGCCTTTGCTTGAGGTTTTGGTGATGAGAGATACCAAAACTGCAGAGAGAGAACAAAGAGTCCCATTGCGTTTTTAGTTTTTTCTGGTTAGGTTTCGTGCCTATAGTTGACAGTCCCATTGATTTTTAGGGTTTTCTGGTCAGCTCTCCTATCTAGAGTCAAGAGTCCTCTTGATTTTTAGGGATTTCTGATCAGCTCTCCTATCTAGAGTCAAGAGTCCTCTTGATTTTTAGGGATTTCTGGTCAGCTTTCATAGCTATAGTTGAGAGTCCCATTGATTTTTAGGGTTTTTTGGTTCGCTTTCATAGCTACAGGTAAGTCCCATTGATTTTTAGGGTTTTCTGGTCAGCTCTCCTATCTATAGTCGAGAGTCCTGTTGATTTTTAGGGTTTTCTGGTCAGCTTTCGTAGCTATAGTTGAGAGTCCCCCTAATTTTTAGGGTTTTTGTGTTTGCTTTCATAGCTACAGGCAAGTCCCATTGATTTTTAGGGTTTTCTGGTCATCTTTCGTAGCTATAGTCAAGAGTCCCATTGATTTTTAGGGTTTTCTGGTTCGCTTTCATAGCTTTAGTGAACAGTCCCCTTGATTTTTAGGGGTTTTTGGTCAGCTTTCGTATCTATAGTCCTAAAAGTGGCCGTTCCTCTGCAGTCTCACAGTGTTTGCTCAGCGCCCTATGCAAACCATGGTCTTGGAGTGCTGCTTTCCATGGAGGGAGCTGAAAGTCTACTGGACACCGACAGCACCGACGGAGAGGTGAACATCTGGCATTGGCCTTCACCAGAACTGGCCAGCCCTGGTTAGAGGCCACTTCCCTTATGTGCCCCTCAGCTGGGCGGGCAAGCCCTCAGCCGACAGCAGGTCCCCCCAAGCCTCTGGCTTGTTTTCAGGGATGGCCAAAAAGGGGCTAAAAACAGAGGAAAGCACACACCCGGCTCGAAGAAACATCACCAAAAAAAAAATATCCCCTTTTAAGGCACCAACAAGGCCGAGGGCGACCCAGGTCCCTGCCTGCGGCCACCCCCGGCCC
>VXAK01017938.1:16595-319392 GCA_013399435.1 Arenaria interpres
TCCGGCCATGTCACCGTGTAAGGGCCGCGGCGGGGCCTGCGCGGTCGGGGCGGGTGGTGGAGGAGGTGGAGGAGGAGAAGGCCCGGGCGGCGGCGGGCCGGGGGTGGCTGCGGCCGGGCAGAGCCCGGGTGGCGGTCACAGCCTAGGGAGGGCGAGGGGAGCAGCGGGCCGGTGCTCGTCCCCCCCTTTCCCTCGGCGAGAGGGCTCTGCTGGCCCCCCCCCCCCTCCTCCCGGGGAGGCTGGGTACCGGCTCGGAGTCGCCAGCGGGTGCAGAGCTGTAAGGAGGCGGTGGGGAAACAGGGCTGAGTTGGGCTGTGACTGGCAGAGGAATGTGAAGTATTTGTCCAAAGGGATGAGCTGTCAGGAAGTAAGGTGCCTGTGTATAACAGTATGTGCCAGCACATGACCGGCCGGGCTGTTGCTGAGGGTTGTTTATGTAGCCAGTGCCCGCTTCCATTGAACGTGTGGTCCCTGGTATAGCTCTGAGGGCTTTTACGAAAGAAAAGGCCTCCCTGACTCAGACAGGTGCATGTAACATCATGTTAAGTTGTGACTGACGCGCGCTGTTTCACTGTGCTTAGCATGGGAGTGACTGTGAGGTTTGTTTTGTGAATGTTTGGTGTCTCTAACGATTCAGCAGCAAGCGACCGTGATTTAGCGTAGCGCTTCTCAATAATGGAACAGATGAGGGTATCTTTCCTTCAGTCGGTTCTGTCAGGCACGCTCTGCTGAAGTGTAGTGGTTGTCAGTTGTGATGTACGGTTTCAGAGGCTGAAATATCCACCTGGAGACAAAACGCAGCAGTGCAAACTTTTTTTGAGTATTCGCTGTTCAGCAGGACCAGGCTTGCAATAGAAGCATAAAGCTTGAGGGTTTTGTGGTCTATTGCTCTGAGTCTATCGAGGTCTGTTGCTTCTCTTGCTTTGGCAGGGGTTTGGACTAGATAATCTCCGAAGGTCCCTTCCAAACACTACCATTCTGTGGATCCCATGAACTCTACTGATTTTCAGATACTGACCTGTCAAGAAATTTAGAGTAGTTTTGTGGCACTTTGGTACATTACTGCTTTAACATTTGGTTGATGTTAAGCACTGCTAACAACCGGGCAGTGCAGTTTGCTGTCTGGTTAAAAATGGGAAGTAAGACACGATAGACTGAAGAGAGGGTTGGAAGGAGATAGATGGGCAGGAGGTTGAGAAGGCCCAATGAAGGAGCAGAAGTATGTAGCCAAAGTGTTCAGCATATGACTCTATTTATTGTGAACAAAAGTTGTTCTCCGAAAATAAACTGGTAGCCTTAGCCCGTTTCTAGTAAGCACATCAAAACCACAATTAGGCAGTTCTCATATTGGCAAATGCAAAAGTATAAAGAACTGAAACAGAGGAAACACTTGTTTCTTCTCCAACACGGGAAGGTAAGTTTTGCAAAACAAGATCAAGGCCCGTTAGTGGAATTGTGAGGAAGCTTGCGTAGTGTGTCTGTGACTAGTAAGGGCGTTGTGGTCGAAGAAGGATGATTGCCTCATTAATTGTTCATTAATGGTGACTAGCTCATTATTACTGTAAGATCTTTCTTAAAATATTTGTTCTTCAGGTTTTGGATGAGCAATGAAATAAGAACATGTACCTGCAAAGTTAGGCAACTGATCTTCATCTGCTTGCTCTATCACACCAGGTGTGAACAGTTCATTGAACAGCATCAGCTACTTTTGCCTTTGTACAGCCTATAACTTTTTTTTTGTCATTGATCGAGAAGCTTATTATTAAAAGTTAGATCACTGCCACAACATTCACTTGGTGGATTTAAGGAATGGGTCAAGTCCTATGTATATAATTAATTACTCTGGCCTGATATAAAAGCATGTATGCGTTTTGAAGGCCTGACAAAAATTCTTAGTGGTTAAGCAAATATTGAATTGATCTGTGCCTGGCTCTGCAGTTTAAAGAGTTGCTGACTGCTTCTGCCGTGTGTGTATTTAAACAGAAGCTCTGTTTTCATAGTCTATTGTCATATCCTCTCTGATCTTACACAGGAGTCATAATGTTGAGTTTGAAATATGCCATTTCCATGACTACAGATGAATGTCAGAAAAGCATTTACTATTACCTGATTTCATCCGACAGACAGTGGAAGTGTTGAGAGTCCTTTCTAAGCCCTGTAGTTGAAAGTGATTAAAGGAAAACAGGTAAATATTATCCAAATAAAACATACAAAGGCCTTGCCTTTCCAGAGTGTGGGACTTCTGTTTAGCTCTGAGAGTTTTCTTCGTAAACTCACTGTTTGGAGCATGCTGCACACAATTCTAAAACTCCCTTTCTAAACATTTTTTTAAAAATAGTCAGTTAAACTATTTTCACAGCAACAGAGTTTGGTAGTCAGGAATAATATGATTACTTGAGGTGATCTCTTCTACTGGCAAGAAACTTGAAAGCTTAGAAAATATAGAACTTTACTTAGAACTGAATTGAAAGTCCAAGGTATTTCCTATTCGTTTCTAAAATCACACTAGCTCAGAAAGAGAGGTATATGATGAGTTTGAAATCGTGAAGAGAGCATTTGTGATAGATTGTCTGATTGTATTTTTCAGTGACTGTTTTCCTGGGCTTTCCTGTTCCTTGACCAGTTGAGACATACGTGCCTTATATATATCAGACTGTGTTAGCTAGTAATACTGGATTTATTAGTCTTTTGCAGTGCCTGAATGATGGAGAGCTGTTGTGATGTGCTAGTGAATGTCTTTCTGTGCTGTTTGTCATCTTAGTGCCTCGTGTGTTGATGCAAGATAACTCTAGAGGTGAAAAAAAACCACAAAATATGTTTTCACCCAGTTCATTTTTTTTTATATTAACTTAAGTCTGCTTATGTGTTTTTGAACGTTACTCTGTTTGATATAGAGTGAACGTGTGAAAACAGAGCTGTGTAAGAATTATGGATGGAGAGCCTTAAGATTTGTGGAATGTGTATTTATTTTGTAAGGGTTGTGAACATGTGGAAGTAAAGAGTCCGGTTGAGAGCAAAGAAAAAATGGTTTTGTGTCCCCATAAGAGAGGACAAAGAGGAAGAGCATAGTGTATGTGTGTGTCAGTTCTATGTTTTAGGAAGATCTGAGCTGGAGACTGAGGAAAGGTTGCAGGTTGGCTGTGTCCTATACTGCAAACTTCTATGCTTTGAAGTTGCCACCTCTCACTGTTCTTTCCTCGCTGTACACAAGGGCAGGAACTCAGCTGAGCCTTTCAAGCAGGGTCATGTTCAAGAAACGTTTTTTCAGGTGCCAGGAAGGTTAAAGAAAGTACTCATGCATGAGGTGAGCATGGATTTGTTGAAGACATGATGTAGAATGAGAAAGGCATAGAGCAAGCAGAGAAGAGTATGTGTCACTGAAGATGGAGTATTGTACAAAAGAAATCTAGTGTTCTATGAGGACAGCTGTCTGAGGAAATGCATCTCCAAAATATTGATCTCCAGATTTTGATTTTTAGGACACATCTTGCTGCTTTTTTTGTCAGAGCAGTTGTGTCTTTACAGTGAATGAGTCTGTGGAGTTTCTAATATTTTAATTTCCAAATTGCAGTATGCAGTCAAGAGTGATAATACTGAGGTCCCGTAATTACGTACCAAAGCTTTCAATGTATGTGGTCACCCATTTTTTACTACCCGTGTGTGCTGACAGAACTGTATTATGGGAAGTTCAGAATGATGTTCGTAGTTGGTGGAGTTAGCTTTGATGTTTCATTTTCGCTACCACACCGCATATTAAACTTTGCCACAAGCCTTGGGTAGGGACTCTCAGTCTCATTTGCTTATAACTTCACCAAAGTGTAACTGTATTGGTCAGAAGTTGCTGTGCCTCACTATGCCTCAGTGTGTTTGTAAATTCAGATACCTCTAGAGCTTTGCGGTTGCAGGTGTCTGTCAGACGTGGCTTTTGCAGCTTCCATAAATGTTTGTTGTGTTTGATGCAGGTGTCAACATTTGAATACTTTCGGATCGTGGATTCACAAAAAAAAGTCTTGTTTCTGTCCTGCTGATTTCCCAGCCAACCTTCAGCATGAGACTGAGCGTTACACTCGCTATTGTGAGCAGTACTGTATATTGTATCAGGAATAGTGTGGCCAGCAGGACTAGGGCA
Source organism: Arenaria interpres (assembly GCA_013399435.1). NCBI lineage: Eukaryota > Metazoa > Chordata > Aves > Charadriiformes > Scolopacidae > Arenaria > Arenaria interpres. The sequence goes on from VXAK01017938.1 coordinate 20,725, forward strand.
GTGATCTCCCCCCTGTATTTGGCACCGGTGAAGCCCCACCTTGAGTCCTGTGTCCAGTTTTGGGCCCCTCACTACAAGAAAGACATTGAGGTGCCGAAGCATGTCTAGAGAAGGGCAACAAAGCTGCTGCTGAGGGGTCTGGAGAACAAGGCTTATGAGGAGCAGCTGAGGGAGCTGGGGTTGTTCAGCCTGGAGAAAAGGAGGCTGAGGGGAGACCTTGCTCTCAACTCCCTGAAAGGAGGGTATAGAGAGGCAGGGGTCAGTCTCTTCTCCCAAGTCACAGGTGATAGGACAAGAGGAAATGGCCTCAAGTTGTGCCAGGGGAGGTTTAGATTGGATATTAGGAAAAATTTATACACTGAAGGTGTTATTGAGTGTTGGAACAGGCTGCCCGGGGAAGTGGTGGAATCGCCATCCCTGGCAGTATTTAAGAGGCAGGTAGACGTTGTGCTTAGCAATATGGTTTAGTGATGGTTTTTGCCAGTGTTAGATTATGATTGGACTCAGTGATCTGAAAGGCAATTCTGATTCTTTGTTTACATCTTTCTGTGACTTAACTGAGAGCAGGGAGACTTCCTTCTACCTTTGCCTCACCTGCTCATGCCTCAGGGTGAAGGACTTCCTTAGTATTCTGGGTGGAAGGACAGCTGAAATTCTTTTGGTCTGGGCCTCTGCTTTGTTTTAGTTCTTGCAACAAGAGCTGCTTTGGACAGAACTAGCTTTTTAGTTGGCTACTCACTTATTGCTCAAATTTATATTTAATTCCATTATTCATAGTAAATCTCTTATGGATGCTGAAGCATCAAGCATGCAAAGATCATTTTTTGAAGAGAAGTCTCTTTCAGACATCTGTCTCTGGTGTTAATTTGATGAATTAATTACATGGTAAAGTAGTGTTACCTTTTACTTTTGAGACTTCTGATAGCAGCTGTGTATTTTGAGCTTGGAGTCCTTCTCCAGGCTTGGCTGCTTATGAAATATATACGGATCCAAGGGATTTTTTCAGGCTTTGGTTCCCACTTCAGCCTACTGGCAATTTTAAGTAGCTTAACTGTCAGGGCATGACACCTCTTTCTGACATTTACATAACTTTTGTCTCAACACTTGGTTTTACTTAGGATTTGGGGCGAAAGGTGGAGGGTCCTCCTGTTGTGGAGTATTCAACAGGTTTTTAAATGGTAGAAATAAGTTTCCAATAAGTATAGGTTTTCTTTGTTCTTGTTGAACTGGTAAACTTGCCATACATTTCTCTGGTTAACAATTTTCATTTGTTACTTCACCAGTTTTGAGGGATTTGTAGGAGTTGCAGAGCTACTATTTTAATTACAAATACTCAAATATGCGAGGTAACTTATGTGTAAGTAAGCTCCGTAGGGGGGACATTACTGCAGCCTTTCAATATATAAAGGAGGCTTATAAGACAGATGGAGAACGACTTTTTACTAGGGCCTGTAGTGACAGGACAAGGCGCGGTGGTTTTAAACAGAAAGGGTGTACATTCAGAGTGGATATAAGGAAGAATTTTTTTTATGATAAGGAGACAGTGGAACAGATTGGCCAAGAGAAGTTGTGGATGCTCCATTATTGGAAGTGTGATCTGGTTGTAAAGGGTGCTGAGCAACCTGATCTAGTGGAAGATGTCTCTGCCCATGATGGAGCAGTTGGACTAGGTGATCTTTGACACTTGCTTCCAACAGAAATCATTCAGTGTTTCTATGCTTCTACTGCCTGCAGTCAATGATAGGGAGATGACTTGTTTACTTTTCCTTAAGACCACATGTAAAAATCACCTACAGTGTCAAATTCATAAACTGTCTAGCTCAGTGTGCTGCTGCAAACTGTGGCGACAGGCATTGCTGCTTATGGGTTGTATGGAAGTCTAGCTGTTCCTGGTGTCCATTCTCTTTGTACAATCTGGCATCTCTGGTTGTGTGAAGCGATGTATGTTTCAAAATTGTCTTCCTTTTAGTGTCTGTTTGTCAGGGAACTTGTGTAATCTCTCTTAGAGTCATAGAATAGTTTGGATTGGAAGGGCCTTTTAAATGTCATCACCCCTGTGCAATGAGCAGGGACATCTTCAACTAGATCGAGTTGCTCAGAGCCCTGTACAGCCTGACCTTGAATGTTTCCAGGGATGTGGCATCTACCACCTCTCTGGACAACCTGGGCCAGTGTTTCACCACCCTCACTGTAAAAAATTTCTTCCTTGTATCTAGTCTAAAACTACATTCTTTTAGTTTAAAACTATTACCCCTTTTCCTGTTGCTACTGGCCACCCTTTCTTATGAGCCCCCTTTAAGTACTGAAAGGCCACAATAAGGTCTAGCTGGAGCCCTCGCTTCTTCAGGCTTAATAACCCCATCTCTCTCAGCCTGTCCTCACAGCAGAGTGCTGCAGCACTCTGATCATTTTTGTGGCTTCCTCTGGATCCACGCCAATGGGTCCATGTCCTTCCTGCGCTGAGGGCTCCAGAGCTGGACGCAGTACTCCAGGTGGGGTCTCACCAGAGCAGAGTAGAGGGGCAGAGTCACCTCCCTTGACCAGCTGGCCATGCTGCTTTTGATGCAGTCCAGGATGCTGTTGCCTTTCCAGGCTGTGAGCACACATTGCTGGCTCATGTTGAGCTTCTCGTCCACCAGTACCCCCAAGTCCTTCTCGGCAGGGCTGCTCTCAACCCCTTCATTCCCCAACCTGTATTGGTACCAGGGATTGCCCCGACCCAGGTACAGGACCCTGCACTTGGCCTTGTTGATCCTGATGAGGTTTACATGGGTGCACTTCTCAAACTTGTCCAGGTCCCGCTGGATGGCATCCCATCTCTCAGTTGTGTTGTCTGCAAACTTGCTGAGGATGCGTTCGATCCCACTGGCTGTCGTTGATGAAGATACTGTCCCTGAGGGACACTGCTTGTCACCAAACTCCGTCTGGACATTGAGCCGTTGACTACTACTCTCTGGATGTGACCATCCAACCAATTCCTCATCGACCGGACAGTCCACCTATCAAACCTATATGTCTCTGATTTAGAGAGAAGGATGTTATGGGGGACCATGTGAGAGACCTTAGAGGTCCAGATAGATGACGTCCACAGCTCTGCCCTTGTCCTCTGATGTAGTCTCTCCATCATAGGAGGCCACGAGTTTGGTCAGGGAGGACTTGCTCTTGGTGAAGCCATGCTGGCTGACTTGAATCACCTCCCTGTCCTCCGTGTGCCTCAGCAGAGCTTCTAGGAGGATCTGTTCCATGATCTTCCCAGGCACAGAGATGAGACTGACAAGTCAGTAGTTGCCAGAGTGCTCCTTCCTAATATTTTTAAAAACGAGTGCAGTATTTCTTCAAATCTGTTGGCGCAGTCTGTGTCACTAACCTCAAGTGGAAACAAACCCAGAAGTTTGTTACTTGCAACTTAAAGAAATACTTTCTTTTATCGGTTTTAAAGCAATCTCCTACTAGCTTCAGTGAGTACCCTCTGTTGTGGGCTTTGGTGAGTAGCAGTTAATAATTCACCTTACCCACAGCTTTCCTGAGTCTTTGCACTTTGATCATCTGCCTCCTACAGCCGCTTTCCCAAGTTAGTGTCAGCCTGGTTACTTGCCTAAGGCGACTGCTTTAGCCCCTTAATTATATTAGTCTTCATTTTCTGTGATTTCTCTTAACTCCCTCCCTGTCCTCCATGAAATGGGGATGCCAGAACCGTACCCAGTACTCAATATGGGGATATATGAGGGTTTTGTGGAGAAAGAAAATGATGCCCTCTGTGTTGGTTCTTAATCACCTGCCTAGTGGTGCCCAGCATTTTGTTGCTATGTCTGGCGGCTAATGCTTGTGTTTAAGATCATGAGTGGTACTAAAAGATCTCTCTTGTGAGCTGTAGTTCCCAAACTGTAGCTGAGTATCACATAAGCATAGTTTAGCTTTCCCAAGGTTCAACACCTTTTATTTGTCTATGCAGAAGCTCATCTGCCACCTTTTGTCCACTGGTTTTTGTGAGGTCTTTCCACAGTGGCTCACCATTGGTACAGCACTTAACTGCCCATTTGATTACTTGGACAGAGTTCTCTATTGGCATGCTGATCATTCAGTTCAGTAAGGAAAAATAAACACTGAGAAATGCTTAGCTTCTCAATAAACATACTGTCGAAGCAAATTATGTCTCAAAATTCTTCAACAATCAAGGCTCAGGTAAGCTTTTTGCGCACAGCTGAGCTCTGTGTGATAGATCTTGCTGCCAACGTTCAACTCTTGAGCAGTTTAACTTCTGATTTGTGTTGTTTGTAGTATCCGAATAGTAGGACTGCTTTGGATTATATTCGTAAGATTATTAATGACAAATGAAATTTTACCTTGACTTCTGTTTACTAAATTAATAGCCAGTTATTATTAATGGCTTTTGTTAGACCATGTAGTCCCCATTAGAAGTTATTGCCCAGACTGGATGGCAGAAAATATTCACATTTTCTTTGAGGTTCATTCATTCCTGAACCCAACCACCCAAATTTTTTTTCTAGACAAGGCAAAACTGTTCTAATCTTTAGATCTTGTGAAACCCAGGATCATCAGTAACTCCAGCCCGTCTCAAATGCCTTCATAGCTTTACATTTGCAACTGGTATGTTTCTTTCAAATTAGCATTTAAATCATGTTTTATTAGTAGCATTTTGTGTTCTGAAACTTACTAGTATACTTCTTTTTGAATAAACAAGCTGGTATTAATTATGCTTAGAGCAGCTATTTAGCATGGCCTGAGGGGAATAGCACTGGATGAGCTTTTCTTCGAGCTAGATCTGTACTGGTGGAGGAAGGGGATGGTGGTAATTCAGGCTGTGGTATTAACTTACTTCCTCTCTCCCTTTAAGTATTTCTCTTCACTTTTCACACTTGCCACTATTGCTTATAAAGATTTTGCTGAGTTTGTGGAAGACTCAATAGTATCCTCAGAAATTTAGGAGCGTATAAGCAGGGTGGATTTCAAACAGTGTAGAGTGATGTACTTCTGTCTGTTAGGATAATTTTAGGAATTACTTTTAATAGCAACTATTTTTTTCCCAAAATTAATGCCTTTCTGTTATGAACCAGAATGTTACGAGGTGTTTTTTTATGAAGTTCCAATTTATAATTTTGGTATCATTTTGTTCTTTCAGGTTTGGACTAAGCAACAAATTTGAAGCAGAATTTCCTTCCTCTTTAACTGGAAAGGTGAGTATCTGTGCATAGGAATCTGGTATTAGAATTCAGATTTTGTTACAAAAACGAGTTCCACATGCAGTCCATTGTAAGAATAATAAATCTCACTGCTGCGGTACTAGTTTTTGTGTTGTTTTTCCCCCTGTAGGTTGCACCGGAAGAATTTAAAGCCAGCATCAGTAGAGTTAACAGTTGTCTTAAGAAGAACCTTCCAGTTAATGTACGATGGCTACTATGTGGATGCCTTTGCTGCTGCTGCACTTTAGGTTGTAGTATGTGGCCAGTTATCTGCCTCAGTAAAAGAGTAAGTTGAACTATTCATATAATTTTTGATAGAGTTGTACTAGGTTTGTTTTCTGGTTTGTTTTATTCTTCCTCCCTTCCCTCCCCCCTTTAAAAATTGCGCTAGAACTTACCTAAATCAGTCTGGTTTCATGCATTTTGATATCCGTTTCCTGTCATACTAGTTAAACTCACAACAGATGCCAGTCAGAACTTTGAGCTTATAACTCACTGAGTGGTAGCATAGCTGAACACCTCTGCTAGAACCATGTACTCTACAGCACTTATTGTTATTATTATTGAAGTAACTTTCAACATACTTTTTTAATAGCTGCATCTTCTCTGTGATACACTGTTCGGGATTGTCAATATTTGGCAGTGATTGAGTGGGAGTTTGTTTTGAGGAGCTTCTGATTACACTGTAGCCCAAATAACCTTATGTTTCTGTGTAAAAGGCAGTTTTAAAAAAGATAATAATTGAATTTATTTTTGGATTTTCCTTCCATGCTGTAGTTGAGCAAGATACATTTTTTTTTTTACATTAAAAACTAGAAAGTAGTGTTTTGCCTGTATAAACTTTGCACTTAGTGTATTGTTCACAACAGAAGCTCATTGCATGTGCCTATTTTTTCACTCAGTGCAGTTAGTTAAGCTACCTTCCAATCTGTTCTGTTTTCACGTGCTTAAAAATTCTTTGGCTAGTCCTATTTCACTACTTTGCAAGAAGTCTCTCTGTGCCTCCCCATCCTCTCCTCACTGTTATTACTGTTCATCTTTCCATTTTATGACTAGGCTTTTGTATGTTCTCTCTTGTGTAATGCCTCTTAATGCTACAAATTATTTACAGTACAGCACACTGAATATCATCATGATTTCCTTTCTCAAAGTCCTCATTTTACAGGTTTAGTAAATCGATGTATTCTAAAAGAAATATTTATAGGATAAACACTGATCATAACAAAACCTGTATGCATTTTTGTGGCATCTAACCTATGTTAAGATCTTAATACTTAGTCCCTTTGAGAAATAACTTGAGGCTTGTTTTAATTGTATACAAAATAAGGTAGAAAAGTCTCCCGGTAATGTTGGAGCCCATGGAGAAAAACAAATCAAAGTTGGTGTCAGTGTGAATTGTATCAAACCCTAGGTTTTCTGTCTTTAAGCTGTCACAAACTAGTAAGCGTCCTGTAGCATGATCGTATATCCATATCCTGAAAGTCTGTTCCAAGAAATTATAATTTGCTGGTTGCTTCAACAGAGAAGTTGGTGGCTTAACGAGCTTGCAGAGATACCTTTACCATTCCAGGCCTAGCTCTGTTCATTACAAACACAAGGAAATCTTGTATTGCTCATGTTCATGTTTAACTTCTAAAGGAGAAGGCTTCTGACGCTCTTTAGTCTGACCCATTTTTCTCAGGTAGTGTGCTGTTGTAGCAGGAAATGATAGCAGGATGCAACGTGGTAGGGGCTGATGCTGCTGGTGCCACAGATTTGCTGATACAAGGCAGACTAATGTCATCAGTGTGAACTAATCACTTACATTTTACTGCTCGTCTCTGACTGTACTGTGTCTTGGAAGAGGGTTGTGTTGATCAAATGATCTTCCATCCTTTGACTACTTCAGATCTCCTTTCACTGGCCAGACTGCAGCCATGGGTAGAGTCACAAGAGCCAGGAATCACTTCTTGAGGAAATGAGGGTGCAGGATGACATGTACCTGTGTCTTCCATTCGGCTTTTAGATACAATGGATTCTTTCCCACTGACACTTATAATGTAAAACAAGTATAGCACATGGAAAATAAATAAAAGGTTACTGGTTTTATGGTACCTGCGCATGGCTGAGGAGCGTTGCTCAGAAAGCTTTGCTAATTCAGCCCTGTCCTAAGTGATTCCTAGGGAAAGGACAGTTACTGGGAGCTGGCCTGTGATACGTCCTCTGCTGCAGCCATCACAAAAGACTCCCAAGACCATGGAATTAGAGAGTTTGATTTCCTAAAGCAGGATGGGAGTGCTTCTGTGTAGAACTGAAATTTGTTTCAATCACACAATAGAAATATAGCAGCCTTCGTCTTTGCCCTTTTCTATTGAAAGAGAAGACTAACAAATTTGAGTTGTTGGATTGCATATACAGTGAGCTAACAAATGGGAGTGTTTTTCAAATTAAGCGTTTTATTAAAAAAAACAGTAGCTACAGTTACTTACTTTTAATACAGAAGAGTGATTTTTTTTCTCAGAATGCCCAATTAAGAAATACCTGTTTTAATGAGGCTGAATCAATCTACCATGCTCTTAAATTGCTGGTATCCTTTGCAGCTCTTTTTCAGAGAAGCCTTTTTTTAAGGTTCATGTAGACAAAATGAAAGCTGCAGCTTCAGAGTTTGTGAAGTTACAAAAATTCTCTTAATCTTTCTCTGTATTTTTACTGCTTTTCATTCACTTTTTTAATTCTAACAATGTTATCACAAATGTAAATACAATTTTTGAAATTACAGACACTTACTGAAAGTTTGTGTACAGTGGGAATATATGCTTATTTTTTGTGCAGTGAAAAATTAGTTATGGGTTTGCATCCTCGAATCTGCAGGTGCTTCAAACTGGGAATTTATTAAGGCACAGGCATTTGTAAGCTTAATTGTTAATTATATCACTGTAATGCATTTCCATGCAATGAAAGCTTCCCTTCACTGTATTTTTCTTTTCAGTGCTTTGTTCAGTGCTAGTTTTGGAAGTCTTTGTACAGTATTGTTTCCTTTCTTCTTTTGCATTGAGGTATTTGAGAAAAAGCCTGCTACTCTTCACTAGTAGAATAAATGTTTAATTTGATTCAATATCTTATTGCCTCTCTCCTTTTATGTAGTCTTGATTCGATTTTAATGAATAAAAGCTGCAAGAAAATTACAGGAAGTACAGTCCCTCCTTTGCAGATCTAGATCGTCCGTGATCTTCAGCAGTTTTACTTGTAGATTGTACCATCCTTTCTGGGACAAGTTCCAGATTGTACAAATGAACATTAAGTCTTTAAATTATTGTTCTTTAAATAAAAAGAATGACATAGTGAATTATAATTCAAAAAGCACTGCAGGCTGAGGTGCCCATTTGAAGCCACTCTTTCAAATGAATTGACACTCATTTTCAGTATTAACTAAATGCTGTAGTTACTGATGTGTAAATAGGATAAATAATTTCAGCGGAAACATTAACAATGAAAGCTATGATAGAATTGCAGTACCACTGGATTTCTTAAAAGCTGGTATTGTACATGTAAATTGCATGTTTCAGAAGGTTCACGGGCAATCTCTTAAAATGAATATTTAAGAGCGATCTATATTTAATACTCTCAAGAGCTACTTGTTTGTTTGTGAATTCACACAAAGCTGATGAATGCTGCTTAAGCCTCATCATTAGTTGTCACTTACGTAGCAGTTTACATCTTCAGAGTGCTGTATAAACATAAGCTAATTACAACTTCCAAACTATTGATTAAATTAAATATGTGGTGGAGGAGCTGGAATGAATTTCCTTAAATGCAGTCGTCTTGCTTGTCAGTGGATGATACTGATGTTAAAGTACACTAGCTCTGTTTATTGAAGCTTTGAACACATTACACTTATTTTCAAAACAGAAGGAAGTATGTATTTTTTTTCCCCTCTGCCTATCTGCCAGGGACTTGGCACTAGAGATACTCTAATAACATAATGCTTTTCCAAGCGGCTCCTCAAGGCAATGACTGGAGGTGCTTTGTTTTTGAAGCCTGTGTTGTGACAATTTACACTGGAATTCAGTTTGGAAGAATCTTTAAAATTGTAATGTATTTATTATGTTTATCCTAACCAGAACACGTGTGATCTCTCTATTGACTCTAGTCAGCTTAGTAAAACTTTTTAAAGTAGAGCTTCTGTGTCCCAAATATGAATTCTTGACCATTGTCTTAAAATATATTCAGAGATCGTTAAAATCATCTCTTCTTTTAGTACTAGCTATGAACTGAGAACTTTAAAAGAATCAGAAGATTCAGAGCTGGTGTATTTTTCTTTAAAAATTGTTCACTATAATTTTGGTTAAGAGTCATTAAGTCTTCCACATGCTGAACTTAAAAGTGGCCAAGCTTAGAGAGCATTATAAATGTGAAATCGTCATGTGTATAGCTCTGTAATTATTATTTTTTTTTCTATCTCTGAAATCAGATTTTGTTTCCTCCAGAGCTCGCTGTAAAGGTTTATCAGGTTTTCATGCCCTTTCCTAAAGGGTAGAGTAGTGAGTTGGTGCATAATGAGGTGTGAGAGCAGATAGTTCTGCCATATCTTTTAATTTGCAAACCTACTTGGGGCGGGCAGGGAAGAAGATGGGCATGAAGAATACTTACAAATATAAGTAAATAACAAAATATTAGTTTGTTTCTTCATGGGTCAAATGCAAATACTTTAGTATTTCAAAAATATGTAATCTAAATTTGTGATTTCATATATCCTTAATAATAGGTTTTATATTGATCTTAAATGCAGCATATGTATTTTGTTTCTATGGTGTATGTTCTAAATGCCATTTAAAATTTAATTACAAAATGCATTTGTATTTGGAATGATATCTCTGAACGTTCTAATATTAATCAAAATAATACATGTAGGACTAATGTTTCTGTATTGTAGTGCCTTTTACATTGTGGTGGCTAAGGTATATAGAAGAAGCCATAGGCGATGCAGTGGTTTGGTTTTAGTATTGCTTCTTGTATTGATTTTCATGTCCCATTTGACATGTTTCTGGAGAAACAAATGTGAGCTAGTCGAAATCCACATAGAGCTGCTTTGGAAGAGCACGCTAAGCATGATCTAGCTGGTTGTCAGATTTGGAAATCAGGTTAGGAAGGGTAATTTTTAGGATTCAGTCTTTAGCAACTTGCAGATGATGCCAAATAGGAAGCATATGCAAATACTGTTGAGGAAAGAATTAGAATGCAAAATTATCTGAAATTCATATGATAAAATGAAAAGAAGTAGAAAGCACTTAACTGAACAATAACTTCCTAGTCTGTGTTACAATAAAACAAACATAAAACTAGAATGGGCTGCTGGCATTCTCTTCATTGTGCACACTAGTGAAGCCTTGGATTTTAACAGAGCCTGCTAGAGGGATTTTGTTAAGATGTGCTGCCTTTCAGTCTTTCTGGCCATGTAGCTCCTCTTCCGTTCTTGGCCCCTGCCCTTAGACACTCCTAACAGCAGGAGTCAAAGGCTTCCTACATTCTAATAAACCTGGGAGTGTTCCTAGGAATTGGTGCTTTATAATTTGTGCTCCGAGACAGGTCCCTGGCAGGCTCGGGGTCTGCATTGTGTAACAATTCCTAGGCATTATCAGAATGCTCCAGGCACTACGTGTGGTTCGGAGGTTATGAAAACTGACTGATATAGATGTAGTTGTTCCCTGCCAGCTGGCTTCAAGTGAATGGGAGTGTTTCTGGGCGCAGATTCATTTCCTAATAGAGATGTAACCTGAGATTCTTTAGTTTCTCCACCTGCACTGGCCTGGAACTATGATCCATGGCATACTACTGGATATTTTGGAGAGAGGAGACCCAAATTAACATCTCTGTGACCTTAAAAGAGAAGGTGGAGGTGGAATTTTCATCTGCGTTCAGTTTGTAATTTCCCACAGCAGATGACACCAGATGAGTTATTCAGTGGAGTTTCAATCCTGTTTTCATCCCTGTTACGGTCAATTCCATTTTACGTGTTCATTTTCTGTGGCCCTTTCTGTGAGAATGTCTTTCAGCAGGAGGTGGATGCTTTAGATTGTCATGGTCAGATTTGAATAATTTGTTTGGAGGAAACAGAGCTTCATGGTTTTCGTTTCCTTATAATGACAAAGAATCAGGGCTGGAATTTAGTTCTAGAACAAAAGAGTTAAAAATCTTTATTTACAAATTGAAGTAACAACATTAGTTACAATCCTGATGCTTCATGGATTGGTTCTACATCTGTCTGCCTGTGAAATATGTTTTGCCACATCTCCATTTAGGCCTTCTCAAGGGAAGTGTGTTAATTTTACCAAGGTCAACACCATTTCTTCTACAATGCTTCTCCATAGTATGACTTTTCCACAGCGATTGGCTCTAGTTGCTGCCATCTCATTATGGGAAGTAGCTAGTTGCACTTGTTTGATGACTTAGCTCTTAGAGGATAGCTGAAATATCCAGAGGCCATAGCATCTTGAGTCTTTTGGATTGTCTATATTTGAGAGGAAATTTATAGAAGACTTCCGTAATCACCTTTTAGGGATTTAATAATTTCTCTTCGCCACATGTTTCTATCAGTTAATATGTCGGTGATAATACAATACAAGATATTCTCCATTGTACTCCTGGATAATGTATGGGGGTGTATGTTACTGTACACCTTCTCCATTTTCCACAGGTTTCACGGCTTCAGTGCTTTCTTAAACAGTCTGGGAGTTTGAGAATCAAGATAACCAGAGTCTCATAGGAATGATCTTTGGCTTAGATATTAAAACCTGTTACATGCCGTAATGTCAGATAATGCTGCTCTCCTCTTTATATCAGCAGACAATGAGGTGGAAGAGACCTTTGCAGAAAGCAGTTGATCTGATTTGATTCATTAAGCTTTAAATTCATCTCTCTGTGATGTACCAACCCAGGCTTGAGACCTGTACAAATTAGGTCAGTTTATGGATCATGTGAGGATATGGGACAATATCCTTGGGCTTATCTTTTAGAATGTAGAAGGTCAACTTGATGCTTTCAGTTCTTCTGCTCTAGAATTCTGCTGATTATATTTTTCTTTGCCTGATCAGGAACCTTGATCTGTGCTTTAGTCTGGGCTCACTTTCTGCCCAGAATCGTCTGTAAGGTGAGGTGCAGCAATGGTAATCATGTTGGACAAGCCAGTTATTTCAAGATTGTACGAAAAGCACCAGAATGCTACATTTATTTCTAGATATTCTTCAATCCATATAGTATGGGTTTCACTCACTTTCTTGCATGGATGCTGCAGTGGCTTCTGGGATGAGCACCCTTAAAATAGTCTCTAACTAGAAATATCCTAGGTACTAGTAGGAAAGATGATGCAAGATACACCTACGTGGTTGAAAAGACCCCTTTCCAAACTACTGTACATGCTGAAGCAGGTATTCCAGGATGTCAGGATCTGAAATCAACCCAGGTTTCAACTTGGTCATCTTTGGCTTTCACAAATAGAGAATTCCGCAGTAAGATGGGAATAGTACCAATTTACAGTTCCTAAAGGGTTTATTTGTGATGCAGTGTTCAGGGTGGGGACTTTCTCAGCAGAGATAAAGATACCTGTAATACAGTTATGCCTGTTCTGAGTACAGCTTTGGCATTTTCACGCCACTGATATGGGCCTCAAAATTGGCTTGAGGAACGTTCTGGCTTGTTGAAAGTGAGCATGCAGCTATGCGACTCAGTTATCTTCTAACTTTATATTTCATTTTTGTACTGGTAACTAAATTACTTGGGTATAAATTTTGTAGTTGGGCATATCTGTGTTTGGAGAATGAACACAAGTGTCTCTTTCCATCATTTCTCTCTTTGGGTGAAATGGGGTGGTTCTGACCTCTGATAGGATCCTTTACCTTTCTGGATATAATGCAAATTCTGGCTGAATGAGAATCAAAACAAAAATCTGTTTAAATTGCTCTCCTCGTATTTTGAAATTTTAGCATAAAGTGTATATTTTTCAGGGCAATATTCAAAATTATTAATACTTGATTGTGACAAAGTTTTATATGAAGTAATTTGAAAATCTCCACATAATATTTACTGGGCTATTGTTGCACTACATTTACGTATATTTTGGAGTTTTAAGGTGAGAAGTCAAAGATCAAATGCGTATACGTGGGAGATCCCTCTGTTGTTCCCTGACAACTAAGAATAAAATTGATAGTGGAGGATCCTGTTGTTACTGTCCATGTTGTTTCCCTGCTTAAATAAAGACAAAGGGAGGTACTCAAATGAGCACCATTTTGGGAGTCATGTAAGATCCTTTTGTTTAATATTGTAGCAGTCATTCACTGATTTACAGCAGGGGTTGAGGGGGTTTTGGCCCATTCATGAGTAGGGTTTAGCATTGCCTGCGTGTTCCAGGTCAGGCACTGCAAGAGGGAGCCCTGTGGCTGCAACAGCCTTCCCGTCCCCGTCTGGAATTGGAACCTGACTTCATAGATGCTGCAAAGACATAACAGAAAGATCTTGCAGTTGGTAATTCAGGTAGCAACACACTATTTGTAGTCACTACTGCCTTGTTTCTGCATGAAAAGTTCATACTTGGTCTTCCTATTATTTTTTTTTTCTTCCACATTTAAGGGCAAAACTTTATTTTACTTATTTGGGAGCAGTAAGTATTGGTGAAAGCATAGAGTTGGGCTTATTTGGTAGTCTCATTTTTCAAAGACACTGTCAAATGTGAATATCTTTAAAGAATCAGTTATCTTAGAGGAATGTTTCATTAAACATTGCATCTAGATAGTTGATTGAAGAGATCTGTTTCACAAAATTCTGCTTTTTACACAGAGTATGTTACAAAGTATACTTTCTTATCATTTGTATCTAAAAGTGTACTTGAATTGCAGATTTAGCTTTGCTCAAATATTGGATTGGGTTTTTTAAGGAAAAAAAATGTAAAAGCTGGATAGTATTAAATCTTCCTAATAAGCTAGTCTCTCTTCCACTTAATTTGTGCTTTTGTTGTGGCTAACAAATAATTTGCTGTATGGGTTTTTCTGTACACCATTGATAGAATATATAAGCTTGTCATCCTAGTGTGCTGGAAATGCTACACTCAAATCAAGTGCTCCTTTCTGGTTTTGTATATCCTCACCTGCTCCTCACTGTAAATCATTGAGATGTCAAGAGCAGTGATTAATTAAGCTGCACGTGCAAGTGCTTTTTTTCACCTGTCAAGTAGGAAGAAAACTTACTATAGTGAATTGTGTGATGCTGTTTAATTCATTTCTTTTTATTCCCAGCTCTGAGGTTTGCAGAAATATTTTACAGTCTTTTTTTCATTAACATTTCTGTATTAATAACGTGGTGTGAGTTGGGAGCTATGTCTATCCCAAATTATACTACGGGAAGGATTGTATTTAAGAATCTGGCAACATAAATAATTGCGGTCTCGAGGCTGCATGTGTTTTTATCTCACGGTAGTCAAGTGACTTTAAACTGGCTTCTTATTTAAATAAACCAATTAATAGTGCATAACTGCCTATCAGTTTCTTATTTATGTGTATGTATTGTAATATATATGTAATTTTATTGGAATTTGAAAAGCTTGGGATGTTTTTCACACTCTTTGGGGCAAACAATGAAATTAAATTGTATAGTGATCTTAATCTATTATTAAAAGGTCCTGGAAAAGGAAGATTACAAGGTAGATTCAGGTTTTGAATCGGTTTTGCCATTGGTTTAGCAGCGGGTGGGCAGGCAGATGCCTGCTCAGAGTAGAACCTATTGCCATTTTTCACCATTGATAGAGTAGCCTTTCAGAGTCAATGAGCTCTGTCAATGTGAGCTTGTCAAGGCTACAACTTCATAGACCTGAGAGGCGGTTTGAGAGGTCAGCCCTTTTCAGGTTTGCTGTGATGCAAATGAACTTTAATGCTTAAACAACTATTGGAATTTTTATGTCTGCTCCTTGTTCTTTTTTCTTCACAAAGTCATTGACGAGACATTCAGTGCTTTTTAAATTGGAAGTTGCATTGTGCTAAAGACCTAGTACAGATTTACGGAGGGCTGAAAGCAGTTAGATCATGTTCTTTTCATGGTGCGATTAGAATCAAATCGATTTCCCTACAGCCTTCAGCATTCAGATGGCAATTTTAACAAAGCTTGGGGGCTAGACAAGGGACAAAACGACTGAACTGAATGTTAATTACACTCTGCAGCCTTATTTTCTTTTGATTTGGAGCTGACTGGCAACTAAATTAACAAAAGTGTGACCATAACTGCTGCCCTATTTTCATTTAAAAGGAGAGCAGACTCTAAAAGGCTATCTTTACAAAGAAACAAGTGAGGTCTACTGATTATTGTTAAAGGGCACTGTCTTTAAAAACATAATAATAACAATAACCTCAAAAATACTCAATTCCCAGTTGATGTGATAAATTAGTCACTGGTACATCCACCTTCTGATAATTCTTTGACTTGCGCTTTTTAAATAAAACATGGTAAAAATTCAGTGTAATGATTACTCATAGATAGCAATGATCTAATTTTAATCATGTGACCACGGTACATGCTTAGATGTGTTTCCCCACAACTGCTTCGGAATTAACGTAGAGAGAAACCGCTGTTTGAAAACCGAGATGTTGATATTTGGTGGGAAAGGAGTAGTTTGTTGTCGAATTTTTATTTTTCCTGAGACATTCTTGTTCTCGTGACAGCATTTAGTTTGATTTGCGAAGGTTCATTTACAGTACTTGTATTTTGTAGTAATAACAGCAAGATGCTTTCTCATCCCTTCCCCTCACCCCTCTCTGCCTTGTAAGGAAGCTGCAGCTGCACTAAGTTGTATTTGATCCTTGTCATTGCTCCGTCCTTTTGCACCTGCAGCTCTGTTGGTCTCATCTTAACACCTGGCACCATGAATTATCCTCTTTTTATTCATAGTCAGTAGCAAATCCCATTTAGAGCTAAGCAGTATATATTCTGGCAGTCAAATGACCATAAATGTCAGAATGTATTTCTCAAATGTAAATATAACTGAATAATTATATTCAGAATGCTGTGAAACTTTACAGCACAGAATGTCCTTTAATACTAGCGTGCATAATCTTAAAAAGCTGGGCAGAACAGCTTTCAGGATTCTCCATCTGAAGGATCAAGCGTGGAAAACATGGGCAGTAAAACTGCTTTAGAATGCTAAATATCGGGTTTACTCTTTATACAAATCACAGATTTAGTAATATTCACTTGTGCAATTTACTGTAACTTTCTGCATTTGCTTTTCAGTCTCTAAAATCTGGATATAAAAGTAGCAAAAAATTTATCTCTTGTTTAGAGTATTGCGTATTTGTACTTGACCTACAGCATTGCAAAATAATTCGCAACCTTTGTCAGTTTAGATGCCGACCTTCTTAGAAGCAGTGTGTTTAGAGCACTGGTATTGGGGGAGCAGTGCTCCTGCTTTTATACTTAAATCCCTTCAAAATTTCTGTGGTTTTAAACTTATAACTGCTATAAGAACCGGAAAGTATATATCCGAAGAGTTTTTGTTCCAAAGTGGTTGAAGATAGTTATTTGGGTGTCATAAAAAGTTGTTTCTGTTCTAGTTACTATTTAATACCGGAGAAGTTTTGATAGTACCACAGACCACCCTGTACTCAGTCACTGTCCTGTACCTCTCTCCTTTTCACACAAAAGCAGCTGCAAAACAAAGTTTTTCTAAAACCAGTCAAGAGTAAAATTCTTTCTCATTTGTCTTCCAGACACGAAGATCGATTGAGAAGTTATTAGAATGGGAAAACAATAGGTTATACCACAAGGTGAGTGCCGCAGGGAGCAGCTTCGTACTGTTGGAGTTTGAATTGCACAGTATGGAAACAGATGCTTTTGTTGAACGAAAAATATGAAAGGTGGACAAATGGGCTAGTCTGTGTGCTGCAATAAAATACAGCTCATTTTTCTTCTTTTTCTTTCCTCCTTGTCTAGCTGTGCTTGCATTGGAGACTAAGCAAAAGGAAATGTGAAACGAATAACATGATGGAATATGTAAGTTAAAGGGCTGTTTTGTGAGTTTCTCTATTAAATGATCATTTATTTTGCTTCTGATCTTATTCTTTTCATGATTATTAATCAGTAAAGGTGTCAGGAGCTTAATCGCCTGAGTGCAAGGATTTTCTACGGTTCACAGATGCATGGTTTCATGTGCAGGACTGATTTATAAAGTTATGAATGACTTGAAAACAAGGCTTCACTGTGTTCTGAAAAATAATAAATTAATTGCCAAGATAAAATAGCTTGAACATGTGCTGATGGAGTGTGAAATTTTAGATGCTGTATAAAGAATAACCACAACTTTGGTTACGCAGCAAGTCAGATATGGCTGTTTTATATAATGCTAATCAAGTCTAAAAGTATGGAAGAAGACCTTTCAACTAAGCTGTTGGAGCTTAAGAAACCTTTAGCCTTTTTAGGTTTTAACTGCCCCTTACCTCAACTGTCTTGAAAGTATCTTTATCTCCAATTGGTGTCACTAAAATATTTTTAAGTCAGTCTCTGGAGTTTTAACTTAGTTCGGTCTTTGACTGAGATTCCATAAATCCTTGGACATATACAGTGAGAAATTATATGCAATTTAAAATGAATGATGTCCAGTGTGGGATTTCAATTTGTTTAGCTTGCAACCCTCTTTTTTTGGTGCTCTTTTTATTTTCAAAATATCTTGGAGGTACATAGAATAGGATGAAATCAAGCTGCTAAAATGCAAGAAACAATAGAATTTGCATAATTTCTTTTAATGCTCTAGGAAGGGTTAACTTTTTAAAAATAAATATTACCTTTTGAGAAATATCCACTCAATTAGTTCTAACTTATCTGCGATCTTTCATTACGTGGTACTTAGTCTATTCTTTGAAACAAAAAAGCTATCATGCATGTAAGAATTTTAAAAGTGATGAAGTAGTTGGAAATTATATTGAAAGAGTCTTTTTCCTTTAGTTTTCCCCTCTTTCCTGTTTCTACATTAGATCTTACTTCTAGCCTGAAACATAAGATCTTTAAAATGCATTTTTTACAGAATGGCTCTTTTCAGTTCACTGGATAAGTAGACTTTTGGTAACATCTATTCTACTTTTTTTTTGTTTGTTTATATGTACAAGATGTAATTGAAAATGGAATAAAGCAAATTTCAGAAAGTAGATTTGAGCTTTACCTAAGCGAAGGTGATTTTATTTCAGTGAAAATCTGGTTTTTCTAAAGGAAAAGATTGTCATGTCCAGTGCTTTGCAGGTTCAGTTGATAACACATACAATGCTAGTTTTGTAAATACCATCGCCCAGCAACATTTACAGATGAACATTCATTTTTCTAAATAAAATATAAATCATTTCACCTGTTTGCATTAATAATGTGTAAGCATGGGCATACATTTTACAGGATAAAGCTAGAATATTTTTTTTTCAATTTGTGAAACATCTAATATATTATTTCTGGATATTTTTCATGTGAACATTTTAACAAAACTTCTCTCTACCATTTTCTCATTTTCAGTGAATCGATTTGCCAGTCTCTTAAAAGCTACCCTTAATGTCATTTTAATGATTTAATTTTAAATAATAAACACTTATTCTCAATTTTTTTCAAAACAAGTGATTTAAATTAAACTCTCATACCCCAAACTTGCTGCTTTGCCAATTTGAGGTTCTAAATCCACTGTTGTAGATGCTAACTTAAACAATTAAGTAAGTTAAATGAAGACAAGACAGTCTTACACCTTTGGCCTAAATGCAGTGTTCCAGCTTTACTTTTTGCTCCCTTTTTGAAACCTTGTGTGAATATCAGGAGCCCTGGTATCTCTAAAGCATCCAGTGGTTGACTCGTGTCAGTGATCAATGGATTTTGAGCAGTTTGCATCACTTCTGAAAATAAGTCACTTTTGTATATCTCTAAACATAAAATTATGCACATGATTTTGACATTATTTCAAAAGTGCTTACCTTAGAAATAAAATCAGAGAATTATGACTTTTTTGATGTTCAGGATGCAATCAGATACAGAAGCATTTACTCTTTAAGCACCCAAGTTGTGTTCTCCTTTCAATCAAAAACATTTAAAAATTCTTTTTTAACTACTTAAAAAGGCAAGCTCCTCTTACACGTAAAATCCATAGTTGTGTTACCAGATGCATTTGTTTATGAATGCAGTCATGCTGCTATATTATGACTGTCTCTGTGAAGAAAGAAAATGCACAAGTGAACATTTTCTTTAATCTTTCAGTTTAAAGTAGGATAAATACTTAGATTGTATTTTGGAGTGTACCCTACCCTGTGTACAGAGCTCAGAAATACATATTTGAAATTTGAATTTGGATTGTAAGAATAATCATGCAAAAGCATTAGTCAAGTCTCCTGTTAACTGCTTGCAGATTTGTTAAGTATGGGAACTTTGCAAAGCTTGATACACCTTTCTATACAAGTTGTTTTGAACTATAAACATGATTTAAAATCCTATAGTAAGTGGAAACAATTTTGAAGTAAAGAGAATTGCACATCTAATTGAAAATTGACTCTGCATACATTGTGCCTTCTGTTTTTTTTAAATGAATATGTTTATCACTCATATTTTTCCTAATAAATTAATTATGTTCAAGAATAATTATGTAGTAACTTATTTCATTTTATTTAGATGTGTTAGGTGTTGGTAGGCAAACCAATTAAATATTTGTGAATTAGTATTGTGATAGACAATAGGATTGTTGCCACCTTCCATTTAATATATATTTGTTTTCTTTTTATACAGGTCATCCTTATAGAATTTTTACCAAAGACACCGATTTTTCGACCAGATTAGTATTTGATTTATTTATAGAGACTTATTCAAGTATGTTGTCTTTCCAATGGTGCCTTGCTTGGTGCTCTCCTGGTGGTGACATAGCATTGGTTCTACAGAATCTTGTGGTGTTTTCATTCTTTTTTGTTTGTTTTTTTTTTTTTTTGTTTTGTTTTGTTGTTGTTTTGTTTTGTTTTTTAAATAAGAGCATGTTCTAAGTGCATTTGGTCAAAGTCTGCAAAGTCATTTCACGCAAATGTTAACTACTACTTAAGTTATTGTTACTTTTACTGCTTCTGTTTATTAATGTATCTTGATTTTCGAAGAGTCTTTTATATGTGTGCGCGCGCGTGTGTACATATATATATTACTATAAATACACAGCTGAAAATGGTATATAATTGAGCAGGTATTTTTTTATCCCAAAATGACACAACTGATTGACTGTACGTTGTGTAAGTCCTTTTAATCACTCATTTACATGCTGAAGTACCTTCTAAGATCTTCCTAAACTTTTGTCAGTGACTAGTCAATTGTAAATATTTTTATTTCTTTCTGGGACATTGGCTAGTCTCTTCCAACAAAAGGAGGAGATAAAGTTCTTTTTGAAACTGTGCTTTTTTGGAAACCAAATGTCATTGCATTAGTAGAAGTCTCTGTGCTTTTCATGAAGAAGTCCTGTCAGCTGGTTCTGAAAAACATTCTAATGTAAGGGTTAAAAAAAAAAGTAAAGGCAGCAAAATAGAATTATTTTACTCAGACTAGAAGAATCACTGAGAGAATTGCATGCAGCTGGTTAGTGAAACTCAAGATCACAAAAATATGTTAGTATTGCAGGTTATAATGTAGCTGTTTTAATTCAGGCTAATGCCATCTATCAGCTTTATTCCTACTGTTTACCAGATCCTGGACACAGGGGTGCAGAAGGACTTGTTTTACTAAAACTTGCTGTCCGAGAGGACCTTTCAGGGTTTTTTTTTTGTGTTTTTTGTTTTGTTTTAAAGCCACATAAGCAGAAAAAAGTTACTGAAGAAATCTTGACCATTACGGTTCCAGATGCAAATGCAGATGCCATGTATTAAAAATAATTGAAGCAGGGTACACTGGGCAACAGTGTAAGTTTAAATGTGTTAGGTAATTATTTATTGCACCCTTGCTTCTGCTCATTTTGGTTTACAAAGCTTATTTTCTGCACAAGTATAAGACTTTTTTAACTGGATATATGATAAATGCTTGGGTCAGGCCAGTTGTATTTTGTTTCTTGTAGTTATATCTTAGTTGTACATATCTTCACACATAGCTGTTGTTTTGGTTTTTTTTAATTGCAACTCAATCATACTTTTAAATTTGCTTTAGGTATCTAAAATTACTGTACATGAACATTAATGTAAGTTAAGAATATGTTCCTTGTACAGTTGCGGTAGCAAGCAATAATGTGAATATAAGAAAAAAAACAACCAACAGATATACTCTGCTTAATATTTGTATGAATGAAAAGTTGATACCACTACAAGAATAATCTTCTCTTTCTAATCTTTTAAATACAAGTTTTATTTCAAGGTAATATAATACAGGTACCTTGATGCTGTGAACTATTTTTCTATGTCTTCAAAATATTTATTCTCTGTAAAATATTCTTTAGTGAGTATTATACTCCTAAATTGTTGATAGTGGGAGTGGTCTAGAAAGTTTTAAGTTTTCTTAAATCTAAGCCTTCTGTATCCGTTCCCAAAACTCATCCTTTGCTCAGCTTTTGTCTGTGGATTCCTGCTGTTTATTTTGAAAATAGCTCAGCTATGCTTTTCATAGAAGCCTACAGGCATGTTTCTTTGACTTGATAGAATATGATTTTTAATTAACAAGTATCAGTTTTGTGCTGCCCCAGTCCTCTGGGTCCCATAACAGTTTCTCTCCAAAGTAATTGGTTATAATTTAAAAAAAATAAATCAATTTCAACCTCTTCTTTAGTACAAATCTGGGTCTGCCCCACTCCCCCTCTCACTCAGAAGTATTAGTTGTAATCTCAGACCAGTTTCAGGCTGCGAGGGAAGCCAGAAGCCAACATTGATGTCAGCTGAGGTTGTGGAGGCTGGATGTGCAGGGGAGAGGTTGGAATTGAACAGAAATGATCACTGGTGATAAATACTGATGACGAGAAATATATGTTGATTTCTTGAAGTGTCAGTTTTAATGAAATTAATATTGAATCATACAAGGCCTAGATTTTACTATCAAAATTCTCAGTTGACTGTACAGACAGGTTCGTGTCACGGATGCAGTTTCCCACTGGTAGTTCGTTAGTGTGGAGGGATAGATTGGATGGGGTTTGCGCTAAGTTCATAGCAGCACCGCGTTCAGCATGAGCCATTTACCTTAGTTTACTACCCAAACTTCCCACGCCACATCCTGTGACACCACGACTACCTTGGCAGCAGCACCCAAACCTACCTACAGTAGAGCTGATTTGAGTGTGATGTGTGCTAGAACCCGAGCAGTGACTACAGCGTGGCTCATGGGCTTAGAAAAAGTATCTCATTGAGTAAAGCTTCCACGTAAGCAGTAGTGCTGGTTAAGATCTTGTCTACTTTCAGGTGCATCGGCTGTCGTCTGCTTGGCTGGCAGGCATTTCTGTATTTTAACTATGACTTTCTCTCCAAGAATTCTAGTATAGGGGTCCAAAGTGGAGCTCCGAGCAAATAAAAAGTTAAATCCCTTAGCAAGGAGGCCAGACTGATTGCCTCTTAAAGCATTTCGGATTTTTATTAAAACAATGTCTCAGATTTAAAATGCAACCAGGAGGCGTGAAAAACTGTTTTTATATATAGATGAGTCTTGCTCAAAAGTGCTGCTCTCCTGATGAAGTAGTACACTCACCTAGTAAGAATGTTATAAAACATTTTCATACAGTCCCTTTCAATTCATTAATTACAATGAAAGAAATTGAACATGGCAGGAACTTTAATCAAGTGTTTAATGCCTGCAGCAGTCATCAGGATTTTCTTTTGATGTTGTTTCTAAAATACTGAATCTATTTATTTTGTGTGCTAGTGAGAAGACGTACATTGCCTCTTTTTTGTCTAATTGGCAAAGGATGAAATTGCAACAGTTTGAGCAGGCTGGAAACTCTAATCAGACTTCAGGACACAGCCTTCTTTGTTAAAATAAATATTACATTGTACTAATCTGTTCAGCTTCTTGCAACTCAGTAATTCCTACAAATAATCTTATCTATTTCAAATTTTCCTCTAATAGTAAGAGTTAGGTACCCACTTGATAGTCATCATTTAACAAATGATGATAATTATGTCTGTCTCACCTTTAGCCTGAAAAACTAATGGTAAATGCATCAATGATTCCCTGTGAAGGCTAATTAGTATTTTTAGGTGTAGTGGCCTTTAACTGGCCAATAAAGATTTCTTTGTTACTGTAATATAATCAAAATCAATTATTTTTAATCTTTTTAGTGGTAGGAAGAAATAAGTCCTGAGGGGAAAAAGACTTTCTGTCTGACCCTACATGAAGAATTCTGTAGAGCTCATCTGTTGTTAAACAGCTGTGATTTGAAGCTTATTCTGAGATTGGCAAACTTCTCCAGAAATTAAAATGTTTGTGGAGATAGGTTACACGAAGTCAGTAAACTTTTCGTAATAGCTCAGTAAGAATCGTTATAATAAACTATGTATGCAAATCCAAAAATGTCCATGGCAAATCTACAATTTCCTGTGGTCCTCAAAACCGAGTAGATTGTAAAAACTTTTTACAGTACTTAAATGTAAATCATAATCTCTGAGTAAATTTGTTAAATGATACTTTATTTTGGTAAATCTCAAGGCGATAGTGTTTAATCGTAACACTCTCCCTCTGTGATACAACCTTACTTAAAAGTCAGTTTTCTTTTTTTTGTTTTTTTCTAAAAGTCATTATTTAGCCCTGAAGGTTGTAGAGAACAGCTTTAAAATGCAATCTGTAGCTACTCAGAAGCCAGAAGGCAGAGAAAAAGAACTTGTCTTTATTCCCTTCCCTCCACCCCCCACCCCAAAGTCTTAATTTTAAATCGGTCCCCTTGTTTTGGGAGCCCAAGCTTATGGTTTTTGAGCAGCTGGCAATAATGCAAATTGTCCACCAAAAAACCCCATTTGAATTCTGAACAATTTAAAAAGATCACTTTAATTGAAGAGGCAAAAGACTTGTTAAGCAAAGAAAATCCCTGGTTCTTTTAAGTTCTCCCGGCACTGCTGTTGAGTAATTAAAAGAAGGATCATGATGACCCTACATTAGGTCAAAATCCAGATGATTTTATGTAAAGGAAATGCTCAATTAGAGAGGTCTTGGAGCCCCAAATGTCTTGGATTCATAGTAGCGACTTATTAAGGGTAAGTGGTGCTGGCTAGTTTTGTATCCGTGACTAAAATCATTTATGTTCCTCTTCAGCAACCTTGCTTATGAAAAGAAAGCATTTTGGAAATAAGATCTGTATTCATCACCGCTAATTTGCTGTAATTTCTGTGCTGCTTCTCCCTAAAGCCACATTGCATTTCCATCACAAACAGCTAAGTGTATGATCGTTACAATGCCTTTAATAGCCATATTGTAGGTAGAAATATTAACTTCTCAGGGACTAATAGGAAATATGAAAATGGAGTTAATGAGCTGAATGCCTATCTGCATGAAGGCTTATTTTGCAAATGGCACCCTAGAAAACTTCTGATTGTAATATGCATGACCATTATGAATGTTATCAATATACAGCTATGAGAGCTCCCTTTACCCTGTATTATTAGGCTGCTGAATGTCAAAGTATGTTGGATAAGGATAAATGAATTTTTTTGCTGATTTGGATAGAGTCGTTATTTCTAACGGTGCTACCTTCCTAATTCCTGTGTTTATTCTTTGTGAAGTTCTCTCTGTAGGTTGGGTGAATCAGGGGATACTGGTGTAACGAGAAAACAGTATCGTTCTTCTTAAGGAACTGGGAAAGTCTCAATGGGAGAAGCGCTCTAGAAGCAAAAACTTTCATTGCTGAAAACACCACACGTTTAATCTTCATTAGTTCCAGATATCCATTTGGGTAGTTTTGCTGGTAACGGTGTTTTACAGTTCATTAATTTTTGAACTTCATCTTTTTGCACACTGGTGTTACAGTCAGCATGGGCTGAATTAGAGGCTATTTTTGAAAAATAAAAAAAAAGACTCCTTGCATGAAACTTCCTATGTTGACAGCTGTGCTGGTGTGTGTATCTCCACCACATGACACCTGGGTAATACATCTCTTATAAACTAAATTTTATTGTTTTCATGGAAGGTAGCATTTAAAAAATTCTCATACTTTTACTTATTAATATTTTGTTAAAATTTAGTTTCTTAAAAAAAGGTTCATAAATGCTTGACTCCTCAGAATGCAACAGACCATGAGGAAAGATTTTGTGAGGCAAAGGATGAAACATAGGAATTAGGAGAAGCAACACCCAAAAGATTGAGAGGATTATGTTTGGAATTATTTGAGTGTGATGGAAAATAGGTTTGAACTATATAAAATGGTATTGAATGATGAAAGTTGAGTAAAAGCTAGCAATCCAGTAATTATGTAGACTGTCTCGATTTCTATTCCATCTTTTTTTTTAAACAAGTGTGTTGTTACTTTGTTTTGGTTATACCCTGAAAAATAGACAATTCTGCTGTTATGCAGATTTGGAGCTAAGCTTCCTTCTAAACTCAGCGTCTCTTAGTTTAAAATATCCAGACCAAACCAGAATCGCTGAGGAGAGCTCTGCAGCAAGTACAGAACAGTCTTTTCCTAAGCTGGAGCCTGTAATGCACGGCTAATTGTTTCCAAAGAAAATTCTTGACTTGTCCAGGCAGCTCCTGTCATGTGACAGTATATCTAAGGCCCAGGAGTGGGATCCAGTTAGGATAATTTTAATTTCAGGTAAGTAAGATAGACTTGTTGTAGTTAGTTGTAGCTTTTACGGAGAAGGGAACCATTGACAAATGCTCACTTTTGGAGGGCAGATAGTAGATTTTGTAGTGTTCATTGAAACATGTGCTTTCCTCCTCTCACCACCTCTTTGTTTTTAACTTTATCATTGAAAGTTACTTTGCTTGTGTTGAAAACTAGTTAGCAGAAGGGTTTTTTTTTTCTGTTACAGTGTTTTAAGTTTTAATTTTTTTTTAAACTATGTTTAGATATTTTTTTAAAAGTCAGATGTCCTGATGCAATATAACTGATACTTTTGGTAGCTCTGTGTTCAAACTCATTTCATTGTAGCAGTAGTAATATCTCACTCGTTCACTCTAAATGGTTATCTCTGATCCTTCTGTGCTTGCAACAGGCTTTCCAGCTTGTTAGGGTACGCGGTGTGCATGCTCGTTAATATTTTCAATGAGCAGTTCGGTTCAGTGAGATAATAAGGAATGCAGACTAGTTCCTGATCTGAAA
Source organism: Arenaria interpres (assembly GCA_013399435.1). Lineage (NCBI taxonomy): Eukaryota > Metazoa > Chordata > Aves > Charadriiformes > Scolopacidae > Arenaria > Arenaria interpres. Next base: position 47,146 of record VXAK01017938.1, read on the forward strand.
AGCGTCACTCGGATTCTTGTTTCCGTACAAGACTGAATATGGCAAATCAGAATACAAAACTAGTTCCAAACATAAATTTTAAATAGAACAGTAAATTACGAAACAGTGCCTAAATGCTGTGTGCTCAATTAGCCCTGTGTAATTCATGTTGCTTTAAAAGAATTTGCAGAGAATTGCATCGGATTGTGCGTGCTTAGGAAAAACCTGTTAAACGTACCAAGCAGTAATGGTAAATAAGTCACTGAAGGGATGTAATCTTTCAAGAAGGTAAACTTAAAAAAAAAAAAAGAAAAAAATATTTTGGACTATGTTATAAATCTATTTCAGGCAGAAAACGCGTAAGCAATAATTTAACCTGGAACTGGATTTTAAGGAAGCTGCTATTTATAGAGAGGCTCAATGGTAATTTTGCCTGTTGGGCATCTCCTCTCATACAGAGTTTAGAAGATAGGGTTGCTGTGATTTCCACTATTGTAACATTCCTCTTCAAATATTTGAAGTCCGGGTGAGAGACTGAAAGCTGAGAGGCCAGTACTGTGTTCACAGGGCGCACGGCTTTGGGAGGAGAAGATAGGAAGAAACGGACTTTTTTTTTTTTAAGGCTGCACAATTGTATATATGCATATTTAAGAGTATTTAACCATGTCTGCTAAATTACTGAAGTTAATCTATTGTTGAATTATAGAATATTATTTAATACATCAGCATTGTTTTTTCCTGACCTGACCCAGAATTGGAATGGACTCCAATATAAATTTTTTTAAAGCATTTCTTAAGTTGTATGTATTATAAACTAATAAAATAATTGTTAACCTATCTACTCAGCCTTACCGTTTTTTATCTATCCAATATGTTGGGGGGAGAGGGTGGTAGGGAGAAGAAGAAAAAGAACAACCCCAGAAACTTCTGCTTTGCCATACAGTGGTCTCTTCTAACTTCTGGATGATACTTTTTGTCTGAATAAGCAAATAAAAAATATGAAAGAAATCGAAAATGGTTTGGGGTAATTTAGGTGACACTAAGAGTGGAGTTGCCGAAGTTAGAGGTGTTGCCTGCTTTAAGTGTTTCAAACAGGCTTTTCATTAAGTCCACGTTTGGGGTTCTTTAGGCTTTTCAAGCCCTAATGGTGGTAGGATTGATTATATGTATTACCGTTAGGGTTGAATAGTAATGTTGAAGCTGTTTGTGTATGGGTTTTTTTTATACACTAGCGCTCTCAAAGGAGGAATACTTTCCATCTACTGAGGGCAGACTCCGTTTATTCAGACAGGAATGGTTCCCATCTGCGTTAGGGTTGTGTTTTTAGGGCGGTCGGATGCGAGATGGCGGATAACCCGAACCTGGGGAGCACAAACCCATCCTGCGCCCCCGGGACAGTCTCCATTCTCATCAGCCGGCTGCTCTTCTGTGCCTGAAACATCTCACCGCTCCGTGGAAAGCTTAACAGCCTCGTTATAGCGTGTGTGCGTGTGTATAACATATATATATGTGTGTGTGTGTATGTTATACGTGCCCGTGTAGGGGAGGGGAGGGTGCTGCTGGTCGGGGCGGTGGAGCCTTCGGGGGGCTGTTGTAATTTGGGCTTGCAAAAAAGCGGTATGATACAATGTTGCTGAGCAGAAAAGCGCACGATAGATTTAATGTAGCCAATTGTGTACTTTTGAAAAAAAGAGTAACTGTTCAGTGTGAGTTAATTTTGGATTTTTTCAGCATCTCTCTTTTAGGCTTTGTGCTGCATTCTTCTAGACAAATGCGTATTCCATGTGGGCCACTGTTCTGCTAAATGCTCTCAGTTCTCCTTTTGCAATCAAGATTATGTTGCTAAGGAGATTTTGCTTTTATTGGTGCCATTGATTTGTGTTAATACGTTTTGAATACCTCTCGGTATTCTTCCGTAGACAAGGCCAAAAGAAAAACTTCCCTGAGTTTCCCGATTTACATTACAAATGGAGCGGTGGTGTAATGAAGCCGATATAAAGTGGGCAGTTGAAAGGGAACTAAAGAAGGGCACTCAAGTGAGAAATGAAGAAATGTGCCGAGAGCGGTCTGCGGGCCGCCTTGGGCCCAGCTGCGGGAGCGGGAGCGGGCCCGGGCCGGCGTGGGGACAGCGGGGACAGCCCGCGCCTCCGTCCGCCCGGACCACCCACTCCGGCTCCCCGGATTATACCCCTTTCAGCCCAGGGGACCAGGAGGGAAAGCTCCGCTGAGCTGCAGAAACGTGGCCTCGGCCTCCACCCTGGTGACCTGGGCGCCTGTGCCACCTCCAAGGCTCACCGCCGGCCCTCCCCATGTCTCCGGGCATGGAACCCCCTCCACAGCTCCCTGGGGTGAATGCGGGGCGACCTGCTCTATCGAGGTTCTGCTATGGCCAGGCTGTGCCCGGAGCCCCTCTTCGGCTGCTCCTGTGTGTCCAGTTCTAGGCTCCCCAGTTCAAGAAGGACAGGGAACTGCTGGAGAGGGTACAGCAGAGGGCTACAAAGATGATGAGGGGCCTGGAGCATCTCCCTTAACAAGGAGAGGCTGAGGGACTCGGGTCTTTTTAGTCTGGAGAAGAGAAGGCTGAGGTGGGATCTGAGCAATGCGTACAAATACTTAAAGGGTAGCGGTCAAGAGGATGGGGTGGGTCTTTTTTCAGTGGTGCCCAGTGACAGGACAAGAGCAAATGGGCACAAACTTGAATGTAAGAAGCTCCACTTAAACATGAGGAGAAACTTCTTCATTTTGAGGGTGGCAGAGCCCTGGAACAGGCTGCCCAGAGAGGTGGTGGAGTCTCCTTCTCTGGAGACATTCGGAACCCGCCTGGACGAGTTCCTGTGCAACCTGCTCTGGGTGGACCTGCTTTGGCAGGGGTGTTGGACTAGATGATCTCCAGAGGTCCCTTCCAACCCCATATCATTCTGTGATTCTGTGCCTTTGAGGAGGGGGCGGTGGGGCTGCCCGGGTACTGCCTGCTCCCCTTGCATCTGCCTGCACTACATAAACAACCAACCAACCCAACCCCCTGGCCCCACCAAACAAAAAAAGAAAGTAACACTTTAAAATAAAAAAAAAAAAAATTCAAAAATATCCCATGCCTTTTAACCTTGTGTTCACAGACAAGCCTCAGGAGGCCATCAAGCCTCCTGCCCTCACGTTACATGGGCAAGGACCTCCCTTGGCTGCTCTCGCCCTTCCGGGTTATGTGAAGGAGCTCCTGAAGGACTCAAAAGACCTCATAGATTTTTTTTTTTTATATTAAAAGATTACTCAAAGAGCATTCACACCGAAAAGCCAAAGAGCGTTCCCGTCTTCTGGGATTTGCCGGCACAGAATTTTTCTGCCTGTGGTGAGCTGAATCCCTGCCGCCGGGACCTGCTTGACATGGGGAGGGCACGGAGAAGGCCTGTGTCTGCATCCACAAACAAGGTAAAGGGGCCTCTGCCGAGCAATGCCTGTGCTTGCCAGGCACCTTGGTGGTTGCGCTGCGGGTGCTGAGGGTGAAGGGTGCTCTTACACAGCCCCCGCTGCGAGCCACCTGCCAGTGAAGGAGCTGGGGCAGTAACTTCAGGCACCTCGTCTAGGTTTTGGCTTTCCCCTGACATGGGGAGGGTGACCCAAAGTCTCAGCATCGCCTGACTTGTGATGTGAAGGAGCAAATGTCTTTTGAAATAAAAAGAGATGCTCTGCCTTCTGCATCCGGACCGGCGGTCTGCTTTATGTCGTGTACTGCTCACTGCAAAAATGTCTCGTTTGTGTAGGCTTGGCTGGCTTCTCCGTGTTGTCCAAGCCAGAGGTCTTCATTCTTAAGCTATGGGTCACATTATATATAGCGCAAACTTCCCTTCTTGCACTCCCAGTCCCTGCAGCGTGAAATCCCTGCCAGTGGGATGGGAACTCGGGCTGGAGTAGAAAAGCTCAGCCTCTCTACCTGTTCTCTCCGTGACCTTTTGTGGACTCCACGTATTACATGACTTATTTCTGTTTGTGTGCCTTTGAAGATCTCGATCTTGAGCAGTTACTTCATAGAAGAGAGAAATGCATGAGGATAGCTCTTCTATCCAAATTTTGCATAGCTCATTTTAGCAGCGGGTCTCACCCAGGATTTTGTCCTCTTCTGGATGAACTTCACAGTTTGAAGAAAAATCCTCCATCCTGTTTCAAGAACGTGTGCCCAAACACATTATCTTTAATATGCTTTTTTCATACCTTTTCCAACACACTCTGCGGAAAGGGCCTGTTTTTATATGAGATAATGAGTTTTGAGGTTAATGAGGATAGGGCCCAGAATTCCTACTGTATTGTGTGCCATTGAGTATACAGTAGAAATAAATTAAGAGGGGCAGACAGTGTTTTAAAATCCTCTTTCATTTAGGCATTTTGCTTAGCATTCAGAACACAGCCCACATTACATGATTAGCTGATTTTAATGAGTGTCCTCTAATCAGTTAAATGAAAGTGTGTGGAAAACCTAAAAAGATTACTTTATATTTGCGGAGGCAGTCTGTTTACATTGTTATACCTCAGCTAAGAGGATACTTGGCATGTATGGTGCATCTAAGAGAAAAATGTGGAAGGCCAAAGAAACCTTGAAGACAATTGGATCCAGCCCATTCTCCTTCTCCCCACAATGCAAGCTCTGATGACTTAGTATTTTAATTAATGTCAACCCTTACCATCAGTGCTCATGGGAACAATCATTAAACCAACACAAAAACATTTTAAATGGCTGGCAACCTACCAGATACTGAGCTAAGCATTCCCATGGTAGAGTGGACGGTTTCATAGCCAATTCTGCACTGGATTAAATACGTTCTCTAATAGTACTGGCTCAGAAGGCTATTATTTTCATACTAAACAATGCAGTATGGTTTCGAAGTTCTTCTATTTTAAAATGTTTTTATATTTACTTCCCAACACTAGTATCAACGTTATTTATATGGATGTAGTTGAATTTTACTCTCTGGTGTTACTAAAACTTGCTTTTCTTTTTTCTCTTTCCCCCCTCCTTTTTTTCGGTTTCCTTGCTGCTAAACCAAAACCAAGGGTTTTTTTTTTTTTCCCTCTTAGATAATTCACATGATGAGACACAGCCTAAACCAACAATCAGTTGTAGGTCTTAAAAATTGCTGGCTGAGTGAATTTTAAAATAGGACAACTCATACATTTTTAGTTTTGTATTATGTTACTTTTGCACAGTGGGAACTGGGTCCCATCTCTACCTAGTAGGTACTCTGCTGTCCCCACCGCTGCAATATTTGCTTGCCAAATGTACTGAGTAGCCTGATCTTTCTTATTCCTCGAAGGCCTCTTTTTTTTTTTTTTTTTTTTTTTTCCCTCCCCCCCACTTCTTTTTCTGGTANTTTTTCTTCCCTCCTCCCATCTTCTGTGTTTGCTGTTTGCTCAAATTGTTTAAACATGGAGCTCAATGACAGGCTATTAGCGCTGACTGGAGCCACACATAATGTGGCCACATGTTGTGTAAGCTTCACAACTTGTCTGCTAATTCGCCTCAGGCCTGACCTGAAATACCCTTGCTATTCTAGCTCTTAGCCCTTCCCCAGCGGAGACAGACACTCCTGCTAACTCAACTCGTAGGACACACCGGTGAGGTCTTTGATTTGGGGCCAAATCCTGTCCTGCTTTCTGCCTGAAGAGAAGAGGATGGAGCCAGCTGCGTTGTATGGATGGGGATGAGGCTGAGAGCTCTTCCTACTCTGGTGGGACCCATTGGGTGTGAGAACCCATGGTTGCTGAGCATCCAGCAGGCAGCACAAGAGCCTCTGTTCTCCTCTGTGTGAATCCCACTGACTGCTCCCTAGGGAAAATACAATTTTCATAGAAAGTCCACAGGCTACAAGGAAGATGGCGGGGGAAGCCCAGGCTGGCAAGAGGGGAGAGCATTCTCCATTTCATTCTTGTCATCGGGATCTCTGATGCCATTGTGATGGGTATGGAAAAGAGGGAGGTTTTGGTCAAGTGGGCCCAAAAGCTAAAAAAAAAAAGGCAACCTATTTAGGAAGATGATGAGGGTAATGAAATACATAGCGAGGAGCTCTGAGAATTTACTTGTTAGAGGAAGTGCTTATTGGACAGAAAATAAATGAACGTGGAAGGATCTGAGCAGTGGAAAGTCAAAAGATGAATGCAGAGGTGTAGCACTCTGGAATCAGTTGGAGAAATGGATCTCAGATGGCGAAGCAGATTGGTTAGGGAGAAGGGTGCACGGTAGAGGAAGCTATAGTATTGATGGGTTGATACAGCTGATCAGAGAATGGAAATAAGTAGAGGAAACTTTCAAAAGGCCATGGAAGCCCTAGCAACAGTGTGTAAACAGTGTTAAAGACTGTAAAGCCAGGAACAGACTAGAAAAGGGGAACAAGAAAGCTTTGGGAGGGTGGAGCTCATTTTCACTAAACATTACTTTTCCATTTTCTCCTAAATTCCACCCTCTCAAAACTTTCTTGCTCCCCCTTTCTAGTCTGTTCTTGGCTATTACGAGCAAAGGAAGACAAATAGCACAGAAAAAAAAGTAAAAGAGGAAATTCCCTAGACCAGGAGGGAAAGGATTTAGAGGTGAAAAGGCGAGAGTTATGTGAATTAAAACCGTTGGGGGGGGGAAAAAGCGAGGTGGTCACAGGGAAAAGGGCGAAAAAGGGAGCAGGAGAAGTATACACACAACACACAGTCTGTGCACAGTCTCTTTAGGAGCAGCTTTAAACCTAAAATGTGGACAGCTTTGGAAACAGCTAAACTGTATGATCGCTAGCTCTGTTTCAGTGTATCCATCTTCATCCTATAGGATGAAAAATTGGAAGCTCCTTACCACTTCCATTGAGCAACGTGCTTTTACACTTGTGCGGGTTTTAAGCTACAGGAAGAGCTCTTGCCCTATTTTACTCTTCTTTTTTAAATCCTGTCACCCTGAAACACTTCCAATATTCAGTCCCCTAACTATCATCTCAGAGGCTAAGACCCACGACATGCTCTTCAGCTGTGTTTTCAGATCCTTGTTGAGCTTTTCTTCATTCACAGCCTGAATTCCCTGACATGGGAGGTACGAGTAGCAGGGCAGGCTGCATTTTACCCTTAATAAGCTGCTGCAAACATCTTTCCCCATTAAACTGGGATTTTTTTCCTGAAGATGAAGGGTTGTTTTCAAAAGCGCTGTAATGATCTAAGTTTCCCCCCCACCCCTTCAATTCAGTTTATGACCCATACTACAAATGTAGGCTGTAAAGCCTTCAGTTGCTACAATGTCCAGAAAGTCTCTGGCAAAGTCATCATCTGTTTCATAAAGGTGAAATTTGCTGCAGACAGATGAATGGAGTTTCTCTAGCTGAGGCATATAATTATACCAACAGAATTTTCATGCAAAAGTCTCCCCTAGGAATAATGAACAAATATACAGAATTTAGCATGCCATGCCAGACCACAGGCTAGGGACAGATGTTCAAAGGATCTATTAAAAAATTGAAGCCAGGCAGCCAAAATAAATTTAAAGTTGATGTAACCAAGTCTGTGACAAAGACCTTGTCTTGGAATATACGTATGAAGTGTGCGGTGCTCTAATTTGCATAGCAAATAGATGTTCTTATTTATATAGTAAAGCTTAAAAGTTGAAATTAGGACGGTAAGCTTGTTTTCCTCCGTGCTGTACAAATATGTGTGTTAGAGACGGACCTTGTTTCAAAGAAGGTGCAAGTAGTTAAACAAGAGAGGCAAACAGAAAAGCCGAATACAAGCAAGATATCTTGTTAGTTCCCTTAGAAATAACGGTGCTGCTTCATCACTTCCCCCTACTCCATTTCAGCCGTGCCAAAGCTAGCCCTGCCTGTCGCTGCTAATGCATACCAAGCATCCTCTGTCACCCCCCCAGCAAGGATTTAGCTGGGGGGGAGGTGTGTGTTAATCAACAGGATTCTTCTGTGGCCTTTTTTTTTTTTTTCCCCCTTCTGAGAAGGGATTGTCTTTCTCAGGTCTGGTATGAATAAAAAGAAAGAGTAAAACCAGCATGGCTGACACAAAAACCTCAAGACGATTTGGTTTTCTTCCCAAAATACAAGGCGTCTCGCCCCTGAAAAGTTTTGCGTCTGTCTAGCAGCGTATAGAGATGTCTTGCTTTTCCCCATTCAGGTTAGTTGCATGTTAAAACTGATTTTCAAAGATTCTTTTTCTTTCACCCTGGCCAGCGGAGAACTGACTCAGCATCCCAACAACAATGCATTTAGAGCAGGCATTAGTTTTGAAAATGTTGTTTCAACTCCGTGAGAGACCATGGCAACAAAGATAGGATGAAGACCTTTGAAGAAACCTTTGAATACTGTTTAGAAGAAGGAGAATGGATAGGAAAACAGAGGGAAAGAGAGTAGGATTCATTTGCTTCTTAGTGATGCTACCATTTTAGGGGGCAGTACTAATTCCTATAATAGATTTCACTCCTGGGCAAAGAATGCTACCGAAAAGCCCCGAATGAGTGCCACTTCCCATTGAGATAATGTCTAGGGTTGTACTGAGGGGTTTTTTTCCCCGTGTTTGTTTTGACAAGTAGATTCTTTTGCTTTATCTCTCTTAAACAAGAGAAGTTTTAAGGCTTAAAGATTTGAGCCCTCTGAGAAATCAAAACTTCAGTCTTTGAGATTGCGCTAAGTATATTTACTCAAGATTTATGACAAATCCCACAGAAGTAAGGAGAATGCTTAATACAATTCAAATAGGCTGGAACTTACCATCTAAATAAGGACTAATCTACTGCCTGCCTGTGCTTCCCTAGGAAGAGACACCACCACTCCCAGTGTAAAACAAAGGAGGACTTTAGGGAAATAGAAAGTCTGAAAATCCTCATAGTCTATTCATGGGTTGTCTCCTTTTAACTGACATTTCAAAAGTTATGCCCGCTCATGACAAATGCACTTTTCAGGTTTTGCAAGTTTCATTCTTTTTATGATTTTCAGTCCATGCTAAGAAAATCCTATAATACTTTATCTTGCACTAGCTATAAACATGGAAGAATTTTGATCAAAGGAGAGTATTTTAACAGCTGTCTTTCAAGGCAACATGTGCAGCTCTCTTGGCAGCTTCAGCTAGGAAGGTTTGAAGAAAACAGAAGTCTCTGCATGTTTGAGGTGTCAAAAATATTGAATATATTGCCTTTGCTTAGTGCTTTCTGGGATCTCAAAGCCATGGTCAGGCAATAAAAATGCCCTGCAGCAGGAACCCTCAATTTAGTTCAAAGAGATCAGAATGATTGCTTTTGTGGATTTGGTTTTGTTTTTTGGTTTTTTTAGTATTCATAACCTGCCTTATCCAGCTATTTGTCAGCAGAAATAGAATTTTGTTTTCTTGGATAAACGTGGTCTGGGATTAGTTACAGGAGAAAAGGAGGGACTGCTGCTCTTTTTGCCACAGCAGAGAAGAGGGACTCCCCTCCCATTACCTTTTCACAGCCAGGGAAGTGAACACTTCCATTATTCTGGACAATGAGGAGCAGAAGTAGCAGGTGGTGACTGCTACTAATCAGGAAGTTAAGTAATAGCTGTACTTGAGCACTTTCTAAAGGATTACTGTTTATGGGAAGATTTGTCCCCTATCTGGGCACCATTGGAAAGAAAATAGAGCAAGAAAGATGAAAAGGTGCCTATTAGTTACAGATTTTCTATCACCTCCCTAGCTCCACACACTGCCTGCTGCCCTCCCTTTACTGCCCCAACCTCTTCAAATGGCTTCAGCAGACAACTGGTAAACCCATAAGAATAGATCCTTTACTTAATCCCCTCCCTGCTCCTACTTTCCCTGCCTAGAAAAAGGCTGGTCTTTGCTTCAGCACACGGGCGGGTGCCCCTGCGAGCTGCTGCTTGGCTGACCAAAAGGAAGGCTGATTCTTCTGGGGTAGGCTTATACGTGTAAGTTCTCTACCTGTAACAGCACTTCTTGGCAGGAAAGGGAAATGAAGCGATTATTGCCATTTTTACTCTGGGAATTACGTATGTGTTATCTAACAGATGCCAATAAAGAGGCATCTAGATTTGCTGAAGAGGTGGAACCATACATCCCAAACCCTTCCTCCGAAGGCACAGCAGTATTAGTTCTCCGTTATGAAAAGAATCACAGAACCATAGAATGGTTAGAGTTGGAAGGGACCTTGAAGATCACCCAGTTTCAATCTCCCACTAGAGCAGGTTGCTCAAAGCCCCATCCAGCCTGGCCTTGAACACCTCCAGGCATGGGGCATCCACAGCTTCTCTGGGCAACCTGTTCCAGTGTCTCACCACCCTCAGAGTAAAGAATTTCTTCCTTATATCCAATCTAAATTTACCCGCTGGTCCCACTGATTGCCAAATCTTGTTGACTTTTTTGTTGAAGGCAGTAGTTTCCCAAATCCTCAGGTAGGTCACAGCTTGAGTGACGCTGTCACAAACTCTCAGTTTTTCTCTCTCTCACACTTTCCTCTGATCTTGAATCAACAAACAATGATGTGTCACCCAGACAAACAGGTGCAAAGGTAGATCAAACTTGACATTGACATCCAAGTCCCAGAACTGCAGAAGTCAGGAGTCTCATCAGACTCCTAACATCTCATGGGCTGCTCTCCGGAGCAGGGGGGGGGCATTAAGAGCCCAGGTGCTTTGCTGAGCCAGGACCCAGCATTCTGTCCGGTTCATGTGCGCTGTTTTTTGGTCAGGGAGGAGAATAAGTGATAGACACAAAGGGACACAGCACCACCCCATGTCTTGCCAAGGAGAGGCTACCTTGCGTATATTTTGTATGCTGTCTTGAATTTGTACACAGTTCAGAGGTACCCAAACAGTGTTTTATGGGATTTGTTTGTTGTTTGGGGCCATCTTTTTAGACTATGCTACATGGGACTGACATTTTTTAGCTCTTGGATCAATATAAGGGGCATGTCATTCCTTCATGCTATGAACCGCAGTTTTTCAGGCCACCCCTCTGGATTAATGCGATTAATACAAATTAGGTATGACCCCCTGGACCTTGCTATGCTGCCAGCATGTCCTGGAAGCATAAAAGGATACCCTAAAGATCACCAAGTACAGAGCCCTCTGAATTTGCCACAACTCCTGCAGGACAAATCCTTCTTTTAAATACCATTTGCTCCAGCCATTTCAGTACCACTGTTTGCTTTCTTATCTGTTGACATGGTGGCTTAGCTTCCTCAGAACATTTTTGTCTGAAAGATCATTATTTTCTTTTCCAAGCGTCGCATGAACAGACCGATTGTACTTCATCAATTTTAAATTTTGACCGCCTGCCAGTTGCTTTCAAATCTAAAGCCAATCAAAATTTAAGCAGATTCAGAAAACAGTGAAAGAGGAGCACATCCACTTCAAAAAGGTTACCCAACTGTTTGTTGTTGTTGTTTCATTTTGTCTCGGGGCTTCATAATGATGGCTTTCAGCATCTTGGCTCTGTTTATGTGTCTTCGTTTGAAAGTCGGGGCTGTGCCCGCCCTTCCCCGGGGTCCAGGCACACAAGCGGCTGCTGTGCGGTTCGTCATTCGCATTCGAGCCTCTGCTGACTCCAGAGTCCGGTCTGAGGAGTAACTGCCAAGAAAGATGCCTTCTGCATTTATGCAGAGGGACTTCACTTTCACAGCTGCTGATTATCATCAGTCATGCGGCTTGGAAACACCGTATAATGTCTGAGGGTTTTTATAGGCATCTAATTTTGCTTGTTTTAACAGACTGCAGATAAGCCTGATAGTTGGTTACAGATATTTTATGAGCAAGACTCTAACCTAGCTGCATGTTAGACTACTAATAAATGCTGTTAGTACCTAGAATAACTAAGACCCAATGCTGCTTACCTTCTCAGGATGGAAATAATTCATGATATAATGCCTCTGACATCAACATGATACCAGAAGGATGAATTCACTGAAGTTTTCTTCTAAAAATTGGGAACTTCAACAGAAATCACAAGAAAATATGTAAAAACCTACTGCTATGTCTCAGGTTTTCAGGCTCTGCTGCTTTACTGATTATTACTGAATAAAAAAGGGTCTATATTTTCCAAGACCTTCATGAGCAGACCTGCTGACCTCTGAGGTTGTCAGGAAACCTTGTACTGGTAGACAGTGGAGGCAGATGCTTCCCGCTTTATGGTGACACCCTGATTTCTCTGCTCTCCCATATTGACAGCCTACCAAGAATTTGAAGAATGGGTGCTTCACTACAATGACTTGTGATTGGTTTTCATTATCCAAACTAAGACAAAAACATTTCATATGGACAGCTTTGATTTTTTTTTAAGCTGCTGGTCTTTGTGCTTGTGATTGCTTTGTTATATAGCAAGCATTTCAGTGCTATTCACTCGAGACTGAAAACCTTAGAAAAATACTGGGTTTGAAGGTTTTAAGAGTTACTTCCCTCCTCCTGTCAACAATGGGAACAGTTTGGAAGGTTATTTTGGCTGTAGAGAAAAAAAAAAACAACCAAAGAGTAAAATGGAGTTGCTGTTTATGTAAATGTAAGAGAGGCTTTTGCCATATTCTTCATGCTGAATAAAAGAGTTTGGCAACAGACAAAAGACTAACATTACTTGCAATTTACTAATGAACAGTACTGATAATGAATGCTGCTGTTACTACAGTAGTTGAAGGTGACAACACACACTTATGAGGTTCCTTTTTGGGGCCATAGGAAATAAAAAGTAACCGAGGCAAATGGATTCACTCTGTGCTCCATGTGCTTGGGTCGTGGCAAGGGAGGAGGAGTGTTAGGAAACAGTCTCAGCTCTGATAAGTCAGGTTTTGTACATGGAAAGTGAGCATGCATGCTGAGAGAGTGGAATGGAAGTAGAAAACTACTTCTCAGAAATCAGCTTAAGCCATAAGACTGCATCTGTGTCCTTGGGGGAGGAAAGAAGAGCTGCATCCCACTGCTTTTCTTCTGCCAGATTTGAGATGAGAAATGTTGCCCAGGTGCCAGTGTCTAGAGAAGGATTTCCAGGCTGAGAATCTCAGCCTCAGAGAGAAGAGCTGAACTCAAGAGGCAAGGAAGAGCCCATTTCTCAGAGAGAGCTGAAGTGCATCCATACTCCTCTCTCTGGTGTTCCCAGGGTCTTCTCTTCAGCTTCTCTCCAGCCAGCATGTTGGTGGTTGCAAGTCCCATTCAGGTACTCCTAACTCTCCCTTTACAATGTGTTACATTATTTTCTGCAGGAACTATGGTGTCTAACTCAGGAATTTAACCCTGGAGAGCATAAACTGAAAGTTATGAGTGGCAATGAAGAATATAATAACCCTTGTGGTTCAGGCTGTAAGCCAAGGTAGATCTGCTGAGACTGTACACGGTTCGTTTCCCTAGGAAACCAGTCTAACCCTCTTTATTTTTTCTTAGTGTAGACAAAGTTTAAAAGAGACATAGTGGAAGAGTACAAAATACCTAGCAAAGTGAAGGGCATATGATTTTAGTTATAGTTTAATTTTTAGTATAATAAATGAAATACGCATGATCGCAAAGTATCTCCTAAGTAAGTATTTCTACATTGATATAAATGGATAGTTTGTGGGATGCTGTTTTGAAGTGCTAGGGTGAAAAGATGACTAAAATTGTAAAGTGTTTAAGATAGTGATTTATATAGGCCTAAAAAGCACCCAGAAAGAGACAACTTTTTTTGATAGAATTAATGGACCTCTATTGGGGTTAAAGAAGACTTTCTTTCTCTTCATGAAGCTTTGTGTGGTGTGAACAGATTTTGAATAGACAAGGCAGATTGCTGGAGGAACAGAAAGTTTGGGTTTGTTTTCTTTGGAAGTGTGCATTTTAGCTTGCCTCCGACAGAAAACAACTGGATTGTTTGGGCTCTTGTTCACTTATTTCACTGCTGGGGTTCTGCGCTCTTGCCCTCCCGGGAGAGCTCTTGCGTTCCCTTCCCTATTGCTGTCTCTCAGGCTGTTGACAGTGTAATTAAGCACAATAAAAAATAGTGATGAAGTACCAATTACAGCGAAAATCAGATATGAATCTGCAGTGTTCCAAGTAGTGCAGGGTTCTTGTCTGACTGCGTTGCCCGGCTAAGCAATAAGATATAGCTTTTAAGTTTTAAATGCAGGGCTACTTTTAATCAATATTCAGTATATCCTTGTAAAACGATGTTTTGCAATACTGTCTGGGAAAGTATCTAACCTCTAGAGTAACTTTGTAAACATGTTAATACTAGCTGTATGAGAAATCTTAGGATGCTTTGACTTTTGTGTGAAGTACAAAATTTACTTTTAGCTGTGGTTATGAGTATGGCATGTTTGGTGGTGATGTGCAATGAGGCAAGCTCCCATTAGCATCCACACATTAAGAAAAGGATGTGCAAATCCTACACCTACAACCTTAATTGACTTTAAAGGTCGCTTAGCCTGCATGGACCACCAGTATCATCTAAAGAAGAGAAAAGAAACAAATGTTTAAGCCATTGAGCATCCCACCCACGCTTCCACTCATTAGTTCCACTCAGCCTGTACTAACACTGCAGTTGTGCAGCAGGAGTGCGCCGCGACCATCTGGCTAACCCCAGAAAGACATGTGGGCAGCTTATCTTCAAAGATGAATACCGGCTTTTAGCAACAGCACTAACAGCTGTATCAGGCCAAAGAATGGAAAATAGATCTCCTAAGTTCATCTTCTTCCATAAAGGACCAAATGACCTGGGTTTGACAGTTCCGTTTTAAATGAAGACACTCAGTCAGATTCACATGTACTTCCCCGTCTCTTTGTAAATTGTTCTTTACAGCTGATAATAGTTAAAGAACATCAATTATGGCATGATTTTATAGGATGTATTTGCAGATGGATATTCTTTCCTTGCTTAGTGGAAATGAGGAATACTCTATGGAGATGAAAGATGGGATATTTACCCATAACAGTTCATATGATCTTTAGCTTCCTCTTCCGAGTAAGCACTACATAATTGCTGTGAGCTGTTTGAAACTCTTTCTGGAGATACCTCCTTTAACTCTTGCAAGTGTACAACATTTGAGAAAATCTGCGTCAACAACATTTGACAAAATAGTTTTGGACAGAGAGGTGAAATATTTTTATTTCAAACCAGGGCCATGTGCCCCGTCCAGCAATGAGAAGTGTTGCATTGCTTCCTGGATTACTCCGTGTCTTCACTTCCTGCTTACCTGTTGTGAAACTAATGTGTTCCAGAAAGGATAGAGTTACTTGAGCATCTGAATTCCTACAGGGAGCATGAAGGTGAAGTACTTTTTAATCGTTTTGACTCTATAAATGATGCAAAACCAAGTACATGGGGGGAAGACTTACATATCGGGAAGTGTACTGCTCCATTCATCACCCTAAGAACGAATCGTGACTCATGCATACAGACTGAGACTTGATTCTTTCTGTCTCTTGGCCATGGTATTATTTTACCCCCATTCATTTCATGTGGAACAGGAAATGACTTGTCTTCTCCCTTAAGAGAGCACCTTCATGTCATCTGCTTTGTTAAACGGTTCCATAAGACTAATTCTCCTCGTGTAAGTGTAGCCAAAATAAAGATGCTGAAAGCATAGCTACCACTAGCAAAGAATAAGGATCATGCAGAATAGTCCACAAAATAAAAGGAAAAGTGCTTCTTACTTGTTAAAGGGTAATCCTGCTGTTATCTGCATATATATGACTACAGTATCATATGGTCCTGAATAGATCATAGTGCCATGAGCTTCCAGTGGTTTTACAATTGCCTGGTCAGCCACCCTACAGAAGAATACATGTATAAATGTTCTCTGTACAAATGATATTTCCAGTGGCAAGCTTGCAAATATGTCATTATACAGGCAAGGTCACTGCCCACACATAGCCAAGAAACAGCCAAAGAAGATGATGAACATTCATAATACCTTGCTAAGTGATTCTTTTCATCTCCACTCATTCCCTTTCTTCTAAGCTCCATGATTAGCCATACACGTGGCAGCTACAGATATATGACTCTGTGCTGGGAAGATATAGGGCAGGTAGAAAAAATTCCTCTGATCTTTTCTTATCCCTCCCATCTGCAGGGTGCCCTGGAAGAAGCAGATGGAATAAACAAAATAGGCAGATTCACCTCCAGACTGGCTTTCTGCAGTCATAACTATCACCAGGCTCTTTCTGGTGTTTCCCAAAGAAACCATACCTGGCTTACACATCCAATTCAGTATCTTCTGCTGCGATAACACACTTTTTTTTTTTTTTTTTTGACCGAGGAGACTCTGCCCTGACCTTCAGTTAGACAGTTTGTCCAACTATCACACTGACAGCCTTTTAACTCTACACCTTCCTCTAGCATCACTTGCTCTCCCCCCAGCCCCACTTCACTATATAAAAACCAAAGACCCTCCTTCTCCTTGTTTGTTTTGTAAAGATGAATCGGGGAACTGATCCCAGCTGCTTCTCGTTTCTGAGGTAATTACCGGCATTTCTACAGCTGCTTCAGGGATGGGCTGAGGTTTTAAATGGCTGGTGGCAGGGGTGGTTTTGCTTTCTCCTCTGGCCTTGGTTTCTGACCTTGTGTGCTGATACCTGCTGGCAAAGCAATGAGTGTCTCGCTGATGTGGAGGATGTGAAAATACCTTGGCCCAAAACATCACTTCTTTTTCAGAAAGCAGGAAGGGATTCATCACCTCTGCAGCAGAAAAGGTACAGGTTAAGGGCTGGGTTTTATTGTGAGGTGTATATGCTGACTAGTAATCAGACACACATGGTTCATCCATTTAGGATGGCAACTTGCAACCGTTTTTATTACTTCAGCTTGCTTTAGCAGGCTTTTGGTCACAACCGAACTCTATCTGAATAAAACTGGAAGAATTGCTGCCTGATTATCAATATATTTTATGTGGTTTGATTTGTGTAAAATGTGAGTTGAAAGAACTACATTAAAACTGCAGAGCCAAGCGGTCAGAAGATTGACTTAAAATTGCCTGTATGGCTGTAATTTATCTTCCAAGTGCACACTTGCTGTGGCGCTCTCTAGTGATTTATGATTGCATACTGTTTATTTTCTACTTTTTCCTCACCCAGAATACTTTTAAAAAATACTTTAAGCTGTTGGGTGTGAAATTTTGTTTCATGTCAGGACTTCAGAGTAGAGACGAAATCCAGCGTTGCCAGCAGTATTTGGTAGCTTTGACTCTAAGACTGTCTTTGCTCTTGCACTTATCTCACAACAGCAGCTTTTAGCACGGGGTTCTGCTGCGCTGCTAGAAAGTGCATCCCATGCGCTGGAGGGAGGCCAGGATCCCCTGGATTAAAATTCAAGACTGTAAATACAGATTGAACGCAATGGGCACGTTAAAGCTTCTAAATGATTGTGTATGAGAAATGGCTTGTGCTCTGCTGATTTAGAACGTTGGTAAATCTGTTGTGTGGCTCTGTGTCCTTGCTTGGTGGAAATCTTGGCCAGGACAGGGGATGCTGCAGAGCTGGTTATGTGAAGAATCTTTGCTTATCCAGAACTACACGTACGTCTGCAGCTGCAACTGCTGTCTTTGCTCGGCTTTGTAAAAATAAAGACAAGTTAACTACAGACAAGCCCCTCTGTAGACGGGCTCCCCAGCTCTCCCTGAAGCCTAGATCCCAGGGAGGTTGTGCAAGAGCCACAGGTAAAGCTTTCTGGGGGTCACAAAGTGCAGTTAAGGTGCTGTTACACCTGGATGCCCTCCGAATCAACAGAACTGCAGGCCTGCCCTCTTGCAGGGGTTGTCTGCCTGCCTTGGGGGTGGGAAGTGGGAGAACTGCAGAGAGCAAAGCTTCTGTGGTTCACTGGCCTGAAGCAGGGGAGAATAAGCTGTGAACCTTTGATATTGGACTTCTGGTTTTCTTCTGTCCTTGTTATCTTTTTAATTTTTTAAATAGGGCACATTTAATTGTAGGAGTTAACTGTTCTTAGAGGCATGGTGTTTGGGTGAATACAGCAGAGCTAAGCATGCCCTGAGAAATGGCTTTGGTTTGAGGGAGTTACTGAATACCAAAATAAAGAGCTGCCATGGGCGGTTTTGTGGAAGACCCATATGCCATGCTCAGTCATGAATAAAAAGGATCAGAGGAAATTGGAAAGGTGCGTTAAAGACGTGGTTGCCTCCTTTTGTGTGTTAGCCGAATGGTGTTCGATACAGTCAGCTTTTGTGGCATTGATAGTATGGAGATGGCCATGGGTTCAAATACCACAACAGGATCAGCTGACTGCTAATTCCACCAGTTTGGAAAATTAACCCTGAAAGTGAAATGCAGTGAGTTCATTGAGAAATTCTAATAAGGGAAGAAAGAATTTATTTTTTTCTTTAAAATGCCTAAGTCTCTTGTTTTGTGGGTGGTTTTTTGTTCCTCTTAATACCTCTGTGTATTGGTGGGTTGTCCTAAAAAGAAAGAAGAGCGAAATGCATGTTTGTACAGGAAGTCACAAGATTGCTTACATACAAGTATTTTATCTTAAGTACTGAATAGTTAGAAATAATTCTATTGACTCTAAGTGATTTCTGCCAGATTTCTGTGCATGGACTTATATTGCCTTAAAAAGAAACATTTTCTGCGGATGCCTCAATTCTCAGTGGCTTATGACTGTGTAATTTGTCTTCTCTTCTTTATACAATGGAACACAAAATTGGTATTGAACTCCTGACATTTGTTGCACTGGCTTATTGATAACTTTTCGTTCTAGAAACTTTTCCGAGATCAGCACTTGTGTAAGCTGAAGTGTTTCTGGAAATGGTAACAACTATCTGATTTTGTATGTTGGTCCAGAAATGGTCTGACTGGCTGTGTGGGCAGGTGCCTCACCTTCCTTTATTAGAGGGAAATAAGGAGTATGTACTGACTGATTTTAGGATGGCATCTTTTTAACTTTCGTATCCCTGAGAATATGTTTTCGTTTTGCTCAATAATTGTGAACAGAGTCTGGTAGCATCTTTAGTCATTGTCCGTGAACTCACTGCTTTGGGATGCTTTAAAAGATAAAGGAAAAGGAATTCTTCAGTGGGTAAAATCGGTGTTTTCTATGAATTAAACCTATGAAAGAAATACTTTCAATTCTGGATTATTTAAACATAACTTCGTCATTCGCGTATTTAAGTTGATGCAAACCAATGGAAATTTCACTGCAGTGTATATATAATATACATGTATCTAGGTCACAACATAATTTAGCGCTCAAGTTTCTCTTCTGGCTGACTATTTTTAAAGACTCTAGCTAGTTTAAGGTCCTAAAAGTTACTCTTTAAAGTATGTTTTAATGGTCTTGTTTGACCTAATGAGTGTCAATACAGTGAAAAGTAGTGATTATATATTGGTCTTGCTTATAAGCACAGGGTAAAGTAATCTAGAGGGATACCTGGTGCAACTTGTCACCTACTGTCCACGCATTTATGTGAACCACACTGCTTGAAGTAAAAGGTTTCCTTTCTCCATATGTATGCCTCTGTGTATGTTAAGCAAATTCTCCACTGGGGAGAAAAGGGAATTCATCTCTAGTATCAAAACACGAGTAGTTGTGCTCTCAAGCCCTGTGCATCTGACCAGTGAGTAATTCTTAGGTAAACGCCTACTTGGGAATATTAGGCAGAAAAAGACCCTTCAGGAAAAAAAAAACAACAAACTGTGCAAATGTACTCAGATTCTCCTATTTTTGAAATAAATTACTTCCATGTGTGTTAATAGAACCATTTCTAGGTGGACCTCCTGAAGTTATTCCAGTATAATTCACTTCCAACTTATATAATACATTAAAAATATCTCATCTGCTATTATATGTCCAAACTGACCCAGGACTGCACATTCAGGGCCACTTTATAAGGAAAACTTGATTGAGCAAAGAGAAACAGATGTTTCCTGCCTAGTAGCATGAAGTGAGTTAGTGTGCTGGAAAGCCATCTAAAGTTAGTGGAAGGACATCCAGGATTGCAGTTGCCATGATATTCTCTCTAAACAGCTTCAGGACTAAAGATTTTGATTTTTTAACTGCTTTGGAAGGGGGGACCAGCATCCACTGTGGATGCAATTACAAAAGCAGGATGAGAGAGGGGAGACAAGGGTTACCAGATCAGGAATCAGCAGGAAGTGACTCTGAGTCAATGAAGGATTTGGTCTTCGTTAGTGTCAGTCCTTGGGGACGCTCACCATGGCATGGGCTATAGGAGGGCACTATGGGTTTAAACGCAGCGGCTCAGGTACCCGTCCCAGCAGGATGCTGCATTGTGGTGGCTTGTCAGCTGCCAGTACCTCAGCTTACTTCAGGCTGCCTCGCATGTCTCTGCCTGACCGGGCACGTACTGACAGTCCTTGAAAATCCACACTAAGCAGTTTTATAGTCACAGAAACAATATAAGAAACTAGGCGTGGGTGAGAGAATAACGCAAATTGCCAGCTATTTCTCCAAACTGCAAGGCAGCTGTGACCTCTCCTCTGGCTACATGTTTTCTTCTGCATGATGTCCCCACTTTGTAGGCTACTTATTTTCCCAAGGCTACTTCCACTGCTTCTGGACTGCTGTTGATATCCCACCTGTAGGATGCTCTAATAGCATCACCACAGTTTTCCAATTTCATCTTACAAGCTCGAGTAAGTGTCTGGAAACAGAGGTTCAAACCCCTTATGCATAGGACAGGTTGAAACCTGCGTGTCCCGTTTGCTGGGAGAGTGCCACATATAAGCCACCTCCAATATATTCACTCTCTAACATCTCAGAATGCACAGAAGAATATTCAGAATTCCTCAGGCGTTAGGAAATAAGGCAAGAAGAGTGCATTTGTCCTGAGAGGGCAAAAGGCTTGTATTTTCATGCCTACTTTTACAACTGTTTCTATATTTTATTGCATTAATAATTTCAGAAAAACGATCCTTTATTTACCATAGAACTTACAATTTAACTTAAAGAAGCCTGTGCAGCTTCTGGCTCTTTTTTTTTTTCCCCTGAGGGAGCTTTTACTCCAGATTGTTTCTGTGATGGAATAGTGCAGAGGAGTGATGGGTTCAAAAGAGGTAATTCTTGGCTTCATCAGTGCTGTATGCAAACAGAGTGAGTGGTGCAGTCTGGAGCTCTTTCCTGAAGGCATCATACAGGAGGCGGCTGGTTGCTGGAAATGGAAAAATGAATAGAAAGATAGTGGGCAGATCAGCACCCCATAATCACTGTTTGAGCTGATTTCTAACGAGTTTGAGATTTATGTCAATCTTCTGCTCCCACAAGGCTTCCTGAGGGAGATTTTACAAAGTGAAACCAAGGGAGGGGGAGGAAGGGGGGAGTTACTGAAAGCCTACGTGTTTGAGGATTTTTATCTAACGATTGATAGTATGGCTTGTGATTATACTTTGAAAATGGTGAAAAGAAAATCTGATACAGTGGTTTTATTGTACAATCTCTATTCAGAATGAAGAGTCATCTACCTTGACTTTTCTGTATTATTTCATTGCAAAAAACCTCACTTTATAAAGCATTCAGGCAATGATTACTTTCATTGATTTGTGGTTATTTCTGGTTTTAAGCGCTGAGCGATAGGTACACGGGGAAAGTTGCACACTGTAACTGTGTTACACTGAAACTAAGTCTGACTTCAGAATAAAAATATGGGGTTTTTGTTTGTTTTATCTGTGAACACTGGCGTGCATTCGCTTTAGTCATGCTACACTGCATAAGGAAGAAGAGGTTACAGTTGAGAAATTGCTTAGCGGGATTAAGAGACTGGGAAACAGTTATTTTTAGGCTCAAGTTTTCTGTTTTTTCAGTATTTTGTCTGGGCAAGAAAACTGGAAACGGATGGAACACTAGGGATTCATGAAGAGAGGAGGCTGCTTGTAACATCCTCATGGGACTGATGAAGCCTTGTGAATTGCTACCACTCATTTTACTTGTTTGAGTTTCCAGGGAAGGCCGATAGATGTGAATGCACTTTTAATGGGCTGCAGCCCTCCGCTGCTGTTACCCCCTATGCGCATATGACCTCAAGGTCTCCCGCCCCCATAGTAGGGAGGTGGTTGCCTCTGATTTAACTGATCCACGCAACTCCAGAACTGTGTTCTCTGGAATTTTTCTCTTTTCAACTATCACATAAAATAGGTGGGAGCATATGGGACATCTGTTAGCTTATGGAGTAAGAAGGGGATGGGAGGGCAGATGTCATGTTTAAGAAAATACGCACCTCTCCTCTCTCTCTGGTGAGACCTTATAGCCCCTTCCAATACCTAACGGGGGCCCACAGGAGAGATGGGGAAGGGACTCTTTATCAGAGGGTGTAGTGACAGGATGAGAGATAACAGTTTTAAACTGAAAGAGGGGAGATTTAGATTAGCTATTAGGAAGAAATTATTTTCTGTGAGGTTGGTGAGGCACTGGAACAGGTTGCCCAGGGAAGTTGTGGATGCCCCATCCCTGGAGGTGTTCAGCATCCCAGGCTGGATGGGGCTTTGAGAAACCTGGTCTAGTGGGAGGTGTCCCTGCCCAGGGCAGGGGGGCTGGAAGCAGATGGTGTCCATGGGAATAGGGTGAGGGAATTGCTCCATGCTATGGCTGCTGTCCAGTCCTCCTCCCCTCACATGGTGGGGCAGAAGAGGGTGGCATCAGGCATCACCCCAGCACACACTGGTCCAGGAGTGGAGAAACTCTTTCAGCAGCTCAAGAGAGCATGCCTGTGAGGCACAAATGCAGCGGTGGAAGAAGGAAAGGGTTTTCTAGCAAAAACTTTGCTTTTAGAAAGGTATCAGTGAAGGAAATTAATCTTTTCTATTACACAGGGCACATGAAATCATTAAGTCCTATACGCCACCCGCATTATTTGTACCTAGAGCCATCAGGGTTCCGGTCACTTAACATGGTATTGATCCTGTATTATTTAGGAATGCTTTAAACATGCATTGGAGAGCACTACATTTATGACAGTTGTATAAGTCCTTCAACAGATTACTGCAATTAAATGAAAACTACTGCCACTTAATCTAGTCACAAACCTGCAAAATTATTCCAATACTTATCATAATTACAATGACATCAAGTAATTTCTGTTTGTTTTTGTTTCCTTGTAAATGAGATTTAAGCATCCTATCCTACAAAGATGGCACATCTAGCTGCATGACTCCCAGGTGCATGAATTCTCTTTGTCTGCTAATCCCTGGCTGGCTCTGGGCTCTTTGGCAGCTCAGCGCTACCTGGGGTGCACTGTAATGACAGGCAGCTGTCCTGTCAGCTCCACAGAAAAAGGGAGATAGTATGGCAGACAACGGGCATTTTCTCCTAGACCTGCTTCTTGCAGTTCTCCAAACCGATTCAAGTAACTGCTCTTAGAGGGTAACGTTGCTCGTGTAGAACCAGGGTGGATTTGTAGGGAACAAACGTACAAATTATCTGCTGCAAAGGAGGCAGCGTGCAGTGGTTTGCAATCAAAACGCTTGTAAGGAGCCCACGTGTTTGCATGGAAGAATGGCAGTGAAATTGTGGGAGATGGGCTGTTTGTTTCAATACGGCTGAATTTTTCCCACCAACTTTTCTCTGCGAGAAGGCTCTGTGCAATGATGAACAGGCCCTTCTGGATTCTGGCTTTTCATCTCTGCCCCAGTCATCTTGTCACCCTGGGGATTGAAAGCTAAGAGGTGCTGAGTTTTCTGGGTATCACTTGGCTTAGTGTCTTGCTGGAGTCTCTGGTATCTCCTCTGCGAGGCTGCAAACTCTCAGTGCCCCCTAAGAGAACCCATATTTTTTTGTCCATAATGGAATTTAAAATTAATGCCCACAGTGGCACAGAACACTCTGTTCTGGGGCTTACTCCACGTGCCATCTTTCTGGCTTGAGCTTTCTTCTTCTTGGGCTCCCCGTGCGAAGCAGGAGGTGCCCAAGGTTAACTAGAGCAGTTTAATGCTTTGATATGTCTAGATGCGAAGTGCTATGACACTATTTGAAAAGACTAAATACTCTGAAATTAGCCATTCTGGACTTGATGTTGCATGGAATCCTTTGATTTATGGATTTTAAATAGCTAATCTTGATTACAAAATCTCTTCCCAAATAAATCCTTTCATTAAAAAAGCAGTGTCTGTATCTCTGAGTTCATCCACAGACACAAACAAAAGTCTTGTAAGTGAAGGAAATGTGATTTATTTGCAAAACATGTGTTTCCACATCCCAGTTCTTCTAGCTTTTATTTATCTCTCTAAATTTAAATATATTCTTTGGCACTGAAGTGAGGCATTTTTTTCCTTGTGCTATAGCTGGTGAATTTCCCAAATTATGCCCATCTTCAGGGCTTCAATGTAACACCTGACTTCTTAGGACTGCGCATAGCCAAAGTACCGCTTTAAGTAGCCTTGGAGTGCTGGGATGGAAACAGTCTGATGAACTGTTGCTCAGTGTTTATCCTTTTATCAGCTCTTTTGGTGCTTGCTTATCAATTTACTGCTCTCCTCTAAGTATAACGGGTTGGATGGTGTTCACTATCATTATAACCTATAGCTGTGCAATACCTGAAGTCTGTAAAGCAATGATGTTAACCCTGCAGCTACTCAGTAGCAAAGCAGTTCTCTCCTTTGGAAGTGAAAGCCTATTTTCATATGCAATTAACTTGTCTTTCCCTAATGTGGACTTGATTTTTTTTTTTTTTTGTCCTGGGAAGTTAAGAAAAAATTAAACAATGTGGGATTTCTTCATCCAAATGCTTAGGACTAATTCTTTCTTTAGCTTGTTTCTTCCAACATTAGTTAACTAGGGCTCAAGGTTTAAAAACCAGACACCTTGTGAGCATACCTGTGGGCAGGATGCAATCCATAAGGGGGAGAGGGTAGGGTTTCAGCCAGATCTGACAAGCTGGTGGAGAAGCAGTCAGCACAGCTGACTCGCCAGCTACTGAAGTCCTTGAAGTTGATTTAATCCTGATGTCAGGCGCTCTTTCCAATGTGGGCAAACAGCCCATAATGTAAACTCTGGGGACGAAGCTGAAATTGGTGGTCACTTGCATGTCTTGCGGCATGAAAGCAAACTTGTGGTTAAAGCATCTGTCAAGGGATTAGGAAGGTCTAAAGTTGAAAGCGATGATCTTCTAGGGAAAAATAACAAGCATGCTCTTAGTAGAAAACATGTATAGCTGCTCTGCTAAACACTGGCAGTGCGTGTAATCGCCTTTTAATGAACGGGTCAGACCCTTGGGTGGTGTAAGGTGACTCTCCTGGCTTCCATGCAGCAATACCAATTTACACCACCTGAAGGCACAGTCCATTGCATGCTCCTAAATGTGGGACTGGCATGGGCCGGGAGGCAGGTTTCATCTTCCTAATAGCGCTGTAGCAAGCTACCCTCTCCAAAGCTGTCCTTCTGATCAAAGGTCACAAGGCAACATAGTTCATTTTTGGATAGGAAAGATGTCTGCTAGTACCTCACTGGTTCCCAAAGAGCATGGTGATGGCGTAGTGAAATCTTCTCACCCCTGGAGCCTGGGACATATCCCTTTCTTTCACCACATGGACGACCTTTGAACTCTGCTCGTGTCTCTGCCCATGGCTCAAATGTGAAGTTGAAGCCCACTTTTTTGAGAGTTTGTTTCCATTTTGTTTTGTCAAGCTTCTGGAGGAGCTGAAAAACCACTTAGGAAAAAATATACTTGAAGCTGCCTGGACTTTGTCTTGGTATGAAATTAGGCCAAGGAGATCCTTGTCTTGAGTCAGTAT
Organism: Arenaria interpres; assembly: GCA_013399435.1. NCBI lineage: Eukaryota > Metazoa > Chordata > Aves > Charadriiformes > Scolopacidae > Arenaria > Arenaria interpres. The sequence goes on from VXAK01017938.1 coordinate 72,756, forward strand.
AAAACCTGCTTAATAACATGGGCTGAAACCTCTGTGTGCTTCAGTCTTTCCTCTGTGTGAAATGGAGGTGCTGGTCCTCAGTTCTGCAGTTCAAAATTCACAGAAACGTCAGTGAAATATGTGATGCTGCCATTACTGTCTCCAGTGCTTTTGGGGAACAAGTAAGGAACAACTCATATGGACTTCCCAGGCATTTCTCCTCAGCGGAGGAGGTGACAGTGGGTTTGAGACAGAAATGTAGAATGAGGATTTCCTTGCTTTTTAATTTCACATTGGTCAAAATCCACCTAGGGCTTTTAACATCCTCTCCAACAAGATCACATACACCTACTAATTTGTTCATACCATCTTCTATGGCTCTTACGAAATAGCAAATACATTCCAGCTTGTTTGCATGAGTTCCACTGGAAAGGTTAGATCAAAGAAACTCTAATGCCCTAACACGCATGGAGCTTCTTTCAACTGACCCAGCCAAGCTTTGTTACAAGTGATTATCTTTCTTCCGGCCATTGCTTTTTGCAGACTATCCCTTTAAAACATGTGTAATGCTGTGTTTACTAAGTGCGTTTTCCCCAGATGAAATTCAAATGTTTTGACATCAGCTGAGTCTCACAGCTGTAAGAGAAGACTGAGATAAAAATAAATGACTGCACCTACTGTGAAGATTTGTTACAGGAGAGAGCTTTCTGTCATGGATCAGAATATTGCATGAGAGTTGTGACGCAGCTAACATAAAATTTCCACTTCCAGTGGAAATAACCTAATCTAGCCTAGTGCCCTAATGACCCAGTGTGTCACAGCCTCCAGCAATCAAAGGGTTAAGCTCCAGTCCAAAGGTAGCACCTTTGATGGCAGTGTCATCTTCCCTTGCGCTGGGGAAGAAGGAAGGATGCTTATTTAGGGAAATCTCTATGTTTAGCAGTGCCCACAAGCCTCCGGGGGATGTTTTGTCCAGCAGCACCCGGTTTAGTTTGTGGGTGCTGAGATCATTACATCAACAACCCTGAAATTCTTGCGGGCAGCACTTGCTGGTGGTCTCTCTTGAGCTGGCTTGTCTGCCTGTTTCCAGCTGTTGAGTGCATTAGAGACAATTGAAAATTTATGGACTCTTTCCAAATGTTACTTATCCATATAAGACACCGGTCTGGTTGCCAAAAAGATGTACTGGGATTGCAAAGAGATATGGACTGTGCAAATGGGATGGGAGGTTTCCACAAACCGGGGGTTTTTATTAAGACATTGTCTACACACTATAAAATGTTAGAGAATACCCATATTATAACATAAACTGGGATATTAATGGACTGTATTGCAGGGATGCTTGTAGATACTATGTGGAGTCGTTTGGCTGGCCATTGGTGTTACAGGTTCTCATTTGTTTTTACGATCCACTCTATGGACTAACCAGTTACAAGGGTATTCTTTAGAGAGCAGAACTGCTTTAAAACCATGTTGACCAAAAATGATATGTCTATCAATGCTTTCCCTAAAGTACATAACATTTTGCCTTCTAACAATAAACAAAAGAACACTTGTATTTTTCTGCTTTCTGGACTTTTGTGAAGCCTGACGGCTTCAACACATGCTGGAAGTTGCAAAATGACCCTGTGCTTTGATTCAAGCCCACTTTAAAAAAAAACCAAACAGATAAAAATCCCTGGTCCTTTCAGGTTCTGAGGACACCTCCCTCTTTCTAACAGGTTCAGGGGTCCCTTTTCCCAGGCTTTACATTTCTGCTTGTTAGGTATCTGAGTTCGGGAAAAGAGGTGTAGCCTTTGAAGGCTTTTTTTCATCTTAGTTCTGGTGTGAGAACTCTACAGTTTTTTAGGAAGGTGGACTCGGTCGTTTCAAGTACTCTAAATTGCCACTTGCCAGTTGATGGAAGCCAGAAATAACACTTTACTCAGTGAAGTTGCTGGAGAGATGTTTCACAGAAGTAACTGCCCGATTTCAGTTCTCCTGTTATTCCTCTCCAATTAGGTGGTTTCAGCATCAAAAGCAGTGTGAAACTGCTAAGCCAAACTTATCTGCCTGTGTGGCTCCAAATACATACAGTTGTCTGGTATCTGGCCCTGGGACCTCTTGGCCAGCAGTTTAAAGATGGCAGTAACAAAAAGAGTATGTCACGAGAGAATGATGGACCTTTTATCTGACTTCTAGTTCTTCAGCCCTGCCCCTTTCAATGAGGATAAAGGAATGCAACATAAGAAAAAGTGGGGAATGAGGATTTGTGCAGGATGGGATGCTTCCTGGGATCATCCACTAGTTAATTCTCCAAATGCAAAATTACATGGGTCATCGTGATTTAAGGCAGTCAGAGGTGTATTCCCTTTCTTACATCACTGATTGGAGAAACAACAAGCTAGATCTATGTAATACCACCTCTGATACTGGCAAATGTTCAAAATGGTTAAAGTAGGTTTTGGGCATCCCTGAGGCACTTTAAAGCAAGTTAACTGCGCTATTTCATCTAGCCTTCCCTGCACTGATAAGGCCTGTGATCTCTCCCCGCAGCTTCTGAAAGCCAACTGTGTTCAAACGGACATGCTGCACCGTGTTTGGACTCATCTCGGGCTCTGGCTGATGTTGATGGAGGTCTGTGTGGAGAGCTGATAAGATATGTCAGTCTCGTCTCCCTGCTTTCCATCTGAAAGCATGTGGTGAAGACTGCTTCTAAGGCTATAGAAAGCATTTGATTTTCCCATATGCTTCACAGCAAGAGTAGAAGGGAGTGGAGATGTATCGCATGCACTCAGCACCACTGCCCAAGTAATAAGAGTTCATAAATATGTGAATTCACCTGAGATGAGCCTGGAGGTAGCATTGAGGGAGGAGTCTTGAGGACTGCCACCTGGGTCGAAAAAAAATCCAGTGAGTATTTACAGGCTGGGACTAATGTTTGATATGAGTGTTCTGCACAGCTGTGGTATTGCTGTGCCCTGCAATTACCTGAGATGCCCAATGAGTCAATTGAGGAATATAAAAATCACATGTGTGATTTGACATCACTCCACCGGCAGAGGAGAAGCCGAGATCTGGGTCTGAACGTAGGAGCTGTCGTGTCTCTGTTGCTTTCATCACTGGGTTGGCTGAGTTGCTACCTTTATTAACTGTATGCTTTATACAGCGTGTGCGCATATATATGTCACTGAGGAGAAAGTGGAAAGAATGAACTGCATTTCCATCTCAATTAATTTTGCTGGTAGGGCTGATATAATCCCCTGAAATTCAGGATCTAAGAAACAGCGATGATTATATCAACATCTAGAGTAACAGGTAATTTTGCTGCTGTAATGAAATCAGACTATTGGAATAAAGTCTCAAAACAGTACTGAACTATTTATTAAATAATATCTATCCCCTAATGATGAATTCATTTTCAGTTAATAACAAGTCTTTGTGAAGTATAATGAAAAATACAGTGCCATGCATGGTAAACTGGCCTCTGTTTTCTTTGACAGCACGCCAGCTCCTCAGCTGCAGCACTACTATACTATTCATCTCCATAAAGGGCTCTTTCGAAAGCATTATTAAACAGCAGGAAGGAATGGTGTATGACAGCTTCATTAGTCACTAGGAGCCAAACCTGGCCACTTTCTGCTGGGAGTTATTAGCACATTCCAAAACCTCTCTGGGTTGATGGCATCCAAAAAAAATTTTTTTCAAAATTTTTGGAGCATGGCCAGATCTCAGTTTGAAAATCCTGGAATGGCAGTTGTACTATGAGGTGCTCTCTGGGTGAGTTTAGGCTCTATTTGAAAGGAAAAGACGGACTTCTCAGTCTTAGGAGTCAAAAAATATTTGCAGTAGGCTATTTGGTTTGAAATACAAGGACACAGAAAGTTCTTCTCTGTAAGTGCAGAATATGATCTTGCTGAAACTGCCAATGCCCCAGCATCATCTCTGCAGGCAAGCCCTTATGTTCCAGATCCAAAACTTCAAGATTTTTTCTTTTTCATAATGCTGTGCAGTGTTCACAAAAGGTGTGTCCAGCTCTGGGTGCTCTGATCTGTTAAAGATGCTCCTGATCCTATTGAGCCCAATAAATGTGGGATTCAGGACTAACATAGTATTTCAGGCTCTATGTTTCTAGCCTGAGATCAACTGTGTTTAAAGTGAAGTACTTCTTGATCTTGCTTAACAAGAGCCTAAGCTACGGGATAAACATGGGGTGCAGTACCAAGCTCTTGCACAAATCTGTTGCAAGATTTATTGCTCTCTTGAAAAATATCACAGGCTGTTTGTAAAGTGAATTAACTGTCTAAAAAAAGTACAACGAGCAAAGCCTGTGAAAATCTGGCTGTTAGCATGAATGCTTCAGCTAGCTTTGATTCCAAGAAAACACCACCTAAAAGCCAGTTCTTTGGTACTGAGGCTTCGCTGAAGAGTGAAGTCCAGGGAATTGATGCGACTCATACTAACAACACTGTACACAAAGAAGTATTTTACAGCCCAGCTGTTCTTAATTTCCTGTATATTTGTAAAAATAAAATCATCCCTTAATACATAGTTATTTATGCTTTTCTACCCACATGGAATTTTCTGTGAATATTTCACAGGTAACGCAATTTGTAATTAACAGCAAGCCAACAAATGCTTGGTGCTTGAGTGACGACTTAATGTACCCTTGCAAGCTTGGCCAAGACCCTGGTGTGACTAAGCCGAGCACAGGAGAGGAGGTTGTGCAAGAGCTCTGCCTCCCTGCGCTGTTGGAAAACCTGACTTTTGCTGTCCCTGTTGGTGTGACCATCCCGCTCGGACTGCTTGGTGGGCTCAAGCCGAGCAGCAGGCTCATCTCGGAGTCCCTGGAGGCTCCAGCTCTTGCTGAGCTCCCCTCATAGATGTACACTGGGCCATTGTATTTGCACAAATGTGAAAGCTTCAGCTTTGGTATCTCCTGTTGCCAGTAACAGCTGAGATCCTTCAGGAGATCACAGGAGGCAATTCTCTTCCAACCCCTTTTTTCTTCCTTTTTTAACATAGCGTATTTGGTGTGAGAGTCAGTTCTCGTGATTCTTGGGGGCTCTTCCTCATTCGTGCTATCGCAGTGACAGCCTTAAAGTTAATGTGCGCTGGCCCACAAGCCTTGTAAGGGGTTTACTGGTAACAATAGCCGCAAAGCCGCAACTGAAAAGCTGTGTGCTTAATCTACAGGATTAACGCAAACAAGATGTCCTTGAGCAGGATAGGTTTACAGCAGTCTAGCAGGAGTCATTTTCTCCGAGAACAGAAAACAAAACCTTTACAGCCCGTGCCTGGAGAGCCAGGAGCAGAAGCAGACCCCCAGGGTGACTGTCAGCAATGGGCTACCGGCTGTCCCTGCTGCTAATCCAAACGAGCCGCTCTCCCTCCTGGTAGTGTCCGTGTCTCTGTGAGTGTGCGTGTGTGATCCTAACATGAGGAACTGTTTCCAATTCTCTGCAAGCTGGAGCCATTGCTGCAAGGAATGTTTTTAGTGCAGTTTGTTCTGGTGCTCCGAGGTGCTTGGAGAGTGGATCTTGATCATGGACTATGAGATACCTCCTCACACAGGCTGAATTCACATGCGTCCTTTCCGGCTTCCTCAGTGTGTTAAGGCTAACCCATGTTGAAAGATGGGATTTGCTGTTGGTGGAAATAATGATAGAATCACAGGATGGTTTGGGTTGGAAGGGACCCTAAAGATTGAGTTCCAACCCGCCTTGGGCCATCCAGCCTGGCCTTGAACCTTGAGGCTCCCCTCAAGTATCAGGGACATTTCCTACTAGACCAGGTAGCTCAAAGCCCCATCCAGCCTGGCCTTGAACACCTCCAGGGATGGGGCATCCACAGCTTCTCTGGGCAACCTGTTCCAGTGTCTCACTACTCTCACAGTGAAAAAATTTCTTTTTAGTATTTAATCTAAATCTCCCCTCTTTCAATTTAAAACCTTTACCCCTCTTCCTGTCGCTATGCTCTCTGATAAAGAGTCCCTCCTTATCTCTCCTGTAGGCTCATTTAGGTACTGGAAGGAGCTCTAAGGTCACCCCAGAGTCTTCTCCAGGCTGAACAACCCCAACTATCTCAGCCTGTCTTCATAGCAGAGGTGTTCCAGCCCTCTGATCATCTTTGTGGTCCTCCTCTGGACCTCTTCCAACAGGTCTTGGTCCTTTTGTTGGGGACTCCAATATTCTGCTACTGAGAACCACAGGGTTGGAGAAGAGGGTGATACCCACTTGTGAATGGCAGCCATCTCCCTCCATGGCTTCCAGTTCTGCTCCAGCAATAACAACACATTTCTTCCCACACCTCATATTCATTTCTCCCTTTATGACTCCACAGTTCATTTGTTCACTGCACTTTTGTTCGTGAATCTGTTTTCTTTGCCTTTGCCCATTTGTTCTTGCTGGTGGGCCTCACTGAAATCCCTCCCTAAACATAATGGGGAGCCAAGGCAGGGAAGATGTTTAATATTTTTGTACTATTTCCAAAGCTACCGCTTAGAGTGAGCTCATTTGAAAACTGGTTTAAAAGTATTAGACCTTTTTTCTAGTCCTCTCTGAAAAAGATACCATCTCTTGTTGATACTCTTCATTGAATCTTTGCAGATTTGGCAAGTTTTTCTGATTTTTGCTTTCAAGTCTGTCTATGCAACCAAGAGGACTAAAAAGTCTCTATGAAAAATTAAAAATTTCTTTTGAGGTTAAAGGGAATCCCTAATGTGCATGAACTAAACATATTGCTCTTCAATTTTTTTTTCCACCAAAATACCATATAAAGCATTAATTATACAATCATTCTTCATCAGCTGGAGGAACTATGCTTGTTATGAAATGTGGTATTTAGTGGGACAGCATGGTTTTACAGCAGCTTCCTCGGTAGCTGCTTTCTGCAAGAATACAGAGGGAAAAGTCTGTGTGCACAGAATGTAATCCTACCCTAGAAGTTTTAGTAGTCGCAGTGTCTATGTGCCCCAGCTTTGCAGGTGTGATGGCTAAATTAAGTTTCACAGCACTCCCTTGGGATGGTGCCCAGGGAAAAAAAAATCTAAGCCTGGAGTTTTGAAGCTTAATCCCTCTGAATAATTTTAAAAGCAGATTGTTCCCCGGTGTGCCACTAGTGAAGTGAAGCCATGGAGGAAGGGAGGGGAATGCTACTATCCAAGCAGGAATGAATCAGAGGGGTAAGGAAGGGCGTACCAGTAGAGAGGAGAAAGGTACAGGAGTCTGAGTTAACAGGTGACTTGGGTGATGTTAGGGAAAAGATTATTTGCTTTTGTAATGCCAGGGAAAAGATTGATCATTCCTTAGTGCTGTGTGTAAAGGCACGTGGAGCAGTGGTGGGTGGAAAGGTAGTGGGTTTTCCATAAGTGTTTTACATCTTCCTATTTCAGAAACTGTTTGTGAAAGAGATCAGCAGGATCCATGTGCTCTTTTGAAAATGCTACCTGCCTTCAATACTGTAAACATCACTTAACTGCTTTGTACATGAAACAGAGCATTACAGAGCAATTTTGGCTTCCCTCGTCGTGTGTTCCGTTCTCCGTTCATTTACAGCTCTCTGTCCAACATGGAAATTACTATTTACCTGTATCAGTTGAGCCTCAAGCAACAGTAGTGTAAAACTGTGTTTGTGAGGAATGTGGTGGCCCTGGAGAGTCATCAGGTCATTTCACTGGCAAGACCTCAATAGACACAGGCGCAGTTCTCCTTAGCTTGAGCAGAAAGACCGTATACTAGATCAATTTTAAGAAATAGCAAGAAATAATGTTAGAAACGTTGGTCAAGAAGGATCCCACTTCATTTGAGATACCTGGCAATAAGGCTTCTGAGCTGCGCTTATAGAAGTATTAATTCTATGGATTGTGATTTCTCCACAGTCTCTGAAAGTACCTTGTCCGAGTTTGGACTCAGAATAATTTCTTATGAAGGTTTTGGTTGATTTTTTTTCTCCCTTGATGTATTAACATGTAATATGTTACCTGGCACACTGGCCTATTAACCAGCCTTCTAGCTGAGATGCCAAAAACGCCTCTATGCTATCATATTGCAACAGCTATGAACAATTTGGGAGCACACTAATTACTAAAATAAGTACACTGACTCTGGATAACAGGCCGCTTTGAAGGTCTGTTATCCCCACACTTTTTTTTTTTTTAAGAAACATTGTTTTAAGTCAACATTGACCTGTCTGTGAGCATTTTATCCAGGGTGCAGGTTCACTATGCTGTATGTGGTTTGGACGTGGTTGCCTCACAGCTAGCCCCAGGTGCTGTCACATCTCTGTCTTGCAGCTGAAAATGCTGGTGAGACATTGAAGTAGTTGTGTTTGAGGTTGGCCTGTGTCCAGTATGGCCAACATTTGGGTTCACAAGGCTGGCTGGAGGAGATAGTGCCCTGTGGGGTCACCTGGCAGTTCAAGCCCCTCTCTGATACCCATACTACACAGATATTTTCTAGTATGTGGAGCAGAAAAGCCTCTGCTCTTCTGGATAATGTAGCTGATTATTTCTGAATGATTTCTTCTCCGTCAGTTGTAAGTTTAACCAAGTATGCGATGACATCTATTTATTTTGAGAAGGCTTAGGAAGAGACTGAGGCCAGTACAGTAGCATTCAGTTAATAGCGTAGAAAATGAAGACTCCAGTGCAGTGCATCAAAGACTTTGCTTCCATTTAGCTCTGCCAGTGCTTCACATGATCTTTCTGAGTGGAGGATGATGAATACATAATTCGAGATGTGGGCCCAGTATCTGCATACAAGAATAAGCTCTCCAAGGCAGAAATGGCTTCTTCAGCCAAAATGACCTCTCAAACAAGACTGCAGGGCTACTGTGCAAATGGGTGCCAGCCATCTGCTCCTCAGCTGGCAAATGTTGACTCTGCTTCAAGAGCTCAATGTTCCTCCCATGTGGTTAATTTCTTCCCTGGCAAAAAAAAAATAATAAATATGCTGATATACAGTTTGATTTTAAACAATGAGAAGAATAATGGGAACTACAAAACAAATGGTCAGAGGAGCTCTATTTCCCTCACTTGGCTCAGTTCCTAGACTCAGACCTTGAACTGCAAGAAAAAAAGCCATCCTGATAGAGTTCAGGAGATACCCTGCCTGAAACTTTTTCAAAGGCTGTCTGAGAGGTAGTTCATGACCGCATCAAACCGGTGCTGTAAAGAGAGCATCTTGCCCTGATAATGGGAACAAGCTCTTCCATTCATAAGAGGTTTCTTTCCTTTTGACCTTGGAATTGCTGGTCAGGGATTGCAGGGATGGGGTGGTGAGGTCTGCACCATCAGCCCTGTCTGGGGAGTTGGGGCAGCCTTGTGCAGCTCCAGGGTGGCTGAAGATGCTGTGCTTCCCATGGCCACCTCACTGATCAGGGTGGCTTCCTGAACTCCACATCACTGCCCAACGTATAGAGTCACAAAAATGTGCATGATCTATATAAGCGCTTATTAACCTTTTTTAAACAAAGATACATACACCTTGGTCTCTACCTCCTTACTCTTGTGCTTTATATTTTGGATATTTATTGTACAGTTTAAGTCTTTGCTTTAAAGAAAATACAATTCAATGTCTCCCCAAAGATTTGCTGTTCCCCACAAACATTGCCTAGAAACATCTGCTTCCCTCATATGGATCTCATAATTTCTGCTTTGGATTTCATCCAGTGCTCTGTGGAAAAGTGATGCCTTCCAGAGACAGAAACCTGATTATGAGAAACCTCGTGGACAATAGTGAGTGCCTTTGTTGTAACTGATTTTGAAGACACAGTTGGAGAGAGAGAGAGATGGAAGAAGTGGGTTTTTTATGAAATGTTTTTTTTTGTGGAGATCTGTCACACACTCTTTTAGTCCCTTCAGGCAGATGCAAAGTAGTCTCTGCCTGTCTGAGTCTCTGCCTCTCTGGGTTTTTGACACTTCAGTCATCTCCAAGCACACCTGACAGACAGGGGGGTCTTGAAGATGACAGTGTTCTTGAAGTTTCACCAAAGTATGTGAGTGGAACAAAAAAGGGCCATTTTCTCTGAGTGCCCTGACTGCAGCATTATATTGTTAGGTACTAGAAAATCTATGCAGCAGAGAGAACTTGCAAAGAATATGATAATTATATGAGCTTTAACTAGTCACAAAGTACAAGTCTGCAGGACACCAGACTTTCAGTTCCAGCATTGGTGGAAATCACCAAAAATAAAGCACCTACGGACTCCAAGCATCTTGAAGAAGAACAACCTGTGCTATGTCCTGTACCAAGCAGGAGCTGTGCAGACAGCAAGAGACAGGACTGAGGCTCTTCGTCTCCCTCCACCCTTTCCATGGCTGTGGAAGACAATCCCCTTTGGTGACGCAGCAGTCCAAGAAGGTGGGGGAAGAAGCCCTACTCTTGAACCTGCCTTCCATTGCACCAACCGATGGTACACAGGAAGGATAACGTGTTCATTACCAGCCTCTGTGCGTTTGGGGCACAGCATTTTTGGCATTCCTCAGGCCTGGTCCTTCTGGTCAGGAATAACAGCTTAGGTTAAAATAAAACAGATGAAGAATAATAAGTGGGAAAAAATGGTGAAGGAAGGAACTTGCCAGAAAAGGTAGGAATACAAAGTTCCTTTTAGGTGTTCAGTGTACGGGTCCTGTCCACCACCTGTTTGTCTCTGCAAGCACAGCCTGAGGAGGAGGTCGTAGTTGTTACATATGGATCTAGTGATTAGAGCGTTTGCTCAGGGATGCAGAGTTCAGACGTGTCCTCAGCCTGAAGTGCTTGTGATCCCTCACCTCCTGCTCCCCCTCCATCCCCAGGACAGTGCCGTAAAGTGTTCGGGTCCAAGTGGAACTATTTTGCACTACTGGGGTTAAAATCTGCATAACAAAAACTCAGTTGGGCCAAGTTTGCAGTTACTAAAGTATTTTACTGGCATCAGAACCGCACTTAGCTTTGCTCCATGCTAGTCGTGGAGCTCCGGATAAATAACCGTTCTGTGCTCTATTGTATTGACCTCCTAAACATGTCGCAAGACTGAATAGTTCAGCCTGTGGGAGCGGGAACTTCACTTACGTTTCATGTAGTGCCAAATCCTTTGACAAACATCAAGCAACAGTCCAAGACTACCATCGTCTCTGGGCAGGAAAGGTTTTACCTCTGTTGGGAGAAGTGCTGTGGGTCCACCAGGCTGCACGTTTGCTTGTGACATCCTACACTTCTTGGCTTCTGGTAGCTGCCCACACCCTTCCTCTGTGTTTGTTGTAATCGGTTACATATGTCAGTTTGTTTTCGTACGCGTCCTGACCTCAAATAGGAGCAGGAAAATCTCTCTTTGGGAATAGCCGTGATGAGGTACATATCCTTTGTATCAGGGCTCGCCATCTTCAGTTGTTTGGTTTGGGCTCACCTCCTTGCGTGCACGTTTTGGTCCTGCCAGGCCTCTGGATTTTTCTTCTTGTATTTTGCCCAAACCTACTCATAGGGAGAGGCTTGTCTTCCTGAGCAGTGCAGTTTGGATGCTCCCACACGCTGCTATGTCCAAGTAACATTTCATAAATACGTCAATGTGAATTGTCCACTTCAAATTTCTCGGGCAGAGGTCTTGCCTACATGCAAACCTGGACCATGGCAAATGTAGTCATTACATCTTGACTGAGTGAAAGCAATAGCTTCATTCCTCCATTTACTTTGATTGTAGTGCCTGATTTCTAATCCTTCATCCTCTGATCTCCTTGTGTCTGAGGAAACCTCCTTCTTGTGCCTTCTTGCCCTCCTGCCACCTTCTAAGAAGCCTAATGCAAAAGGGTCCATTGCTCTATGGTTTAATGCCAAATTAAGTGCTGCTCTCTCACTCCATCTCTTGGTGCCTCCTGGATGCCCCAAAGGAGTGTGCCTGGGCACGGGCCACTGAGCAGCCCCCAGCTGAACAACGTGACCCTGCAAGCATGAGCAGTAGAGCCTTGCTTGGGGATCTCCTGGCTCCAACTTCATTCCACGAGGAACCAGAGCTGCCAAATTCCAGTCAGAGAGTGGAGAGAGGTCAGTATTTATGGGGTCTGAGTGTTATTTTATGTCACAGGAAGAAAAATGGAGTAGATTATGGTCACCAGTCCACTTCTGCTGCACAGATGCACAAGAAGCATCATTAATGTTTGAGTCCAGCAAAGATCTGGTTTGTTTACAGCATAGCTCGCCATCTTTTTCATTTCTGGGGGATAGGTGTCTGCTGGTTTTTAGTCAAACATTCACCGAATGGTACACTTAGGAAAGGAAGAAAAAAGTGAAACAAAACAGGAATAGGAGTACAGCCTGCAGCCCGAACTCTTCAAAATACAAGTTGTGCTGAGGTAAAGCACTTCCCGGGACAGCAGCCATCTCTGGGTGGGGTTGTTTTGGAGGAGGGAGTTTAAGTGGGCACGACCAAGGATGAGGCAACTGCTGCAGTTTTCCTGAAATCTGAATGATGTTTTTAAAATTCATATCCTCCCTTCAGAGCTCGGGGTTGCTGCCTGTCTCTGTGAAGCAAATATGTCTCAGCTTAAGATCTAGCCTGGAGTTCATGCCCAGATGGCCTGCTGGCTGGAGAGAATGTCAGCTAAATGCTTACTAATTTCAGTAGATTTGAATCACGCATCCGTCTCTTCAAAGGCCTGATCCTTCCTCGCTGCAGTCCAGCCCGAAGCTTGTTGCCTGGAGGGAGTGGGCTCTGGGTTTGCAGTCGGATGCGATGCCAGTCAAGAGTGATGTGGCTGGGTTTGGGAAAGCTCAGTGTGTGCTCCCTCACGCCCTTCCCAGCATGTCTCTGCTTGCTCACCACCCCTCTGCTCATCCTTCTTTTCTTTGTCTTATTCTTTATTACTATTTTTCCCATATCTGAAGAGGCACCGGGTGTGAAATGTGGGGCGTTGCTGCTCCCGGGCTGCCCTCTCTTGGGTAGCAGCGGTGGTGTTGCACCTTCCCAAAGTCAAGCAGTGGCAGAGACTTGCCAGGAGAAGTTTTCTCACGGAGGTTTGGCACGCCAGCGATGCTGAGCACCGCCTGAGCTCATCCCATCCCTGCTAGGATGCTGCCAGGAGATGGAATCCGAGCCTTGGTCGTGGCGGGGCATCCAGGAAGGGGGCACACAGATGTGGCTTGCTTATGGGAGAGTTTGTGGTACATAGAGTGTCTGAGTCCCAGGCAACTGGACTGCTAAAACACCACAGCTTTAGCGGGTCAAGCTGCCCATTTCCTGCAATTCGATCTTTATTGGTGGAACATACCCTTTGCTCTCAGCCCAGGGAAGGTAAATCTTGGGGAATGCCATCAAAAAATAATGTGATGGAGTAGAAATGTGTTTACCTTTCAGTTGGGCAATCCAAGGGTGGTGTGTGTATCTTCATTTTTTTGTAATAAAACCTCATAAAAGATTATTTTTTGCCAGCCTCCACACTTTAGTAAAAGGGGGGGGGAAACCCCCTCCAGCTCAGTATGGAAAGGTGACTTTTAAAGACTCATTATTTGTTTGGAAGAGAAGGCAAATGGAGCTTGTTTGCTTGCTTTTGTTTTGTTTTGGTTTTTTTTTTGGTAACAGTGTTGCTCAATATCTAATCTTCTGCAGAACAAATAACTTCTGTTTCCTGTGTTATGAAATCCTGGAAACAGCCCTGAGTTTTAAGGAAACCAAGTGCACTTCTGCGGGGAAGATGCAGCAAAAGAGCTCCCTCTCTTGTCCATTATATGTTTTGGCCAGTTTGCTGCAACGTAAGAGGATCAGGTTAAAACCAGACTGAAACTGGCATTAAGTTACATCGGATTGAGGGTTTATCTGGAGTATTCTGCTTTATGTCAGTTTAATTCAAATGTTTGGAAAAAGATGAGTAGCAAGCATTGGCATTCAACACCCAGTTGAAAAAAAAGATCCAACTGTTTTTGATAAAGTACTAAAATATTACTTCTGAAATAAGTCTTTAAAAACACAGTGGGAGATACATCTTTCATGATATCTATAAAATATTCAAGAAAACATGGTTTTGATTATATTTTTCTCATCAGCTTTCATTACCAGTAAAACTGGCTTACACAGGGTAAAAATAAAAGTCTCTTTAATCCTTACTTTCAGAGTTGTGAGTGGCTGGGCTAATTCTAGTTGTGATATAAGTCCAAGGAAAAAGGTGCTTTAACATCTTTTGATTAGTGTCTACTTCTAATGGTTAATAACCGTGCAAAGCTAGAAACCAATGATACGCAAAGTACCACTTTTTCAAGGTAGCTGTAACAATCTTGTGTATATAAAATATGGCTTTCTGGGCACAACTGTAATAAGGGTTGTATGTTCAGTGTTAAAGGCTCCACTTAATTTGTGCTGTACCTTGTAAAGTCAAGTTACTGCATCTGTGTGCTCGATTTTCCACTCAGAATCTGGCATTTAAAGGGAAAATGGCTGTACTAAGAGGGCAGTTAATAATACAATGCTACTTCTAAACAGTAAACCTTCACTGTGTTTGGAATATGTTTTCTTTTATGAAACACATTCTCACCATAGATTTAATGTCCTGATTAACTGCATCACCAGTTTTATGACTTCAGTTAATTTTTTTTTCCTACTGAAATAAGTAGATAATTTTCCTAGAAGCTTGGGTCTGAAGGCTTTGCAGAAAATTGCTTTTATGCTGTAGGAGTAGCCAAGTGCTTTTTTGTTGACAATTCTTCTGACGTGACAGATCAATTGCAGCCCTGCGACAGCCTTGTAACTTCTGCCCTGCAAGAAGACAGAAACCCAGCAGTGTATAAATCTGCCTCCAATTTTTCCTTGAGCTCTGTGCAGTCCTACCTAAAGGTTCCTATAGATTTCCCTTGGTTTCTTTTCACTCAAGGCTAGACTGATGTTTGTGAAGGCGTTTAACAGCTATAACTGGAACTGAAATCTGCCAGTCTTATCAAGGGTGGGGATACTGACTTTGCAGAAAGAGCTGAATGACTGTGAACACCATTAAATGGATCCCTAGCACTCAAGATAAATGATGTTGCTTTAAAACAGTGGGCAGAAAGGTCTTCAAAGTCTGAGACAGGGATTAATTAAAGAGGGAAAACAGATCTTCCACCCAGCTTGGCTTCTTCCTCTTCTTAAAGAAACATTTCACTTAAACAAAAATCTGATGATTCAATAAAGTAATTTCATTACCTGATTTGAAAAGGCTACTTCAGCCATTTCAGGTTTCTTGTTACTTCAATAAGACCAGGTATGATGGAATTTTTTCTACATATTACATATTTCATTCGGTCTTTTCCTCATATAATCACCCATTTTTAGGATGGCACTTCCACAGCGTTTTCAAATCCCCTGGTGAGTTCTGTTACCTTGGTTTTAAGTGTTACTCAGGCTCTTCTACTGATGGGGAGATAGATGAGTACAACTTTGGAAACTGCGTGTATGTTGAGAGAAAAGTTCTTACTTTAGTAAACACAGAGGATGGAAAGATAGCAAAAAGCAGGTCTTTCCTAGAAAGGAAAACACTTCAGCCTTGCAATGAAAATGGTGGGAACTTCTTGGTACGCTTGTTTTCAAAAGTGCTTAAAAACATTTAATTTGATCTTTTCTAGTTAAGGCCTCAAAACTTCATTGTGTTTAAGTGGGCTGTGACATAATGGAGAGATATAGCGGGTAAGAAATAAATTATAGGCTATTTTCTAATAATTTTAATGTGCTAATTCCTCCAAGGAGGAAGCAAAGCTTCAGCTGAACTGGGGTATTTTTCCTTCCCCTTGGCTGTGACCTGTGCTGCTGAGAGCCAGAGGTGGTTCAGGGAGATGGGCACCCTGGCTGGACCACTTCTGCACCTCCTCTCCGTCCCCTGTCTTCCCCTCTGGGTGAGTGTGTGAATGCATCTCAGCCAGCCACAAACTTACCTCCCGGGAAAGACAAGGGGAGACTGGGAAAGGGCGACTTTCTTCCAGGAAACTTGGTTTTACCTCTAACAGGTAGCGTATTTATTTTGAAAGCGACACCTAGCACATTGAAGGTGGCCTTGCCAGACCACTGGCTACTGTTTTGTATAGGGTTTAACACTCTGGTATCCTGCTGATAAATCAAGTAAAAAAATAATAAAACTAGAAGAGACGCCTATTTAAAATAGGGGGAAAAAAAAAAAAGCTGCTTTAGCTGTCCTTCACACAGAAACCCAGAATCTGTTAGGCTTAACAACTCAGTCTTTGTTGGCACCAGAATAGATTTGGTGGTGTTGTGCATTTTCTTTTTTCATTTAAATCTCCACGAGCTACTGTGTAAATAAATAAGAAGCACAAGGCTGCCCTGTCTCTTTCCAGAGCACTCAGTGATGTTATGCGTGGGGCCACCATGTGCTGGTTATGGACCACCTCTCCGAGCAGCCACCCACCCCATCTGACAAAACAGGTCTCCCAGCCTGGCTTTGAACTTAATGTCAACAGACAGAAAAGTATGGGAAAAGGGCTCTGCAGGGTGGAGACCCCCAGCCCCTGCAGGGCTCTGCTGCGTGTTTTCCTGCAAGCCATGGCTAACAGCACAGGAATTTTCTGAAAGCCTTGCACAGGTTTCAAAGTATTGTGATGTTGATTCCAGCTTGGTGCTCTTTCAGTTTTTCCATACTTTTTCTGGCTTAAGCAATTTGAGGAGAAATTCAGCTGGAGCATCCTGCCTTTTGTTTACTTCTGAAGATCTCAGAGATCACGCTAGTCATAAGTCAGCTCAAAAACAGCTCAGACGACAGCTTTTTAAAAAAAAAAAATCTAAAGAAAGCCAGCTCACAACTTTGAAGGCTGTAATCCATACAATAAAAGACAGGGTGGGTGAGGCAGATTTGGCAGCATCTGCTGAAAAGTCTCACACCATCCAGAACATACAATAAGGGTTGCTATCAGGCAGTGAACTCTCATTTACAGGGCCATATGCTTTACAAGGAATGTTGATAGGTTCTCCTTATCTCTGTTTGTCATCACTCCTATCCTTCATTTCACTGCTTGCAAAGGAAAACACTCCAAATTGTTAGTGTCCTCTGCTGAGCCACTGCCATTTCTTATTTCTTCTGTTGCCTTTCCTCCTGGAGTTTTCTGCCCCCAAATTTCTGAGCTCCCTTGTCGTTTTGTTTTAAAGACGAGCAGGAGGTTAGTTTTATACTGGGCAGTGGTACCTGCGCAGTTGTGTCTTTATAACTGGCTAGCAAGCTTGTCACCTGCTGCCAACTTCACCATCTGAAGACAGGAGCTTAGGAAAAAATGGCACAATAAAGCACACAAGCCCATAAAACCACACTTAGTGATTTGTCATGCTTCTCTGCACCCTGTTAAAAACGGGACCCTGTTTTCTCCTGCAGTCTGAAGGCTACTCTGTTTCCTGAACGTATTTCCACAACAATGTTGCATTCATTCCCCATAAAAAAAAATTGGTGCTAGCCCTGACACCTGCTAGCAAATCCCACAGGGAAGAGCTCTGCTGTTTCGGGGTGTCCTCACCTGTGGCATGGTGCACCAAGGTGATTTGCCCGGTGTCCTGGAGTGCAAGCAGAGAAATGGGACTAGCAGGACCCTCTGCTGTGCCTGGGTTTGCTCAATACCGAATCCTCCACTGCTTTGTAAGACTTCAGTGACAACAAAGTCCCTTTTCCAAAGGAAAGAAGTCAAGTGTGGTGTGGAGGTCCCATAGGGCCTGGAGGGGACAATGGAGAAGAGGTGTTCCCTAGTCCCCTTCTGTGATGTTTCCCCACTGCATTTGCAGGACCTTCTTGTGCAGGGACCTCATGGCACTGGGGTCTCAAGAAGCCTGCCTAGGGAAGAAAAAAATGTCAGGATGTCAACCAGGCAGGAGGGAGAGCAGCTGGTGCTGGGGCTGCAAGTTGGGTCTGGGTTCACTGGTCCTTGGGCAGATCCATGTGGTGTAGATGGATATTTTCTCCCACTGAGTGAGCACCAGTTGGAGCACCTGGTAGGGGGGCATTCCTCTTCCCATTCCTTCAGGCTTTATCAGCTCCTGAGTTTTCCAGGTGACTTTGCACTACCAGTGACAGAGCTGGGGACAAGGACCCGTGCTGCCGTTCGTTGTTCCTGTGTGTGAGCAGAAAACAGCACCCCAGTGTTCTCTCCATTCAAGAGGGCCAGGTCTTTTACTGTTTTCATTTCCTCTCCTCTGTCAAAATTTGTGCATGTGGCTTGTTACACCGAACAGGCGGCTCTGCTTGTCAGCATCATAAACCTCAGTATACCAAAGACAAGGAGCCATCAGCTGTCAGTATGCAAAAATTTAGTAAAATGCCTATGGTATGCAGAGGGAGAAGGGGCTCTCCATGGAGCCAGCCCAGCTCAGATGCGGTAGGGCAGTGTTGCACAGGAGAAGGCGGGTGCAAGGAGTTTCCATGCTCAGGCAAAAAGGGGTAACAGCCCCCTGGAAAAGCTTAGCTGAAAGCAACCCCAGGAGCTCCGCAGGAGGTGGAGGAACAGGCAAGGAGGAGCTGCAACCTTTTCTTCCCCGTGCTGAGTGGCAGCGCTGGTCTTGTGCATGAAAAGCCATGTTGAAGTCACTCAAGGGGCTGGCTTTGCACCGCTCTCCTTGGCCAAACAGGCATCAGAGTGAATGATTCAGGAGGTGTCTTTAATGCTGGTTTGGCCTGACGTTTCATTTAATTCCAAATTCAGAGTATTTTCTTCCTGAACCACTTTTTTTGTCCTTCATATTGTGTCATTACCTTGCTCTTGCAGGGAAACCAGCCCAGAAGCTCTGGCTGCCTCGCACAGAGGGTGAATTGCAGCTTGTCCTGTACCTCTGCAAAACGTCTATATTCATAAAACATACTTGTTTTGCAAAAATAAGGAAAGGGATCAGGTGTTATTGCCTGTAACATTGCCAGGCTTTCCAGTATTTTATCTCAGATAGTTTTATGGAGTCAGGAAAGTTGCACTTTTTAGGGATGCCTGGCAAACGGGATGTTGTACGAGCCTTGTAGGAAAAGATTGACGGCTAGATGGGTTGTTTTGACACATCTGAGAGTCTCATCTCCCATGTGCTTTTAGGAGTGCAGAACGTGTAATTTCCTTCGTTAGGTAAGGGCTCTGAGGATCTACTCCTCTGCACCTCCTCTTTCTGGAGCAGCTTTCAGTAACACAGCTCAGGTATCAATGGAGCTTATGGTCGTGCCTGAGCCACCTCCTGGGGTTGGCTCATTGTAAACCCCGGAGAAGGGGAGGTGTGGGCTGGGAGCAGCAGCTGCAGACACAGAAGGAAAACTGTTAATATGGCAGGGATTGCCTGTAAGAAAATAATTGCAAAATAATTGGAGAAACTGGGATTCCTTTGCTGGAAGATGATTTATGTCTGCCTCTGATGTCCAGTGGCATAAGAAGAAAGCAGTAAAGAAACCTGACTCACTTTTTTATACCAAACAAAAGTGGCTTTCTTCCTTAATAAGGTACCAAAGGTATGTTGTTTGTTTGTTTGTGTGAGGCAAAGGGATCTTTCTGTGGGAGCACACAAGTGCAGGGCTCACAGCTGTGCAAACGGAGGGCAGATTTTCAACCACCCAGCACACTCAGGACTGCTCCGTACTGGGGCAGGAGTGGAAAAAAAACAAGGTTTCAAAGTTTAGTTTTTTGAAAATTCCGCTTTGTTCACTGTTGGCTCGAAGACAACACGTAGCTGGCGTTTGCACATCTTGTCTGGTAGCAAATGGGACTATACGGTTGTTCAGGTAGAGCAACTGTATTTCGTATCAACAGCTGTGCTTTCCAGAAAGGTTGGGAAGGTCCAGTTTGCTCCTCTCAGTTCACCCAGGCAATCAAGGTGCAGACAGCCACCGCTCTGTCCCCTGAGAGGCTGCCTGTACTTATTTACCCCACAGTACAGCACCCCTAAGCTGATGGCCTGAGTGTGGGCAGCCCCTCCATCTAAGTGACTATGGAAGCCAGAGGTGATGCCTCGCCTGGTGTGTGTTGCTGAGTCTTGTGCTCATATGTTTCTCTTCCCACCTCCTGTCTTCTAGTCTTGCTTTCTTTGCTTGATCAGGTCCCTGGGCCTCACTGAATGATGGATGGGTGTCCCACCTTGGGGTACTATCTCATGTCTCAACTTTTGCCTTGCAGTGAGTGTGCCCTTCCTTTGGCTTCTTTGGTTTTTGATCACAGCACCTCTCCCAGCTCCCACTCTCTTTCCTTGTCTCCACACTCATCCTTATCCAACTGCCCACATCCTGGCTGCCATTCCCACCATCGGCCTTTGCTTTGGCAAACACTGCTGTAGGTAGATGTCCAGGCGGCGCGACCGAGGGGTGCAGGAGGCTACTGGAAGATGGCAAAACAAAGGGCTGACACATGGCAAAATGCCACTGCAAAAAGATTCCCCGCGGCGAGTGCAGTGGCCTGGAACGGCCTCGGCCCCAGGGCTTGGGGGTTGCTTTTTCTGTGCCATGTTGACTTAACTGTGTAAGAAGCCCATCTTGACCACATCTGAGCATCCCTGTGGAGTTGGCTCTTTGTTAACTGTGTTATCAATTAAAGCCTCCCTGTAATCCAAAGAACCTTTTTGATTACCCTTCCTGGCACACTTTTTATTGGAAGTGGCTCTTACCCGTTCTAGCCTGCTACTTCTCCTGCCGCAGAAGATATCTGAAGCTTTTCTCCCCAGTTCAGAAACTCCTTTTGTCAGCTTTCCCATCCCCAGGTAGGAAAGGAGCAGCGGTTTACCTGTATTCTCTCAAAGCTGGCCAACAGGGAACTGCAGACCTTGGGCTTTGTTGCAGCCTTGTCTGTTATAAAACAACAAAACCCCAGTGAATGCATCTTTTTTTTTTTTTGGAACATTTTAGAAGCCAGACAGGAAGTTTTTCCCACGTGATGGCCTGTGGCAAAGATAAACTGACTCCTGGTGATTTTAGGAGAGCTGCTGGGTTTAGAGAATTAATTTCCATTGTATTACTTAATTCCATTTGCTTCCACTCGGCAAATGCATTTTTGCTTTACTTCTTCTAGCTTGTGTTTGTCTAGCTTGATAGAGAAATGGGGTCTGACTTCTGCAGGAAAAAAAGGAAAACTCGCCTGCCCTTTGAGAGCTGATGCTCATTCATCTCCTTGCCCTCAGTGCATTTTTCTGTCGAGATCCCCACTCTCTGAGCTCATTACATTCCCCATCTCCTCTCCCCTCCAGGCCCCGGCAAACATCTCCCACTAGCCCTGCAGTCTGACCTTGGACCTCAGTTGCTCTCCCTATCTGACCCCAGCTGTGGATCCTGGCAAACCTCCAAGCTGGGGAACTCCAGGACAGAGAGGGAGGACAGAAGTTTGCCTTTCTTGACTCCTGTTCTCCCTAAGACACACGGCAGCTGCAATAGGAGGTCACCACTGGGCATGCAGATTCACACTCCCTCAAAGAATCACCTTTTTGGGGAAAACTTGCCCCAGATTGAAGGCCAAAGTACTTCTGCTTTCTGTACCAGTTTGTAAGAGCACGGCGATGCTACGTCAGGTTTTGGCACAGGATCCAGAAATTGTAGGAGAGCTGGGAGGGACGGGGGAGATCAAGGGTTTGGGAAACAAGAGACAACAAGTCTAAGTGCAGCTTAGACATTTAATTATGCTTTAACCCAAACCATAGCTTTTACCAGTCAACTTACTGCTTTCAAGAATGCATTTTCATTCCTAGCTGTAAATCAGTCCTACTCAATAACTAACAGTTTCACCCAAAAAGCAAGTGGCCAGTGTGTGGTAGAACGCAAATAGCAATTGGAGAAGGGATGATATTAAGATACAATAATGAAAGTTGACATGTTTGGGATATCTGGGAACACTGACCTACTGGTCATCTCTCTCTCTCAGTAATTGTAATAGACAGGCTGCTGCATTTGCAATAACTTAGGAGTACTACAGGAAAAGTAATCCAAAAAATATTTTACAGGAAGGCCTTGGGAAAAATTGTCTCTATATACACACTTGATTCTTTGACAAGTTTACTAAGCAACTCTATTCCTATTTTTTGTGTAAGTAATACATCCCAAAGGTTAAAGGATATTTGAGATTTATGATGAAAGGGCAGTGACTGGCTGCAGAAAATGGTATTTTATACTTCTGGAGTATTTTACCCACTCAGTATTTTACCCTGGCCTTTGGCAGGGCTGCTCCTGAGAGACTCACTGCTATAACTAATGCAGCTTGTCAGCTCTCAGTTTCTGAAAAGCCTCAGCTTTCTTTTTCCAAAGTAGTGGAAGTGCAAATCTCCTAGTTGCAAAACAAAGCCTGAATGAGTGAATGGATGTCCTTATCCACAAAGGATGCTCTGAACTCTAGAAATCAACATGTTTACATTAAGAGCGTTAGCACTGAACTCTAAGGATGTTCTTGCAGATCATTGTTACTAGCTATTTCTTCACTGATATTGCAAACAACTCTTCAGTACCCCAAGATTATGGACAGTTTTATTGTCTGGGGAAACAGTAACCGTTTGGGCTTAATTTTTCCTTTGGACTTTTTCCCTCCCCTCCTCCACTCTGATGCTTAGTTCTAGGAAACAACCCAAAAATAAATACCTATATAAATAAATAAATTAATGATCATTAGCATCCTGGTCAGATACTAAAATGAAATCCACACGGTGGCTATGTCTCTGTGTGCTCCTGACCTGTGCAAGGAGCTGATCAATATCTGTAAATCAGGCACCAGCACAAACACGTGCCCGGTGGTTGCCTGGCTGGTGGCATCTCTACAGAAATGTCAGAGGTGTAGATACAGATGAATAAACAATGAGAGCATGTTTAAACATATGTCTGTGGTTATACAATATAGATTTTGAAAAACCTACCTGCGGTTCCAATAGAATGGGGACAGAGAGTCTCCTGGGTAAAGCTGGGCTTTGCCCAAATGCCAGCTTTTGTCTGAAAACCTCTTTCAGAAGCACATATCAAGTTAGCTTTTCTGGAAAACATCGCAGGCATGTTTCCTGTATCACAAGGTAATTTTCAGCACAGCCAGACATCACTCCAGTTTCCTTCTCCTGTAGTACCTTAAAATCTTCCGACTGCCATTTCTTCAGCAGGAAAATCAAGCACTTGAAGTGACTTGCTGTCACTCTCCAGATGGGAACTGACTTACGCTGCTATAACATACAATTACATTTAAAGCAGGGAACCGAGTAGCAATATGGCATTCCTGGGAGTCTGGGCCCACCATGATTCTGACTCAAGGAGAAATCCAGGTGTGTACCTTGCTCCCAGCAGAAAGAAATCCAGGTGTGTACCTTGCTCCCAGCAGAAAGAAATCCATGTGCATTCACTGGGAGAGAGCTAAACTGCCCCAGCAGGTCCCAGTCTGGGTGCAATTTCCTCAGAATTCTCCTATAAAATTGGGGACAGCTAAAAGAAAGGGAGATTTCCTAATTGGTCATTTATTCTATATCATTTTTCCCCTCTGCTAGAAAAGTGAATGTTTCCTGGGATCTTGCAAAGATATTTGACTGTGGGAATATGGATGCTACTTAGATGAAGAGCTGTTTTGCTCTGGAATATGTGGATCAGTGTGAATAGCTGTTAAACATAAATCATTCTGTATGTACTTATGTGCACAGGCTCTTTTAAATCACAAACTAAATCCAAGCCAAACTTTGAAAAGGATTTTACAGAAGAAAAAAAAGAAGTGAAAATTCAGCTATCAATAACACAGTTGAAATTTGTGCTCCAAATAATCACCTCAGCAGAAGACTTGATTTAGTCTCTTTAAAAGTTTTTTTATAACTGGATAGAGACCATTCTCAAAGGACAATCCTTTAAAATTCTTCTAGTCCACTCAGTAGCTTTGTGGCAGGTACTTTGTGTGAGATGAAACAACTCACTTCCATAATCCAACTGTAATTTGGGAGGGAGTAGTATCTTTTCATGGACTTGGCATTAGTTCATTCTCTCATCAAACTCCTAAATCCTTTGAAGTTTGACTGATCATTCTGCACAGTTAAGCTCAGCTTTGTTGAATAATAGTTAAGGATTTCGGTGGTGTTGTTTTCTCCCTGCTGTATAAAAGAGGCAATCCCCCCTCTAGGGCCAATGCTCACTCTTTGCAGAGTGGCTGCAAGTTCTGAGTTTCTGAAGTTCTACCTTTAAAGAAAATGTCAGCATTTCGTTTGAAGGTCCATGTGATGATTCCTTCATAAGGCGTGTCTAATATTCTTTCCCTTCGGGAACCTGAGAACAATCATTTCTGGTGAATATTTGCTTTTCCGGTGCTTCCGAATGGCAGTGAGCCATTTGGGATTTTGCTACTAGTTTTCTTCCATGCTTTTTCTAACCTTTCATGGCTCTCCCACATAAGCCTGTATCTGCCTACAGTATTCTTTTATTTAAAAATCTCCTATTTGATTGCTCTAATTTGCTCCAATGTTACTGCCCCTTAGAGGCCAGTTTGGGATTATCACAATAATTTGCTTGTCGTTGTGTGGTACCACTTAGACAACACTTCCTCAGCAGCAGCCTTGCTTGCTTATCGCGTGCAGCTTTCTAAGGCACCTTAAATCCACCACTTCACATCTATCGACTGTTGCTGTTGAATATCCAGTTTCTTCTGTTCTTTGAGGCTTTTATGTGGAGAAGCTGCAGCAAAATCCTTTGAAATATGGGTTCTGTTCTGTAGAAGTAAACCGGGGCAGGGGGAAGGGGGCAGAAGGAGGTGAACTATCCATTAATTTCATTGAAGATAGATTAACAGCAATGACTTTAGCCTTTTCAGTTCTTGTTTGTTTGTCTAAGCTTCATTATTTCCAATGGGCCAAAGCGCTCTCTCCAGCAGGAAAACGTTAGAGCCATAATTAATTCAAGGCATTTGGCATTTCCTGTCAAAATGGCAGACATTTATCAAGCTGGGAAGATTGCTGAGTTTCAAGTCCACTTGGGGCCGACGCTCAGACAATTTTCCAAGCATACCCCTCTACACAACTCATATATCTCTTCATTTGGAATTCTTCCTCCACAGCCAAACCCAGGTCCTCACGCTGACCCTCAGTCTCTTCAAAACCCCCTCTCAAACCCATTGCTACCACCTATCACTACCATCTCCTAGGACACTGGTGACTTCATGAGAGATGGCTGGAACTTGCCCAGCTCCCTACGCCCTGAGGATGAGCAGTGGATTACCAGCATGTGTTATAGGGATGCTGGGCCACCTCCCTTTATGGTGGTCACAACGCTTGAGCGGGGCAGGGGACCTGGAGTCACACCACCACCTTGTCACTGTTCGCTGCTGGTCTGGCCAGGAAACTGCAGCAAAAGGGGACAAATAATGAAAAACAGGGAGAAAAAGAGCTTTGGAGAGTTTAAAGGAACAAAGCCTATCACTACATGGCTGGGTGCAAGCCAGCTCCAGACTTTCAGGCACATTAGCAGAAAAGTGTTAAACAGCACTTAAACAAAATAAAGAAACTCTTCTTGGCAGCAGGGCACTCTGTGGGGTGCTATGCCCCCCAAGAAAACTTTCTGGCAGCTATCTGTCTCAGGCTGTGGAGACCCACCCGGTGACAGGGAAGGGCTTGACTACAAATAAAAACAATATCTTTAAATACATGTGTGATTTGGCAGCATTTGGATTCCTTCTTCAGGGTTTTGTCTGTTCTGTCTCTTTGCATACGGTCACAGCTCTCACACCACTGTCTGGAAGACACAGGCTCGTATATTTTTGTCCCCCCTCTCTTACAGCAGAAACAGAGTGAATCATTGAGAGGACACCTCTGTTCACGAATGTTTCTATTGCAGAGATTAGATGTCAATGAAAGGGTGAGATGGTTTTCTGATTTGTCAAAAGTCCAGCAGGTTAGACTTTAACTTAGCAGAAAATGATCCAATTAGATGTGACAGAAGCACAAGAAGTCCATAGTAAGGCCCTGTCTTGTAGCTACACTGAAATTAGGTGAACAAATCTGGTTGTTAATGGCTTTAGAAAAGTAAACGCAGCATCTAAATTTGACAGCTATGTGGTTGAACTGATAGATATGGTGATTATTGTTGGCATGCAGCGGAAAAATAGAATTACATTGTGTTTAATCAAAGGGACCTAGTCTGGGATAAGCCTTGGATCCCTCCTCTACATGAAAAACAGCCTTTAGAACAAAGGAAGTTCTGCATAATGTTATTTAGTCTGCACGAACCACTAACTGTGTGTCAGAGCCCTGGTGAAGTCACTGCTTAGAAACCATTAAGAGATAGCGTACAATCGATGCGATACACTCTGCTTTAGTCAGGAGACACGCTGCTGGCAAGCAGTGCAGCGGCCAGGTCCAGCGTGCACACACACAAATTACCAAACAGATAAAAACCCTGAAGCTTTCTGCTACCCTAAAAAAAGAATTTTCTTTTAAAATGTGCTGCAGGCTCTCTTTGTGTTGTCTCTCATCTCTAATGTGAGTCAGGATAGCAGATTTGTCTGAAAGGGAAAATCTCCAAGGACCAGTTTGAGATTAGAGAAAATATGTCATCTGGCCTCCTATCAAACTTTAATCCGCATCTAACGCTGACGCTAGTGGTCAAGGGAAGGAGTGTATTCTTTGCTTTGGTTAAAAAATCGTATTTCCTGCATGTAAAGAGCCCTTGCAGAATGAAAACAACTGCCAGTAGAACCGCGGATACCTGAGCCCTAACACATCATTTACCGGGGGAAACATTTTAATTTAGTCGTGTAGTTCACCCCCACTCAAATTCATTCATGGAGCGAATTAAATCACGAAGGTGAGGCAAATCATGTGGGCCCAGGTGCTGTAGCTATCGGAAAGCAGAGGAGAAGTGAGGAGTGGAAGAGCATGAGTGCCATCCGTTGCCTATCACAGAATGAATTAGAGCTGAAACCTTTCTTTTGTGCGGTTTGGAACGGGACAGAAGGTTTAGACCAAAAGACAAGTCATTCCTTTATCTAGTTGTAATTAACTGCAGGTGGTTTCTGCTAACATAATGCAGATTTGAGTCCCATTTATCTTTTTTTGGAGACAGCATAACTCTCGCATTTTTGGGAAAAGTCAGAAGAAAAAAATTAATTGTTTTCTTATTATGGCAGATCGCATCTTTTTTGTTTGAATTCTTGGCTGGTTTTTCTTTCTTTTGATAGTGATAACACTGCCTGCCACTCTCTGACAGATGAGCTGAACATTACATGGGAAAAAACTTAACTGGTGAAGGCCTGGGCCAACATCGTTAAAACTGAGTCTTGTCTATCAGAACAGCTATGAAAATAGATGTTTCTACTGCTGCATGCTTGTCTCTCTCCCTGCCAGTAATTCAGTATCATCGAATCCTCTTAGTCTTACTCTGCATTTTGTAAGAGAAAGACTTT
This sequence comes from Arenaria interpres, assembly GCA_013399435.1. Classification (NCBI taxonomy): domain Eukaryota; kingdom Metazoa; phylum Chordata; class Aves; order Charadriiformes; family Scolopacidae; genus Arenaria; species Arenaria interpres. Next base: position 99,983 of record VXAK01017938.1, read on the forward strand.
TGAGTGATTTCTTCCTTCTTGCTTCTTGGCCATGTCAGCTATGAAACCCTGTAGCCCTGACACATCTCTTTTTCCTCTCTCTCTCTTACCTCAGCGTAAATCAGGACTGGAGAAGCCAAGGCAGTATAATATAAAGCTGCTGGGACAAAGCTAGGGCTCTTGTTTCTATTCCACTCCCGCCTGAGAGCAGACACTCAACACCGTGTTGCCTGAATGCTGCTTGTGATCGTATTCCTCTCTGGAAATGGGATCCTTCTTAAGGAAGCCCTGAGTTCAGGGTATTTGCACTCTTTCTGGTCTACCTCAGCCTCCAAAGAGAGAAAGGGGCTCAAAGACCAATGGAGAGGTGCAATTAATTGGAACAGGATAAGATCTACGTGGACTTTGTATGACTTGGGATGCGAGAGTTGCAGTGGGGGTTGAGAGAAGCTGAGGGTAAGCTCCAAGAAGGAGCTTGTGCTTCTCTTGGAAGGAGAAAAATGTAATGTTATTCTCTCCCTGTGCTGCAGCTGAAGGTGGTTTGAGTGGTCTGGGGCAATATTGCTCCTTAGCACGAAGCAAACCACAGCAAGAGATGCTGGGAGCTCTCTGGATGCTCTTTGTGTTGCAGACAGTCACTTGCATGTGTCCAGTGCAACGGCAGAAAAGAAGAAATCTGAAACTGCTCCCCTACCCTGTTTTTTCAGGAAGTATCAGGCTCTGGCAAGTTTGGACACCTGCAGCAATTGACTACTTTCCAGCACAAACCCAAAGGCACGCAGCTTCCCAGCAAATCATTTTCTCCTAGGGAAGAGGGGGAAAGAGGAGGGAAAGCGCGAGGACAGAATACAAGGGCAAAATGTTTCCAAAGCAAAGTGCTGTGCAGGCTGTGGGTTGGGAGGAAGGAGGAAAGAAGCAGAACACGCAAGACCAAGCGCATGTTTGAGGGAGTTACCGCTGTCATGTTCAATTTCAGTATCGGTCGTTATCTTTGGGAAAAAGTGGTGAGTGGGAAGATGTGCTCGTGTTAAGGCTGTTAAGATGGGATTGAAAGTCTCAGAGACGCAGGGGTAGGTTCATGGCTGAGACAGGTTGTATGGCCGATTCCTTCACCTCCCCAAAACGCAGCAATAAGACCAAAAGAACTGAACCTACCGGCATAAATTCCTGTGTTGGCTACTTGGGAGAAATTCTAGGACAACCCTTCTAATATAATCAGGGTCAGGTTTTGGCTAGAGCTGTAGGAGGCATTAGGAGACTGCTGCAATACCCTCAATGGGCAGTGGGTCAGTTCATTTAATACCATACTGACGTGTTCCCTCTTGCTCAACATGGGTGTAGACCCTGCTGTCACTTTGGTGTATAAGTAGGGTTTCCAACTATTTAGTTTCTCTTTTAAGTGCTTGCGTTATTTTTTGAGAATTATGACCTGTTTTCATGCTTATGTTACAATTTTTATAAATTTAAAATCAGCTTCCAAATTATTTTAGTCCAAGCTTTCTTGATGATTTTAATTTGTTTGGTCTAATTCAAGAATCTACATCCTTAAATCATCAAACTTCTCAAAAAATGCATTTGAAGGCACTAACTGAAAACTTTGAGTTTTACTCAAGCCAATTTCATTTTGAACAGCTGAACTTTCAGCAGTGGCTGTGAGGTGATGCAATTTAGTTTCTCTTTGGTTTAAAGCTAAAGCCAAGAAACTATGCTCTTGTCTGGCACATCAGCGTGGAAGTCAATAAGGGGCATAAGCAAGCAGATGATCTAGTCCCCAAGGAATATTGCATTACATGGCATGGACACGAATAATATATATGCATGTATACATGCAAAAAGCATTATAATTGCTTAATATAGTGTGTATAGACGCATTTGTAGCTGACAGTGACAATAAATTAGATGCATAAAGTCCATAGAATGTGTTAGAAAACAAAAACTAAAAAAGAATAAAAAGTGGACAAATGTGAAAAAACATGGATTTCACTCCCAGTACTTGTGGAAAATCTTTAAACTTTTTGAAGAGTATAGTTACACATTTACAGCAGACTTGTTTTCTTATGACAAAGTTATTCGGTCTTCCCAACTACACTATGATTTGTACTTGAAATTTGTAGAATATTAATGGATTTTAAGTGGTTCCAGCAATTCCATTAAAAGAGGATGGAATAAATAAGTGCACAGTTTGCCAAAGGTGGAGACACCACAGTTGTGAAACCAGCCAGTGGTTTATGTCAAACACAGTCATTTAAAAAATATAGTGGTGAATTAAATAAAAGTGACTTAAAGATTAGGTATTCTACAAAGTGTTGCTCTGAACGAAGACAGGGGTATGAGCAGTAACATCTGGATGAAATAAAGCCCCGTCTGAGAACTAAAGTGAAATAACATTGCTTATTTGAACAATTCCTGTGCTAGAAAGTACAACCTAATACCAAGAGCAAGAGTCTCTGGGAGTTTTTGGAAGAGGGACAGAAAGTTGACAATAGATACAAATTTTTCAGCAGCTTTACTGTCCCTGTTAAATTAGATACTTTTTAGCATTTGCTTATGACGTGCGGGTTGCCCGACCACCCTGCCTGCCTGGGGCTTCTAGGGGGGGTGTAAAGTCAACAGGAGGAGAGGTAAAGCCAGCCGAGAGGAGAGCAAGGGTGGGACGGCGCTTAATTGCAAATGTATTGCGAGATAATCCCTTCTTCGTAACTCCTCTGCCTTCACCTGGGGCGAGACGGGGACTGAGTGTACGTGTGTGCTTTCACTTGGGAGACAAAGTACCCAAGAGCCAAGTCTAGATTCCCTTTTTGTGCAATGTTTTACTGCTGTCTTGGTTTTAGTCACTGTGGAGGTCCCACATCCAGAGAGATTTTTACTTTCATAAGAACCGTTGCCTCGCTTGTAATGATTTCCTTCTTTTGGCCAGCTTCTTCCTCATCAACCTAGTGGGGGAATTATACACACCAGGGTTTATTTAGATGATCTTTCAAGTGTGCTTCCTGTTTATAGAGTCTCATAGCCACATGCACCAAACAAAATACGAGGCCAGGGAGCGGAGGATACCACGCTAACAGGAAGCACCTTCATGTAAATAATGGTGGTGCTACGCGCCGTCCAGCAACTGCATCTTCCCGCTGGATGCAACCAGCTTTGAAATTCTTGTTTGGAAAAAGAAGACTTTTTATTTTAACAGGACTAAGCAAAATGAGAGATGGTCATGCATTTGCGTTTAGACCAAAAAATAAGAAAAGGTGAGTTCTGAATCGGAGTAGAGAGGTTTTGCTTTGGGTTACTGACGCTAGCGTTATCTTTGGGAGAATTGAGCGTTGTTTTGCCTGATAGACTGAAATCATTTCACCTTGGTATTATTTACCTTGGCCACATGAATAAACCTTCAAGTATACACTGGGGAGAATAATGCAGGTGACGGAACAGGCTCCTGGGAATGTGCTGTTATACTTGCTGAGACATCTATTATTCCCAGGGTACCTATTAATGGTGTGATTATATCTGTTGTTATTACTATATTTGTGCCATTCTTTAAGGGCACATATGGACACCGGAACAGAAGCATCACCAGCATAAAGTCTTACCAGATTGCTCTCTGAAAATGAAAGTGTCTGCACTTGCAAAAGTGTTTGCCAAATAAAAAAGTGAAGACAAATTTGCTAGTTTTTCTTATAAGGAAAGAGGAGGTTTTAGTAGGGCTTTTTTGGTTTAGATTTTTTATTTTTTAATTTGGCACTAAATGTTGATTTAAAACGAAGCTGAGAGTTTCTGGAAAACCTTTCAAATTTTATGGTGCTTCCCAGTGCTAAAGGATGAAAGATTTGTTTCTGCATCCAAAATGGACCTCGGTGGTCCCTCAGTAGGTGAGAGCTGCCTGCAACTCCCTGTGGGTCCAGACCTGCATACGGTGCACTGATCTCACCCGTTCACAAACAAACAAAGATGATCTAGAAGCTCCTTGGTGAACAAAATTAAACACTGCAGGTCAAATGGAAAACAATTACAAGCTGTGCAGAAGACTGTGGAAGTCAACACCAGCTCTCACCCATGAACTGGGATGGAGGCAATCAAATGTTAGGTCAGTTCAGGTCACCCTGTGGCTTTGGTGTCCATTTTTCACAGAATATAGGGTAGGGAACTCTAAACATCTGAGACAGTGGATGAAGTTAACGGATGACTTGGACTCACTGATAGATCCTGTGCTGAACACATTGTGCCAGTACAAACAAATAAATTTATTTAAGCAAAAAAAGTGCTGGTTTTGTAGTAAGTGCAAGCATCATCACAAACACAACCAAACAAAATCTGTTAATTTTTGCATTTAAGTCTTTGATTTATGTGTGGAATCCATTTGATATCATCTGTCTAATGCAATTAAACACTTTTCAGCATTTAGCTTCTCAACATTAAAATGAACACAGAAATACTAACAGCTGGCAAGACTTTCAGGAAAAACACCTAAATGACTTAGAAGCCCACCAGCCATTCAATTCTGTTTCTATATAGCACAGTGTTTTGAAATGGCTTATGGAATATATTAGGATGTTATTTAATGCTGTTAATCTTTAAAAACAGCCATGAGCCGAGATGGCATCAGTACTTCAATTTAAAATGCAAGTCATGACTCCATGGCTACAAGTCACAACTTGTAGTTGTGGACAAAAGTAACCTGCATGAAGAAATATACTTTTAGTTTATCTAGTGCTTATTGCAGACTTCTGTAACTATGACAAGACTGTACCCGCCATTGATTAATTTTGTGTTTTGACATCATGGAATTCCTTCAACATGAGTTGGTAACCAAAAGTGTGAGGTATTGGAGGGTGGGTCCATTGTCCAATGGTGGTGATGGACATGGGTGTCTTTACCACAGTCCTTTTTATTTTCAAAGCAAGTACAGGCATCCCACAGGCATGTTTGGGATAAAACAGCCGAAACTTTGTTAACCAAGCACCTGACCCAAAAACTTAGAACTGTCTTATCAATGCTTTTTTGTCTTTGAGTGACTTCAGCCTCTTTCGCTGTGCTTAGAAAAACACATTACATTTCCTGCTACGTATTGTTCCTGTTTTCTTAAAGACCTACCTACCCTCAAACAAAACAAAGCTCAGCGGAGCCCCATCTTGCTGCTTATCCATTCCTGAGCAGATATAAGACACCTAACCCATCTCTGGTTGGAGTGGTGATGAATTCCTACATCCTGATGTCTCTGGACTTTGCTGTCTGTAACCCATAGGCAGGCTGCCCATCAAACTGGTTGAGAGTAGTGAGCGGACCCACATCATAACTCTTTCAGTCCTTGTGTCACACAGTTAATGATATGTGTGAACTTTTGGACTGCCTTGTTTAGATTGGCATTCTGGGAGAAGAACTTTATTTCTTGTGCCTGATATCGAGTTGGGCACTTAAGGCATTTAACCAACAGTGAAAACTTAGCAACGGGGACCTTGCTGGATTTGTCCATAATTTGGGCGTTCCATAATATCCATAATATTGCATTCCTCTTTCATGGAACATGGGATTAATGCAATAACAAAACATAGTTTCAGCCTGTGCAAGATGAAAAGCAACAATGCTAGTAAGTCTACATACCCATGAGTATCTCTATGCTGCATTTATTTGAAGAAAACATTTTTTTTTGCTCATAATTATTTTATATGTAGAAGACTACGGTATCTCATATAAGTCTTCCCCTGGCCAGGAGTCCCAGAGGGAAAAGTTTATTTGTATAAAATTAAATTGATAACAGAATCTTTGCTTTTAAGATAGGAATGTGTCCCAGGAGGCCCTGGGTCAGAGCATTAAATATTCTCCCTTGATCCCAGGGGCTTGGCTTCAATGCATGCTGGGATCTGAAGTCTCCATTGATAGGTGACTGCAGCTGCCTGCAAGGAGTCTCAACTGTGGAGTTTTATGGCTTGCATCTGGCTCACAGCTCATACCTTAAACATCCTCCAGGGAGCCGGTAGTCTCATTTTTTGTTCTTAACACATAAGAACAAAATTAAAATGAAAATCTAAAATGCAAACCTTTTTCCCAAGTCGTGTGAGGGTCGAGGAAATACCTCTTCTGCAAAACCAGCAGGAAAACACATACAGAAAAGCAGGTATCACAAATAAAAGTAAGCAACTATTATAACACCACTAGCATTCTCCTTTTTAAACTGGATAGCAATTGTGGAAAAGTTGAAAATGTTCTTTCAAATGACTTCCAACAGCAAAGGATAGGATATTGCACTGGGCAGGATATTCTAGCAGGTGGGTCCTACTACCTTCTGCTCACATGTGTTTTCCATAATAAGTCAAAGCAAAGAACCACTTTCCATGTTCCTGGTTTTAGCATGAACTTTAAAAAGAAAACTCTGCCATGGTTTTGCCATCATAAGCGGTCTAACAGCAGCGAGGGGGACACACACGGAGCTCAGAGCAGAAAAGCTGATGGTGACCTCGGGAACTGGGCTCCCTTCTTACCACTTAGGCCTTAAATGCATGAAGGGCTGGAGCTTGGGGGTTTTGGCCACCAGTTCCTCTTTGCCAAGAGGCTGGCAGCAGCGTTTCCACACCTCCCTAAGGCTTCTGAGCAGTGCAAGGGGAGGTGATTTTTTCTGCCACAGGATGAGGGGAACCCTGCCACCTATCTCCTTGCACAGGAGATGCCACAGGAGGAAGGACAAGAAAGTGAGTGAGGACAGAGGTGTTTCCGCCAGAAATTCCTCCATCCTCCCCCAAAAGCAGCTGCCAAAGCTTTGGTGGAACCAACTCACCCTGCCTTGTCCTCAGCAGCCGTCACCTGACCATGACTCTGGCATAAGTGACAGAACCAGGACTGCTTTTTTGCCACAGGCAAAAACCTGCTCTCCCTGGAGCTAGAACCAGTCCCGGGGCAGCCAGGGGCCGACTGCGTATAAATGTGTTTGAGCAGAGAACAGCAGCCTCTTCCCCTGCCCACAGGTCAGGAGGAGTTTGATCCGACCGCTCTATCGATGCGGAAGAGCAATGATAATTTCATTACATGCACAATGAACTGCAGCCCAGTGACTCAAAAAAACTCAGTCCTTGGTCACAGTCTTTGGTGCTGCTGACTGGGTTTCTGTGTTTTTATGATGCATCCATAGACTGCAGATCAAAGGCTATCTCTGGGCCATTTTACCTATAAGATTATTGAGGTTTCCTGCCAAATCACAGAGAACAGTGAAAAATTGCAGTGTTTTTAATAAGCTTGCACAGTCAGCACACAGCGAAATTAGAAGGTATGTCAACTTGGGTTTGAGTACCTCAAAGCCACCAAAATGCTTAAAACCCAAACAGTTAAACAAAAGTCAACTTATAAATCTCTTGAAAAGTCCCAGAGACCTTCCAATCTGTCTGCTGACACCTTCTGCCTGTCTCTGACCCTCCTAAATCAAAGCATTTATCTAAAGTACAAAAGTTGACAGTTTGCATTTAATAGAAGTTGCTTGTCTTGTCAGTCTGCAGAACTCTCATTCCCGCTGGCCGTTTCCTTGATGATGTGTTACAGCAATGCAACGGCCAGCAGCACTTACAGAAATAGATGCAAAAAAAAAAAAGCTTGATTAATTTTAAATATGTTCATTCTTGAACACAAAATGTAGGTTGTATGAGAAAAAGAATGGGGGGCTGTAAGGAGACTCTGCTTGCTTCAGCTAACAGAAGTTGTGTTTCAGGGGAATGATTACTGTTCTTGATAACACACCGTGGTATAACAACAGAAAAAAAGGACCACATTTTGTTTACAGGCATTTTCAAGGGGTTTGTATTTAACAATACAACCTGAATAACAATTCTGAAACAGTTTCAAATTCCTGGGCACAATTCTGCTCATCAGTAAAGTTAAAGGTCTGTTATACTTGCAAGCATCAAAACAAAATCCTTGATGTAAATACGTGCAGCTTTTGTATCTCTGATTTTTGCAGACTTAGGCTTCAATCCTGCGTACTTCCACAGGGGGTTTTTCTTTACCTGTATGCTTTAAGTGAAGTATTTGCCTACATTTTGTAGAATGTAGATTGGCATCAGATTGTAACTTTGAGAAAAAAATGTTTGTTTGCATGTCATGTATCATGTCATATGTCATGCCCTCTTCTTAAGGTAATGTTAGTATTTAGCGTTGAGTACCCCACCAGCCACCACAAAACAGCCCCCTGTTATGTTTTAAGGGTATTTAAATTAATTGGTTGTACTTAGTTTTCCTCTTGTTTAGAAAAAAGTGCTTTCCTGATATGCTGTAGAATACACATCAGATGGAGGCAGTTGTAGTTAATGCTAAACAATATTCATTTGTTTACAAGCATTTGCTCTTCCTTGGACTGGAAGGGAGCTGTGGAGCCTTCCCAGTGACCACAGATGGCTGCATCGTCTGAAATAACCCCTGAAATTTCAGGCTACCTGGGGGCTGTAGACCCTACTGGATAGCTTGGAGAGGAAAGCCAAGTGTGTTGGGTTCAGTTTAGGCACCAAGTAAGATCAGCCAATAGGTAGAGAGCATCAGACTGCTGCTAGCAGCCCAAGATCACTATTAGGTCCCGTTGCCTATTCTTCCTATGCTGAGCTGTTCCACCCTCTTCAGGGGAGGGAAGAGGTAAAAGGGAAACGGGCAAGTGTGTCCAGGCCCAGCAATAAGGAAGGATGGGCAGGATAGAGGAGGAGCAGCAAACCCAGCTGAAGCCCCTCAGCCTCCTGTTACCTGCAGACCCACAGTGACACCTTTCTGGAAGGCTGTGGGAGGGTATAGGGGAGTGGGTTTGTTAGGAGGGGTTGTGACATGGCCCATGAAATGTTAGCAAGACAGTGCACAATGAGCCTAGACAGCAGTTGAGGACATTGGTGTACTGTCCATGTGTGTAATTCCTGGGTTCGTTTTTACCAACAGTGTTCATTGGTGACTCGGGAAATGGCCACGTAAACTGCAGTCCGGATCAGAAGAAACACTAAGGTGTGCCCATCTCTGTTCCTCAGGACTTTGTGGGTGTCTTCTTCTGTCCAGCTCACAGGTACTTTTTGAAACTTTATTTTTGTCAAATGTAGGTGATAATAGAGCTACTACTCTTTCATTGTCCCAAGCTGTCGGAATAGCTAAAAAACTGTGTATTGGGAACCTCAATCAGGAATTTTTATTTAGAATAAATTCACTTCTAAAGTCTCTTAGATTAGAAGCAACCTGCTTTAAATACATATTGCCTGTTTTTATTTTATGGACTACACTCTTTGAGAAAAGTATTCCTTAAGAAACTACAAAAAGGCAAAGTCCAGGCTTTTATACTTTTATCTTACTGTTGTTGCTTTAAAATGATCAAAGTAATAAATATGAGTTTTAAAAAAGAATTGTTTCTGAAGTGGGGTTCAGGCCTGTAAATTGAGTTCAGGTTCAGAAGATTATGGTGGAGGTACGTGGAGAAGCCTTGAAGGAGGTATTTTAAAGAAACTTACAATTTAAAATTGAAATAAATATTGTCTTGAAAAACTAAGTGTGCAGACCACGGTATGAGGCTTAGAAAAACGCAGCTGAGCTTCTGTAGACAGAAGGGGAAGGCAGCTTACCTTGTGCTCCTCTCCCCAAGGATGCTTGTGGGAGGCCCAGCTCATGAATCTCACTGTTGGACAGTGCTGAATCCTGACCTACGTACAGTTATAGCAAGGGTGAGTCTTTTGACAGCTTGGAAACCCATGTTTGCAAAAGCCATTTTTAAATAGCAGCATTTTGGACTCTGCAACTAATCTGTTCTTCAGTGTAGAAAAGCATTCTGTAGTTAATTTTTCTCTTAAGAAACTCCTCTCCAAGTCAACAATATTGTCTTCTGGTCTTGGTTAAGGCATCAGACAAGAGAGGCAGGCTTTTGCAGTCAGGCTTTGGCAAACATGCACACCTCTATGCCCTGGTTTGTTTTGTTATAAGGTGAGTGAGGGTCACCCAAAGCTTTTGCAGGGGAAGTCCAGAGCCTTAGTCCTGGCACTGACTGTGTTGTCAATAGATGGAGCACAGCAGAGCTGTGATTTAGTTGCCTGAGGTGTTCGCAGCTCATTAGCTGTGTTTGCAGAGCTGATGAGAGCTTGGGCTTTTGTGGTGGTACCTGTTATGTGGAGCAGACCAGCAGACCCTTGGACAGTAGCCCAGTTTGTGCAGATCCAGGTCAGTGCCCACCTGGGTTAGCAAGTGTCAGGTTTTGAAGTAATTAGGGAAGTCAAGTTGTGAGATACACTACTGAAACCTAAAACCAGCAGGGCTGGTGGAGCCTGGGGAGGCCAGGGGGATGGTGTGAACCATCCTGCCCACTCCACAGAGCCCCTTCCCAGGAGGAGGGCTGCCATGTGCCTGAGCTGCCCCCCGCCACCCTCTCTGCTCTGCAGAGGTTTTCTGAGGGCGGTTTCAAAACCGTGCTGTCTGGACTGAATACCTAAACCACATGGCGCAGCCCGAAACCCAGGGCTCAGCCTCCAGAGGGAAAGTGTGGGGGTTTCCTCTGGTAACAGAAAGCTGTGTTAGCAGTCTCCCTGCCAGGCTGCGGCGTGGAGGGAGTGTGTGAAAATGGCCAGTGCCAGCTGGCTCACATGCCCTCGGGACCACTTTTTTTTTTTTTTTTAATAATTTATCATGTGAAAAATTGTATTAGCATGGTTTAGAGTAGCCCTGAGCTCCCTGACTTAGGGCTACTTTGAATAGCTTCTGAGAATCACAGGCAGCCCTCTGGAGCCCCTGATGCAGGGAGGCAGCAGCCAGCTCCCTTGTATCGTCATTCCTATGCTGCTTTTTCACTGGGCGATGCAGACGGCCACAGTCAATGAGGCAATTCCCATTGCAAAAGGCAGTCTGTCAGTAGACCAGACTTCTGCTTGCAATTCACCCATGATGGCTGAACAGTCCAGCCACAGAGCGCAGGTTGGAATGACTTTGGTTTTAGCTGTATTTCCAAATCACCCTAATATGTTATTTTAATATATGTGTATGTACGTGTAAATAGAGAATATATATAATGTATGTATTATATATAATATCTAAACATGCATCTAATATATATAATGCTTGTTTGGGTTGGTTTTTTTTAAATATATATGTAAAATATGTTATCTCCACTGACAACCTTATTGAAGAGTCAGTTACAGGCTTCCATAGCGTGTCATGACACTGATCAGGCAGTGGCCTGGCGCTGATGTTAAAATCACATTCTTCTTTAATACTAGACACATTTTTGGTATTGATGGTATTAGGCTCTGCAGTGTTTAATAGAACCACCTTGTTCTGGTTGTTTGGCAGATCATTAAGCCTGTTGTTTCTCTTATACCTCTGTATTAAGCTTTTATGCAGTACTTAACTCTGAAGCAGAAGTTTCAACAGGACACTGAGCCTTCTACTCTTCCCACTTCTCTCTGTAACACCAACTTTGATGCACTTTATTTAATTCACTGTAACTGCTTCTCCATTAATTGACCATTGATAATCCACTGGAACCATAACAATGACCTATGCATTAAAATGAGAGTAATGGAGTATCCCCCCGACACAGAGCCAGCCCACCTTGAAAGCCCTGACATTACCACCACCCCACCGGATTAGAGGAGATGTGGTTTATATTAGTGACCTGAAGAAGGTTCATGCCCTCTGGGAGAAGGCTGTTCCCTGGAATGGCAGTGTGATTAATGGTTTATTTACAGCACTGACATCAAGGCTGTCAGGACTCTTCATCAGTCTTTGATGTAAAACACACTAAGAGGCCCTAGGTCATTCTTATCTGCTCAGAGAAGAGAAATCAGAAATGTGGAGTGGTTCAGTGTGGTCACAATTCTAGTACTAATATTTTCCATGGTGGCAACAACAGAAGAAAATTACAAGGTCACTTCTACTTCACTGGCCTTACTGGTGAGACGGAGTGACCACGGAGAGACCGTGGCTTCCCTGTTTTGGCTGGGGGGAGGGCAGTGGGAGAGCACTGGTGACAGGTCACGTGGTGAGAACTTACAGATGCCTACATCAAACCCACAGGACACTGTGAGGGGTGAGTTCTTCAGTCCTGCACAAATCACAAGCCAGGATGGATTTGCATGTCCTGGGTGAAGTTGAGCTTAGACAGATATTTTTAGTGATTACTGTCTAATCCCCAGCACTATAGTGTATAGACGTTTCCAATTTTTAGTATTTAATACTTTAATACTATTGTAGAATGGGCTTCCGCTCCTGAAAACTTCCGCCGTGTTCTTGCTGAGTCGACTAAGCCCGATGTGATTTTCCTGGGCTCCGTGTGCTGGTCAGTCCCACGCAGCCTGCTGCTCCCACGGGCTGGCTGATCGGGGAGATAAGGCTGAGGCAGCGTCAGCCCTTTCCCCCAGCCCGCTGATGGGAACGGGCTTGCTGACACTCCAGCACGTTTGCAGGGACAGCCATCTCCTCCCCTGCCCCATCCAGCTCCTGTGGTGCAGGACTCTTGCAGGAGAGCTTTGGAGCTGGGGGCGTTAGGCAGTGTTGTGCCTGTGGTGCTTCGGTTCTGCGTTGCCTTCACAGGGGACTTAAAAATTACTGAGATGCCTGAGAAGTTCTCCTGGGCCCAGTTGAAATAATAACTGGATGAAAGCCAGCTACTGAAACCAAGCCAGCTAAGACTGAAAATAACTCGGGGGAGGACGGGGTGGAGAGAAAACTATGTTGGAGAGCCTCAGCTTCCCCAGAATTTCCCTCTGTGAAGAGGTCTGGCACTTGCGCTATCGGCACGTTCCAACCCACTTGGCTTGGTGCGGGCTCCTCGCTATTTCCTGGTGCCTGAGCAGCACAACCCCGTGAGATAGCTCTTCTGCGTCCCATAGCCTGGCAGGCTGCGCTCTTTCTTGCTGGGCTAAGATCTACAGATAGCAATCTATGACTTGCAGGAATATGGAGAGGATATACGCCTGCGAATCAAACCGTTGATCTTAACAGGGCTCTGGTTTGTTCAAAACCCTGTTAACGGGTTTGCTTGGCAGAGCTGGCTTCCCAGAGCACGTCTTGCTGGGGCCCACTCCCTCCTTGGCTTCTTGTAGAGAGCTGGAGGGAAATTAGTGTACGCAGTGAGGACCACCCAAAACAAATGATTTCCATTAGAGCTAACGAGTCCTTAAACACAACAGTGTAGGATGTACATGCAACCAGACCCAGAGATTTCTTAATGGCAGGTGTTACTTTTGGGAAGCAAAAAGCCCCAGGATGTAATAGTAACAAACCACCCAAATAAAACAATCAAGAAAAAAATACAGAAGCAAATTAAAGTTTGCACACACTGAAAACAGAGCTAAACAAAGCTGCTCTTCCATGTCCTGACTTTAATCCTCTAAAAGGTCTTTAGACATTGCAGTAGATGGCTTCTAGCCTGCATGGGAAGATGCTAACTACCATTAGGCAAATGATTGTAGTTAGCAGTCTAGCTGATTTTACTTCCTGAAATGCAAATTGCCAACACTTCACATATTCATTATTTGACATTTCTTCTAAGTTTCTAAGGGAAATAATTCTCAGCTGTGGGCCGTTTGCAAATACTTCATTCTCAACATTTGACCTTTTTGCTGTTGGCAGCTTAAATGGATTTTTCTTTCTTGGTCAGATGCCCCTTAATTAGCTAAAACCTTGCATGACAAAGATGATATATGAGTGTAAAACCTTAGATGCCCAGCTTTGGTTAAGCAGGTAAAGTGAGCACTACTTGAACACTTGCACTAAGACACCACTAAGGAGTACATACACATATCAGTGCCCAAAAAAGACTCGTTTGATGCAAACATTTCACACACACCCCCCCAAAAAAACCCACATGAAAATTTTGCAAGAAGATGCAGCGCTGCTTTGCAGCTTTACCCTAAAATCTGTAGCATTTTCATGGCAAGTATTTCCTTCGGTTAGTATAGTTCTGTGTACAGAACCCAAAACAGAAAGATTGGAGAAGATGGGAGAAAAAAAATACACAGAAAAACAATCTTTGTTGATGACTTTGCCTGTTTCTCTTTCCCCCCATTTCATGGAAGATTTGAGGTAACAACAGTTCATGTGGCTGGTGAGTCACAACCAACAATCATAGTACTCAATACACAGTATACATATATTTTGGTATTTTCTATCTCCCAGAGAAAGTTGCATCATTTTCTCATTTTCTAAAACTTTCCCAGACCACTCCCTTTGTAAAATCTGTTAAAGGGCTCCTAGCCATTTTGTGGTCAAGGCTCCAACCCCCGTGCAGTGTGCTAGTCCCAAAATACACTTCAGCAAACTCAGACAAAGTTGGACTACCCTCAGAAGCCCCCACTCCCTTTCTTCTCTCCCATCTCCATGTGGGAACTCAGAAGCCTAAATTATTAAATGCTGCAGGGTTTGTTGCTGGTGATGAGCAGCTGCAGCATAGAAATCAGCAAGGGAAACCTAGATTTTCTGGCACTCATCTTGGGAAACACCCAGACCTGTAGCCTGGTCCTCTCCCACCGCTCTGGTCTCACTGTTCCTACCTGAGGCTCAGCCCTGGCCACACGCATGCTCTTGATCCCCTCCACACCAGCCAGAGAGATCCCTCCACTCCTCTGCTGCCTGTCACCCTGTCTACCTGCTGAAGGGGACATCTACAACCTGAGCTGCTCAGGGGTTGTGTCCTATGGTGCTTCAGCTGAAGTGTGCTGGGTGAGGAGGTAGGCAGGGCTAGGGAGCACTCAGGGACCAGTACCTCAGCTAGCAGCAGGGGAGCTCTGTCCTTCAGGGGCAGGGACAGAACATCCAGAGCTGCTCTGGGCTCCTGATGGTCAGATCAGGCTAAGGATCTCCCCATTTTTGTTGGACTCATGGCCCAGGTGGAAAGCAGAGACTGTCCTCCCCTCACAGGGAGAGCACAAGGCTCCTTCCAGGGAGAAACAGGCAATGTACTTGCATACGTACATACCAAGGGTTAAAATGCAGCTTTGCCACAAGCTCTGTTTTAGGTACAACTCAATAAATCATCAGCAGCTGAATCATGTCTGCTTCCCAGCTCCCCTCCTCGAGGGAAATGCAGCCCTGCCAGCTCCCTGCGTGACACACAGGAGGACCTACCAGTTCGCTGGTCCTGCTCGCCGCCCTGCAGCCAGCTCCCCACCCACCCTGCCTATGGAAGGAGGGGGAGAGGTTTTATCCATCCAAAGCAGGAACGGGGGACTGTAGGCCCTTTTAGCCATGGCCATAGGTTAATGGGACGGGCCACAGTTTGTTGCTAAAGCCTCGTTTCTCCAGCAGAAGCGGCGACTCGAGCAAGCCGCTTTGCCTGCGCTCCCCCACAAGCAGCATGTCAAATTTCTATTCTGTCTGCGATATCCAGAGTCTAATATTGCTTCTTGAGTCTGACATAACCTGCTTTGCATCGCACGGAGTTCTTGGTGTGGGATATATTGCAGGGTCTGACAGTCCTTACATTGTATGTAACAGTTCTTCAGGTGCCAAATTTTTCCAGTTTAACACGCAGCAGATGTGCTCGCAGTCTTTTCGGAGCTGTTTTAAAAAACAGCTACAGTCAATCTATTTTCAAAGCTGGCTGGCTAACCAATACATCCTAGCTAAGGGTGAATGTTTTCATAGCTAGCCTCAGGAATGGCTCATCATTTTTTCACTGCTCCGTCTATGAAGCATTTCATTAATGGCTATTGAAAATCTACTGCCAGATTAATTTGTTCATGTGATATGTTCTTTAAAAGTTTCTGCATCCAGCTGGAAAGTGCAATATGGTTAATAGTCAAGTTTTGACAAATGCACTGATTCATTTTTGCAAGAAGGTATTGCAACTTCTTAATTCTGTAGGCGCTTCAGTTATCAAATGCCTGTGGGTTTGGATGAGGTGTCTGAAACATAGTTAAACTAAAACCTAAATGGATATATAACACTGACAAACTGAAAAGCAGAGCAGCCACAATACTCCAGGCACAACATCCCCTAAGAGTCATAACAGGCTTCTCTTGAAGAGCGCAAGTGTGGGACGGGTATAATGCTGCTCCATCACACTTAAAGACAAAACTCCCATTGACTTTACTGGGAACAGCATCAAAGCCAAGAAATAACATTTGATAATGAAGCAAATGGAAACTTCTTGCACTGGGATAAAGAAATAACAGCGTACTGTGTTGCTGTACATGAAGTTTTGTTTGACAAGAACGGAGTGTGAGGCATCCAGTCTCCCTCCCTGCTTACAGAAAGAAGCAGCGTTGATGCTGGAGTTTTTACTATACTTTGGAGCCGCTTCTCTTCTTGTTTCAGTAAAAACACAACAGTGTTAGCTAAATTAGTGTCCTTTTTTGACACATCAGACTGCGGAAGTGATTTTCTGCAGGGTTGGGCTGTACTGTACTCAGGATACAGGAATGGGGTTCTGGTATATGGTGATGGTTTCTCCCCATTGGCTTTCTGGGACCTTGTTGCCTGTTCTAGGGCTGGATTAAGAGATGTAGTTAGCTTTCAGCTCCTCAATGAGGTGTTGGGGGTTGTTGTGTGCTGCCTCCATGGGCGGGTTGTGTGCTTCTCGCAATGCTCAGCTGTAGCAAGTTGTGTTACTTGGCCCCGAGAGACAGGACCAACGTCTGTGCTGAGCACCACCTGAACAGATAAGGCTATAGTTGCTTGTTCTGTCTTGGATGAGCCACTCATGGTCAGATTGATGGAGGAACTCTCACAACTTGAGCAGGATCTGGGACATGTATGGGGAGCTCAAGTCCATGAAGGCAATCCCTAAAGTCCCTGCTCAGCTGCTCTCCCAACCTGGAAGCACCCAAATACCATAGGCCTCCCCCCTTCTTTGGACTCTCCAGGCACTTAGGGCTCCTGTCCTTTCCCAGTAGTGCCCAGCTCACTGCTTCAGGGCTTTGGCTGGACTTGAATCCCAGGCTAGATACTCCTCTGCTGAAGTTCCCTGGGATACCAAGTGCTGCAGAGGCTCACAATGTACATCTAACAGCCGCGGGTACAACAGCGCCTGATAAAGCAGTAAAGGCTCCTTCTCTCTTTTAAAGGATGGTGAGAGATGGAGAAGCAAGTGGCCTGCCACTTTCCCTTTCTGCTCTGCCTTGAGCTAGGACACCTGGATCTGGCTCTCTCCTCAGTTTGAAGGCACTTGAGCCCACTGGTGTGGTTGGCCAAGGAGAGCACTACCCCTAGCCCATAAGCTGCTGTACAGAGGAACACTGCCCCACTCCTGGCTCATTTTGCAGCATGGACTCCCCTCATCACACCGATGGGCAAGCACCAAAGTGAACGTGGCTCTAATAAGAGCGTGTGTGCAGGAGGGACTTCCGAGTGGTGCAGTAGACATGTCCTGGGCAGCACGGGGGCACAGCCAGGAGAGGAAGCCTGGCTGTCCTACACATGATCCCTGCTCTGGAGGCACAAGACCAGAAGTCACAAGTGCCCAACAGCTGCCTTCAGGACACCGAGTTCACGGTCTTTCCTTCTGTCTTCTCCTGTACTGCTCTTGTCTCTTCATGTCACAGGATTTAATTTAAAATCAATTTTACTAGCGCAAATGCCGATCTTACTCAAGGGAACTGGGCTTTACTGGCAGCGGGTGAAGTGTAAAGTACAGCTGGAAGAACAACCTCTCAGCATAACACGTTAGCAAGCCCTGAGTCAGCACAGGCGCAACACTGTAATCAAGAACATCGCCTGTTTACTTCAGCGTGATTAATATCAATCATCTGTTCTTCGTTAAATGGTTAGATCCTTGATAATAGGAAATTTCCCGGAGTTGTATTGGGAAATCCCATCCATCTCTCAAGAATTTACCTGCTGGCTCTTCACCTTGTGTGGCAACAGCAGTGGCTTTGGCATCGGGGTGGGTGGCCACCGACGAGGCTGATCCGGCTGGAGGTGCTGGACACTCAGGAAATCCCAGAGGCCAATCAGAGCTCAAAATTAATTGCTTTTTAATTTAGCTCAGATCTACAGGCCATGTGCGAGATAAAACAGTGCCTGAGATATTAACGGTGCTCCCGGTTATGCTAAACTTTAAAAGGAACCTCTTTGCTTTATGCAGATTAGGCCTCGGTCTTTGACATGGAAACAATTATTACTTGAATGTGGTCTCTTTTTCACTGTCATCCTGAATTGGCCTTGCCTCTTAGCAAACTAATGCATGTCGAAAAGATTAATGGATTAAACATGGCCAGGGATAAGCCTATTACGCTAAAGCCCTTTAAAATCAATCCATAGCTTGTAAAGGAAGAGATCACCTGAAATACAAGCCTCAGGGAATATCTACAGGGTGCCGTGACCATCCTTTCACTGTGGTTGCTGTCATAGGCACAACTAGACTGGACATGCCAGCTCTGAGTGTCGCTCAGGCCACCACCAAAGCTGGCCACGGGGGCCCAGGGTGAACTTCTTCCTACCTCACCACCACCCAAGCCATACCCTACATAGCTAGTTTTAGCATTGGGGAAGATTTGCATTCAGATGACTTTACTGGACTGTGTTTCCCTTGACTTCCCAGAGCTTTCTTTTGCAATTTGTGGTCTGGGAGCAACTGCCCCGAAGGATCTCGCTGGTGTCATCTTCCACCCTGCCTGCCCCGTGGAGTCTGACACTTCTCTGCAGCTCCGTGATGTCTCTTTTCAGCATTTTCTCAAGAGGTTTTGAGGAATGTTTCACAAACCGTTGGCCTAGCAAGCTGAAAAAAATACCCATCTTGTTTATCTACACTTTAAATTATTTACCACAACTGGTCATTTTAAAATATAGTTTACACAGTGTTTGAACAGTTTATTCCATAATTTAAGGGTTATCTTTAGAGATTTTGAAACGTTCTGTAAACTCTGTTTTTTTTTAAATAGATAATTATTTCATATATAAAAATGTAAATGGAGAGAGGGACAAGAGAACCTGACCCTCAAAGCAGGGCTTTTGATAAAGACAAGGAAACCACTGTCTCAAGTCCAGAGCTGGCACTACTTTCTGCTCCAAAGCACACACTGTGCCTTAGAAGATTTCCACCTAGGGTTTGCAGCCACTGGAAGTGGCATGAATCGGGATCAATAGAGATCTGATGCCTTTGAAGCCAGCTTTACATGTGTTCATGCTGAAGCCACAGGGCTTGTCTCCACCATAGGCTACTGCTCCGCTGTTTGCAGCTACAACCAGGTAGCTGAGGCTGCGTGTCTCCAGTTTCGCGCTAACTGTTAAACTTTTGTGCTACCTGTGGCAGATAAGCCTTACAAAGAGCCTTATAACCTTCTCCACAGATTGGAAAGTCAGCAGCAGTCAACCCATCAAGACTTTCCCAAGTCAGACTCTTCATTTGACCTCAAGCCTGCAGGACCTGCCCATATCTAAGGACTCATGTATCTAAGAAAGAGTTCATCTTACATGTAAGGAATGTAATTCTGGACCCAACTGGAGGCAGCGTGAGCAAACACCGCACAGCTCCCAGGGCACCACGCTCAGCCCGCTCCCAAAATTCCCTGCTTGTGTTGCAGCTACCCAACTTCAGCTGACTGCAACATAGAGTCACTGGCCTCCTGTAATATCATGGCTCTACACTAGTCTTTCAATACCAGAAAACCGGATGAACAGATTAAGCAAATAAGATACAGACCAAGATAAAGTCTTTTCAGGGAAGTCACTTCCATGTCAAAGGCAAATTAAAAGAGCCCAACAAGCAGGCCAAGCAAAACGAAGTGACAATCACTGATCCTAGCGCGGGATGCAGAGCCTTTGGGAAAGTACAGACGGTCTTGCAGCCTTGAGTCAACCAACAGTTAACTAAAGAGACAAATGATTTTGACTATCTCGGATGTTATGTTTCCAGATGTCGGGAGCTTGATTTTTGGAGGTGCTTTTCCATCCTTTTCAGAAAAATTATCTCTCTTGAAGGCACGTCAGGTGGTAAAACACTCACACTGGAAAAAAATGAAAATGTTTCCAACGTAGAATCTACAACTATTTAAATAAATAATATTACAATTTATATTAAAAAATTAAAGAACCTTCTTCTTTTGGACAATGTTTATATTACATGGATTTGACTCATGAACTAGAATCTGATTGATGGTCCAAAAATGCTCACCATATGTCCTTTCTCTGTATTCCAGGAGACTAGATAAACATACAGTGCTTCCTTGAAACAAGAGAAGATCTTGTAATAGCCATGTACATAAAACATAGTACTCTGTGAATATCAGATATTATCTCCATAGATATTCTCATCATTAGAAGATCATATCTTTTAATTTAGTTAGTGGCAAATAGGACAATTTGTTTGTTCCATTTCAGCCACATTTATCTTTAGATTCTTAAGGAAAACCAGGGCTTTCTTCTTGCCTGAAAATGTTTTTCTGTCTTCCTTTTTCCTTAATTTTTTTCAGGATGAGCTTCATGATGTAAATCATATTGACAATTTGAAGTCACTGTAAAAAGCAACAACAAAAGTGTTTTGTTTTACTACAACAGCAATGTAAGAGTTTAGACACTGGCAGGAGCTCGCAGGGACTCTGAAGGATGTAAGGTCATTTGTTAGGTTTTTTTAAATCCATTCTCTCTTCATTTCAAATGACCACTGGAATGTCATGAGCATTTGGAAATTGCTGCTTTTGCCTTGAAGGTATGTTGAATCTTTGCTGTGGAGAATGACCATAATGCCTTAAAATCTAACTGACCATCAACATTTCCAGATGTGCAAGGAGGACTTGATTTCTTTCTCAAAGCTCCTTTTCAACACACAGCCAGCCAGCAATGCAGTTCAGAACATATGGAAAAGGCACCAAGCGTCTGACCTTCTGCTGGAAGAGACCTTTACTTGAGATTTGTCCAGTGTGTATCTTACATAGAAACTAGTGCTAAGTATACAAAGCAAAACCACATTTTTGGCGTTAGTGAAACAAATTGCAGCCCCTGACACTCCAAAAGAATGCAGGCTACAGAAAAAGGAAGAAAAAAATTAATGCATCCAAAGTAAAAGAAATCCAACATGCTTAAATCCAAACCCTCCCAAATGCTGTATTTCAATTAAACTATCAAGGGAATGATTTCCCTTGATAGACACAATATTTCTGTTCAAAATGTCCCGTGCAAGTCTCTTTCTGCATGTACATCTACTCTAATACTGATTTTAATGATTTTTAATTATTGTTGATCCTTTAACAGAAAACTATTATTTATTTTTGAAAATAGAAAACCCTCATACAAATTAAATTATACCTGTGAAGTGGTACGCATTATATGTATTTATTCTATTACACATGCAATGCAACTGCTAATGCCTTATTTCCTCCTTCAAAACAAGGGTCTTTTGTTCTTTGTCTTTTTTCACCTCTCCCTGTAACAAAGCAATATACCTTTAAATAAGGAAAATTCCCAAAGTAACAAGCAAACAAAAACTTAAAGCTTGATTTAGTGTTGTAATGCTATGGCAGTAAATGAGGACTCAGGAAATGTCCCATTCCAAATGCATAGCTAATAACAGACTTAAGGCACTGTTATAAAATATAAACTATTCACCAATTCTTTGCTGGGCTGTACTCCAGGGAAAGAGAATTCTGCTTTGCAGAATTCTAGGGCTGACAGAAATGTAAATAGAGTAGATGTCTATATTGGAAGACGATTTTGCTTTTCCACATTGAAACTATCTCAGAGAATTTATACATCTAAGAGTGGATAATACTTTCTTTTGCCAAACCCTGGTATGATAAATGTATCCTCTCAGAAGAGCATTTTAGCCATTTTTGTTTTGAAGCAGCAATAGCAGAATTGGTAATTGTATGAATTACAAGAATACAGGATGCTTAGCTAGTGAAGTTGCTTCAAGGTTTTCCTGCCAAGTCCGATCCCTGTATCATTCCAAGAATTGTTTGATTCTCTAGTGTGTGACATGCCATTTCGTTTCATTTTGTGGCATAATTTGGCTCCGGAGCTCAGGAAGTACAAGGTGGTTACGCAGCTCTTCGTGGTTATCGCTCTTGCTGCCAGTGAAATGCTGTGGATCCTGCCATAGGCCCAGACTTTTAGAGACTTTTGGAACAAATGCATTTTAAACTATAAGAAGTTATTTTTGCATTGGAAAAAAAGGGTGTAAAAAGAATCTTTTATGTTAGTTTAACTGGATCAGTTTATAGGACTAGCTATTTGGCAACAGCATAACTTTATTCTTCTACATAAATCCTCCACTTGGCATTAGACCCCATTGAAATATATTTTGCCTTTCAGGCATGGATGCTACACTTACATATTTTTGCCTCGTTTTGACAAATTCATCACCTGATGGATGAAAACGTGAAATCATTCAAGCACAATGACTGAAAGACAAGTCATCCAAAACACTAACTGCATTTCCATTTTAATGTTTGAACCATTCCAAATTCCTGCACATCTTGTAAAACTTGCTCGGATATTTTCATTCCTCAACCGATGTACACAGAAACCTCTCTGCAGAAGCTCTCTCCTTATCTTCAAGACAGTATCTCAGGCAGGGGTTGACGTCCTCGTTTGTCTTGTCCACATTCAGTATAGGGTTTGTCCTCAAAGAAAGGTTCCTTGTACGAGACACGGCAAACAATTAATAATAGCTGTATCCCGAGGGCACTTGGTGAGGGGTGACACAGGCGAATGCAGCTGTAGCCACAAGGTATGTGAGAGAAGCACTCATGCACGAAGAGAGAAAAGCGGATAAGAAAGTGAGAAAGGGGCAAGAGAAAATCCAGGGGGGGCTTCAGCTGCCAGGACTAGCAAAAAAGGGATGGGTTGAGATGGATTTAAAAACGCCAAAAGCAAGAGGTAGAAATTCTGGGTGGTTCTACAGGCTGCTGAGTCCATTCACAGCTATAGGGAAGGGTCAGAATAAGATTTCTTCCAGGCAGCCTTCAGCTGTACAATAAAAAGTTACAAAATATTTTAGGAAAAGGTGTTGCCCAGGGGTGTTTGTAGATGATTCTCCAGGGGGGTGGTAGGATATAATGCCAGGTCTTCATACAGATACATCTCATGCTGCAAAAATCTCTCTGAAATTGATCCTTTCATCACACTTTGTTGGCTACTGAGATGACTTCTCTTTACACTTGAAAAATGAAGAGGATGTAAAAATAGCAATATGCCATGGAAATCATTAGGGACTGCTTATGTGTGTCCAAGAGAAAATATACGGGCTCTGGAACCATTTTGTATCTGCTGAAGTCATTAGGTTGGTGGAGGGAGAGTGCTTGGGGATGGAGGGGTTCAGGTCCTTGGCCACAAAGCCCAGTGTTGGCTAGCGAGCAGCCCCGACTGGCTCCACAGGGCTTTCCAGCCCTTTCTGTTTAAAAAGGTTATGGCTCTGGCATGAGACCTGTATGGTATCACTACATGTGGGCATTGACACATTCTTTGTCAATATTTTTAGGAATTCAGCTACTTGCTAGCTAGTGCAACAGCCCAATGTTGGAAGGAAGCCCATAATGGAAAAAAGCCCTTGGGTTTACACAGAAACAAGCTGATATGTGAATGAGAAGATATATCAGCCTTGGCAGGGCACACTATTATTGAAATATCCTATCTTTCCCCCTGCTGCAGGGTGGTTTATGCCTGCAATAAGAGGATAACTGAAGACTGGAAGGGTTAGAAGCGATTTGGTTTGGACCCAACAGCCCACGGAGATATTTACTATTATTACTACCATTACGTGTGTGCAGCAAAGTCTCCAGGGGAACAAGCAAGGGCTGTGGTTGGACCATAGCACAAAATGCTCACACGATGTTTTGCCTTGATCCATCCTGACAGCCAGTTTCACATCCCAAGTCAGGGGTCCCTTCTTTTTTTCTCCTCCTCTCGTGACTTGGGGTTGAATCAGAAGGTGCTGTGGATCAGACCACTGCAGGGAGGAGAAATTAGTCATTGCTGTTTCCCCACACTCAGCTTTGACCAGATGTTCTAATTTTTTTAGTATACAAAATATTTACTAGCTCCAAGACTGATCAGTTAGCTGGTTTAATTTGTACTTTGACTTAAAGGTTTTAAAATGCTATTCATCTTAAACAAGGCTCTGACCTTGTTTTTCGCAATGTGCAGTTTCCTCCAGTCATCCCCCAGATCTCCCACAGCCTTCTCCTCCCTTGGCCTGGGGTCAAGTGTCTTGGTGGGACAGCTGATGTTGGCCCTTGCTCTGAGCTTTGCCTTCAGCCATGCCCCCAAGATGCTAGATTACCATCACCCCTGCCATGGTGTCCACATCTGGAGGTGGAAAGAATGGAAGTTTCCTCCTCTTGTAAAGCATCTTGAGTTCTCTGGTACCTCTTGCAAAAGAATAGACTCCAAGCTCTGATCTCCACTTCACAAAAGCAGATGTCTAATAAGCCTAATGTTTGCAAAATTCTTCCCATTTTTACAGCAAACAACAACATTTATTGTAACTGTGCTTGCTAGGATGTTGCCGCAGGGGAGTCTCTGCCCCTTGATTCAGTGCTGAGACCATCACAAAGGCTGAACATTCCTTCTGATTGCTCTTATTGCTTCGCACTCCCTTGATTTTTTATTTTTGGAGAAGATGAAAGAAAGTCAACGAGTGCCTGCCTGAAACAGGGATTAGGGACTGTGGATTGCTGGGTGGAAGCCCAAGCAAGCAGGGAGAGGGGAGACCGCCCGCTGACCTGAGTGCAAACCAATCAGTTCCCGTGGGAAACA
This sequence comes from Arenaria interpres, assembly GCA_013399435.1. Lineage (NCBI taxonomy): Eukaryota > Metazoa > Chordata > Aves > Charadriiformes > Scolopacidae > Arenaria > Arenaria interpres. The sequence continues at coordinate 124,574 of VXAK01017938.1, forward strand.
GCAGCCATCCTTGCAAAGTGGGGTTTGAGAATGGGTTCAGGACGTGTGTTTCAACAGGCAGTTACACCACACCTATTCCAGCACGGCTCTGATCCCCACCTCACAGAACTCCAAAGAGGGACGCAATGGGTGTAATTAATTCTATCAGCAGAGTTGGATTATACGTGAATTTATCCCCCTGCAAAGGCACAAAGAAGTTCCTCGGCCCTTCACGCTGTGAAGGGTGCTGTGGTAGTTAATTCTAGTGAGGAACTTTCTACTTTGCCAAAAAAAGATGATTTTAAGGTTTAATAATAGTTACAAATAATTTAATAAAGCACAGAGTAGATGCTTAATATTAGGATTACAAATTGCTCTTTCTGTAATTCATATCTAGGAACCTAAACAGTAATTTAGACTCTTAACTTTCATGACTATTGTTTGAAAATAATGCTCCTGTATTTTCATGTATGCTGAACTCTGGAACATTTCAAAAACACGTGCTTTACATCCCTAAAATGTCAATGTGCACTTTCTGTGCAAACAGAAGAAACATCATCCATCATGAAAACAGGGTTTTACAGAGCTGCTTAGAAAAAAAGACCATTTTGTCTCTGTGGCATGTAACTTTTAAAGAGGTTTTAACGTAGTAAGTGCCAAGCATGGTACTTGCATACTGCCTCCAACTTACTATTCAAAAGGCCAGAACATTCACAGGTAACAAACAACACGTACTTGGCAAAGTGTGAGTTTCTCCCACCATTTTAAACCTTCATGTAGCATGTACTCCCCTCCCAGAATCCTAGATTTTCAGACTATAAAAGGAGTTTTCTAAATAAAAGGGTCAAAAATGTTATTTTCAAAGCTGAGCCGTGCTTTGGTCTGTCATGTAGGGGCGATGCAGATCTATGCAGGTTTGCCTTTCCCCAAAGTCAAGGATATCATGGCTCTTCTCCCTACCAAAAATACATTAAATCATCTGTTTTACTGAAGAGGGCTCTTTGTGGAAGCCAGACTTGTTTCAGAAAAAGTCTTTTGGTGCTGTCACACTGGGATCTGAGAGTCCCAGGTTAGAACACGTTTCACATGAGGAGAATGACATCTAACTGTTTAGTTTGCTGTAGGAAAAATGTTACTGAGATTATGTACTTCAATATTTTTAGACACTGCTGCTATTAGGGAAACTAATGCAGAAAAGCATGCTAAAAAAGCAGCAGTATCAGCAATGTCCTGCTAATTTTCTCCCCAGTTGTTTTCTGCTGTAATTGTGACAGCACAGCAGGGTGGGAGGAGAGTTTGAAATATTTTGAAAGGACTGGTTAAATTTTAAAAGACCAGTTTTATTGCACAATAAAGGAAATCTTCATTTATCTCCAGGATTTCACATTTTTTTTGCCGTCAGCAAGTGCCTTTTGTGTTCCTCACTCTCCCAAAGTCCCAACACGACTCACTAAAGAATTTTGTTGCAACAAACTGTTTGCCATTTTCTGTATTTGGGGTCAAGTTTTCTAGGACACCTCAGAGTGAATCCGCGAAGGGCAGGGGTCCTGCTCTGCCCCTCGGTAAGGCATCTCCTCACATCTCCGTGAGTGCTGGGTGCTGGGCTGCCCACACAGGGAATGGGAAAGTTGGCGTTGATGTGGAGGGATAGATAGAGGCAAACACATGGAGCTGGGAGCTGAGCACCAGGCCAAGCTGAGGAGAGGAGCAAGGCTTAATCTTTTACCTCAGAGTGATGTGAGTGCTTCCCTCCTCTTCAAATTAATTAGTCCCAAGCCCTCCACAGAAGACAAGCGACAGAAGACACTTAAACGCAGCCTGGGCATAAAGTGATTTTGAAGTTGAATAATTACGAAGGTATTATTTTTGTCCAGAATCACTCATGATGGTTAAATTACTAATGATACAAAAAGGGATTCAGTAAGTATTTATCTCATTTTAAAAGCAGTGACCGGCTGTTTCTGGATCCCATGAGAACAATGAAGTGCTTTTCAGTTTGTCAGTAACCAAGGGGATATGAAAAAAAAAACAACCACATTTGGGAAGAAGAATAATTTTCATTTTAGTTTCCTACAGAAATGAAGCAAAAAGGATCTCTGTCTGCCAGATCCTATTCCAATAATTCCTAACCCACAGGTTAATTCTTACCAATTTAGCAGAGGAGATGTTTCATAGATATCAGCTGCTGCAAACTTTGTGAAAACCAACAGCTGGGTAAAGGAGAAAAACCTCATTAATGCTTCATTTCATTAAGGAAAACTCAGCTGCTCTCCATCTCGTTAGGCAGCAGCCAGCAGTTGCCAGCCTGCAGGTATGTCTTGGCCAGCAGTGTGTGGCTCTGTGTGACATGCCTACTGCAGAGAAAGGAGACTGGGAAATAGACGTGGAAAGGTAAGGTAAGACCCAAATCTGGTTTCATCCTTTCCACTGCTATGGTCCTCTAGTTGCAGGGATCTGAATCCTGTAATTTCTACTCTGTTTTGTAAATCCCATCACAGAAGCAGAGTTGTGCTTTGGGTAGTAACTAATGATAAACTGGTTAATTTGATATCAGTTGTGTCAGCTGCCTACTTAGGAGCTCAATTAAGAGATGACAAAAGGACTGTACTTATGACTAGACAACATAGTTTTGGAAAAAAATAGGACTTGTTGTTAAATGCTCCTGATGTCAGATCTCAAAAGCCAAGGCTGGATTGAGGCAGACAGCACACACAGTGGACTTGTGCAATGTGTTAACACCCCATAGCATCCTGATTACAAAGCCGTGCTATAGCATATCTAGCAAGACACTTAACAAGTGACTTCAGACGTGGCTAGCTGACAGATCTCAAAATGCAGTCATCAAAAGAGAATTGTAACTAAATAGACTGGGGATTGTTGTGTTGTGCCACAGGGACCAGTGTTAAACATACTGCTATCTAATGAGGTCATTAATGACCTTCAAGAAAATACTGAATTACTGCTGACAAAAGTGTTACAAAGATTAGCATGTTCAATCTCATAGCACAATTGAAAGTGGCGAAGAGTCACCTTCATTGGAAGTTCTCTAAGAACAGGTTAGGCTAGGTCTGTTGTGGATGGCTGGGTAGTCCTTTCCCATGTATAGTGAGAGGGAATAGACTAGATGATGTTTTGAGGTCCATTCCAGAGTTATTTGTCTGTTGGTTTGCAGGCCTGGACCATAAAGTATCTGTGTTAGGCTTATCATCTATGACTTAGATTTTCTCAAAACTTTCCATTGACTTGATAGCTTAAAGAGTACTAACATCCCGAAGTCAGACAAAAGCCTGATATATGTAGAGGTCATCGTTCATGCTTAATCTTTGTTGCCATAAAAGGAGGTTGTGAATTCTTCGCAAGCAACGAGTATTTCTGCTGAATTATGGTTTCCCTTAAGCTGTTAAACGGGAAATTATCCAAAGAAACAAAGAAGGGAAATATTCTGGCCTCTTGTATTTTTAAGCAACTCCCTTTAGTAAACTATTGCCAAATCAGATTGTCTTTTTACAGAGACAAAATGTATACAACCTAGTGTAAGCCTTTCTTTCAAATCTGGCAATTTCTCAGTTCACGAACCACCATTGATCAGTGTTTGGAAATTGGGTGGTCTTCCATAGGACAAGAAAGGAGCTTTGCACTCCTACCCTGACTCCAAACTGGTGTGTTTACCCCGCCGTTGTTTTGTAGTAGGGCACTGCTGATGAATAAATCATTACGTGCTGGTGGTGTTGGCCACATACGTTCAGAAAGACGAGGGCTGGCACTTCCATTATTTGGATGACCATTGCCAGACTTGTATCTGATGAGGTCCTGGTCCCTATCACAGAGGGGGTCCTTTCATGGCCACACATAAATTGAAGAAGGTATTTTGGCTGCTATGGGTGGTCGCCTATCCAACCCCACTGAGGAGTCAGAAAGACTGTGAACTGTTTTCACAGTCCAGATTGGGACCCTTTCAGTAGGTGGTAGAGGTTTAGGCAGCTTTTTATGCAAAATGTTTCCATTCCCACTTTTTCTGCTGGGTTTCCAGAAGACAAGGGAGTAACTACCTTCCAGATAAAGCTTTTTTGCACCAATGCACTTGGGGCTGAAGACTGGCTTTGCGTACAGGCGAGAAGCTGCTCTCTCCTCTGAACCAAGTAGTGCAGGGGAATGAGACCCCAAAGCAGGAGAAGAGCTTCAGTAGGCTCCCTGGGAATCCAGCATGGCTCCCACCCTGTCTGCCCCATGGAAAGCAGGAGAAAGGAGGTCTTGGCCAGTCTCCTGTCTCAGGGCAGGACATGTGCATGGGAAAAGCGGTGTCCCACTTCGGGGCCAGTGTGACCTGATGCAAGAGGAGCAACTGGGAATCAGCCTACCCTCAGCAAAGTAACATGCAGGGAAATTAAGGGTGGGCACAGTCTGGCTTATCTGGTGGGGGAAAACACTTGGCTGAGAGCCCCTGGTGTGCAGGGGAATCGCTTGTCAAGAGCTTTGATTAATTGCTAACAACATCTCAGAGTTGTGAAGGTGGGTGAGTGCAAGCGTTGGAAGGGGGTGAATCCCCAACTTGGGTGCTGGGGAGGAACGAGTGGCCGCTGTCTTGCCTCCAGAGCATCCATTATGGAGCCTCCTAACTCTGTCTAACGCAGCATCCAGATGAAACCACTAGATAGAAATCATGAGTCATCAAACCTTAGTAAAATGCATATGTTACACAGCTGTACTCCAAGCCAGCCTCTTTCTTATCAGCCTGTGTCTCGGGGCTGTGTTAGATGCTTTAGAAGCACAGAGCAGCAGTCGCTTGCTCTTCCTAGCCAAGTGGGTGCATTTCCCCAGACTGGCTGCAGGGAGTAGGTGTCTGCTCAGGTCCAGGCAGGTCCAGTGGCCCAGAAGTTTGAGAAAGTATCTTGAAAGAGCAAGAGCAATGCGTTCCTTCAGTGTTAAAATAAGAAAGTCATCAAATTTGTTCAGAGAATGACTTCAAAACTCTACTGGGTGTTTTTTTCAAAACCAGGCATTCAGCAAGTGATGGGGTATTATCCCCTAACAGCACAGAATTTACTTGTGTGGGGGTTTTAGTTTTGTTTTGTTTTGTTCTTGTTTTAAAAGGGCATGATGTTTGTATCAAATGCTTACTAAGGAGAAATATTACAAGAATGTCATGAAGCTTGTAAAATCAAACACTTAAGAAATACCAGGAGTCAAACTGCAGTGCACTCTTAATTCATTTCCATTGTGAGTGTGCTTAAATGGTAGTGTTTAACCACATGAATGCAAAAGTCTCTCCCACTCCTTGTTCAGAGTGGATGGTTCTTTCTTAAGTAGTATTACAGCTTCTTCTTGTTCAGCACTTGGCCTTCTGTTTTATTTACTGCATGATATTTAAGATCTGCTGTGAAGATAAAACTATTAGTTTTTTCCTGGCTTACTCTAGTGCTTGTCATTAAGGTAACTTGGTGTTACACAAACATTCCCAAGTTGTTTTTGTGATGCTCCATTGAAATAAATGAGAGTTATGATGACCTTGCACAAGGCAAGTTAGCCAAAGGAAGGTAAAAGTAAAAAAAAAATTAGGGAGCAGGGGTGTTATGGCACAGAGCTCTGCTCTATGAATGCTCATGGAACCCAGCAAACAAGCAGCTCAAAACAACTTGTATCAGGTAACTAACACAAAGGAATATGCAGTAACCCACCAGTGAAGAGTTTAGTTCAGCTAATTTAGTATTATCTAGGAAGAAATGGATAGTAAAAGCTGATTTTTCTGGCTGGTATTCCGCTGCGTTGCATGTAAAACTAACTTTTTTCACTTGCAGTCCCCAGCCTCATCTTCTGCAGTTATTATTTTCTGCAGAATCTGAATTACACATAGAGTTTTATGCTGTATCTGAGTCTATTGTGTTTCTACAGCCTCTCTTTGCACTAACTGTGGAAAGGGATTGTATAGAAAAAAAATATTATGTACTCATGTAATTGCAAGATGATGTCCTAACAAACAAACAAACGTAAAATGAACTGCTATAGGCTTGTGGAGACAGCCTCATTTCAGGCCTTAGCTGGCATTGTCAAACTTAGTCCTGTGTACACCAATCTTTCTTTGCTCCCATGCATAACTTTCCCGTTTGCTTTTAAAAGAACAGCTCTGCTCCCAAAAGTTTTGTAATACAGCACCTTACTGGCCTTTATTTGGCACCTGCGCTGCGCCTGAGGCCGTAGAAACTATTACACAGATCCCTGGCACTTTAAATAACTTAGTTAGTGGCCATCTGTAATTGCTGCTGTCTGTGGGGAGCTGGACGAGAGCGGTGGGAGAGGCGATCCGTCACCGGCTCCTTGCAGCGGAGGGATGGGGAACCTGGGGCGAGCCGGGCTCCGTCCTGGCCTCGGGACGGGGAGATGCTCTGGTAAGCAGTGCCTTCCTATGTGGGTGTTCTTCCTCTCTGCCCGCTGATTCCTACAGCTTCTGCCCTCTCCTCGTGTTCTTCACCATCCCGTCGCTGTCTCCCCTCCCAGGCTTCCCACCTCTGCGGTCGTGCCTTGGGGGTTGCAGGTCCCACACTCCTGCGCGTAATTCCCCGTCCCTCCCTCCGAGCAAGGGGGCCTGAGAGTTTTTTCCAAGAAAGCCTTGCTAGTGCATAGTGGGTTTTTTAATGTGGGCTAAAAAAATGCTTTTCCCTCAGGCTCCGTTCTCAGAAGTGACTGAAATATTTGGCCCCCAAATTTTTAAATATGTGTTTGAAGCAGAATTCAGGCTCGGGTTCCCTCGGTCCTGCTGCTGGTGTTTGCTGTTACTGTCTTCAAGGTGAAAATGGGCAACTGCAGTGGGATTGGGAAAGGATTGGGAAATGTTAAAGACAGGTCAGGCTAATCGTGCAGCCTGTCCTCTATATACACAAAGAACTTAAGGCGTTTATATTTCCCAAAACAGTGCTTGACAGCATAAAGCATTTTCATGCAAGCCAGTATCTGTGAAATCTACCATAAGTGTTTTTATAGGATGATTTAACATCAATTACAGTTCCATTTCATGCCAGAAATATTTATATTTTGTGATTGTAACAAGCTATGTATTAATTGGGGGTAGCTGAGAAAGTACAGTGGGTGGGAGAAGATGTATCAGTGTTTCCCCTGGGAGCGTAGCAGGGGCCATGGGCTGCTCTTGGACCCCAGAATTTGGGGGAGGAGGTGGACCTTTCATTTGATCCGGTATGGCAGTTTGTACAAAAGAGAGATTTTGATGAAGCAAAGCAGGAGGGTTGGAAAGTTTCAGTTTCTTGAAGGTGCAGTAATAGCCGAGGAGAGAGGTAATGGCACTGCGCTCCCGTGACAAAGGCTCAATGAGCAAGACCTGAATCAGTTGAGCAATGCAGCAGCTCTGCTGACTCACAGCTCAGGACCTACAGCCCTGGAGGCTGGAGGCTTGGACCGGGAGCACCACCTTAAATTGAAAGGCAGATGCCTTCTGATTTGAAATGATGGCAAGCATCACCATTTCTCCAAAAAGCTCTGATGAAGCACCTAATGCTGTGCTGCAGCCTACCTAGTCTACTCCTCCTCTCCACTGATTTTGATATTGTTCTGTCAGCAGGATGTATTTTGTGGCTGCTCTTCGTTTACATGTGCAAAAGGACAGTTTATATTCCCTGCGCAGGACTGTCCCTACTTCATAGTGCCAGCTGCTTGCAAAAAGATTCGGATAGTAACTAGCAGAATAATTTCATACTGAGTAGCAAAAATATATGTGTGAAACATATTTTTGCCCCGCTGGCTTTAATTTACTTGGTCACAATGTCACAGGGGACTAATTTTGCCATTTTCTGGAGGCACAGTTACGTTATTGTTGTGTATGTCTGTCTGGTTTTATCAGCTGCATATGGCATCACGTCAAATAATGTGAAGTGACATAACTAGTAGAGTCGGACGGGATGCTCTGGGAGAGCCTCCGAGCAGAGATGTCATCTTTAATGCATCTACAAGGAGTTTTGGAGTGTGCTTTGTTCATCTTCACCATTCCCTGTAATTAGCGCGCTAGAAAGATCCTGCTCCTACTGTGATCGTCCTGGGAAACAGTTCATTATTTGCTGCCCATAATGTGGGCCGTGTCTCTTGAGCTATGATGTCCAGAGGGAAAAACAGCCTCTGAAAACATCAGCGTCTTCTTAAAGTAACCACAGAGACGTGCTGAACCTTTTTCTTTGGAGTGTCTGTTGCTTTTGCCATTTATGCAAGATTTCAAATGTTTGAGTCCTCCTGACTTTGCTGCCTGTGATTCATAGCCAGAGCCTGCCCAACTTTCTGCCTGGGGTAAGAAGAGAGTGGCCAGCAGCTCTTCTGGCTGTTTGGGGACGTTTGTGAGGGCGGTGTGTACACCTCTTTCCTGGAGGGCTGCAGGAAGAGGACAGCCCGAAAAAATGCAACAAAACTCTTCCCTTTACCCTCAGCTTTAAACAGCATCAGGGAGGGGGGTGTCAGCAGCGAGGCAGCTCTGGCTCCCTCGGCGGTGGGGAGCAGAGCACTGGTCCTTGGCCTGGCGGCACCTGGACCCCGTGCGCTGATGCAAGAACCACTGTGTGAGGTGAAGCCTGACACCATTACAGCAGCATTTTGCCCCTCGTCCCCGAGATCGAAGGGCAGCCCCATGAGCTGGGGCACTTCTACCTCCTCCATGCCAGACAGCGCACCTCCCTTCACGCTAACAGGGAAGGCTAAGATTAACCAGGAACGTGCAAGCAGCTCCTGAGCGAGCCCTGGCCAGAAGCCCGTGATTAAAGACATAGCAGGCTGCAGGTCGGCTGAGGCTGCCAACAAGCCTCCTGAGCAGGAAGAAAACACTTAAAACTGTCAAAGCACTTAAAGGTGCAATCCTGCTCTGTGGGCTGGGCTCCTTTTTCATTTTTTTTATTTTTTTATTTCACCTATTTATTTTTTTTCAGGGGATTCAAGCTGCAAACAGTAGAATCATGTGACAGATGCTGCTAACCTGAGCAGGGGTTTGAAATTTTAAAATATCGAGGCTGCAGCCTGACGGAGAAGGGATTGCAGCAGGATCGGGCTGTGCTGCCCTCAGCTCCGGTCCTGACTCTCTCTTTGCTCCTCAATTTCACCAAGTCACTTAAACCCCTCTGCAGCTTCACTGCAGCAAGACTTAAAAGTTTCTTTTCAGCTGGAGAGCCTCCTCTCCCAAGAGTGAAATTTCTAAAAATGAAGAATTATATGACGCTTTGGAGGTATTGTGGTAAAGGCAGACAGTACTCGAAGTTAATGACTGCAAGAGATCTAACATGTTACAGCCTTTCTCTTTTTCTGTGTTTTATTTACTTCGTGCGTTTGAGTTGCTGGGGGGCAGATCCTGGCCCTGCTGATTTCGGAGTACTGTCAACTGCAATAACACCAAAATATTGCCCTTTGGGCATAGATATTATAAAGTTTTGTCCAGCCAGCCATTGTGTTAGTAACTTTCCTATCCCTACATGTCTTAACACAGGAACAGAGGAAACATTTACACTTCTTTTTTAATAGGAAAAAGTGATGGCTAAACCACATCTTGGCAGGGGAAGTAGGGATAGGTGTGCGAGCTAAAATTTCTTTCAGCTCTCTTTATATTGGCTGATTGTCAAATTGACTTGTTTCCATTTACAGTTGAGTACAGTACTGGAAAATTGTATGTGTGTATATGTTTAGATATGTATGTACATGAAGTGCACATATTTTTTGAGAAACTTATTATGCTGTCACTGTAGAAAATAAAAATACAGCTACAGCAGACTGCGTGTGGTGGAAGATGGTTGTTTTGATTTTGTCACACACGGCGTTAGGTTGTATTGCTGAGCTGTAGAGCGGACTTATCAGCAGGCTACTGCCTCAGGTCCATTTGTACTTATTCTTCCTGATTCATTGTAAGCTGAGGGAACTGTAAAAGCACATCAAGATAAGCACACAGTACAGGAGGAAAAATAGCAGCTAAAACCCATTTTCCTGAAATTGTCCGGCTACGTCTCTTGAGATATTTCACACTGAGCAGTACATTTAGGGCTCCAAAATTTGGGGTGATTTGGGTACCACGCTGAGCTGTGATGAGTTCAGAAGACTACCTACTTACCTGAAGGAGGTGAATGTCTTGAGGGGAAGGGAACAGGCTGTATTTTGGCCCAGATTGGTTGGGCTGGGAGAACTGGCTGCTCAGCGACCATCAATGGGCCAGGGAGGGGCTGGTGCCTTCTGAAGCAAGGAGGTCCCCAGGCAAGCCAGGCTCCTCTAGTCACCCCCCTGCTGCTTTCTGTCCAGCTGCTGCCCAGTTTTGGACACCCAAGCAATGAAATCCAGAAAAATGACACAGATTTTATGCTCGCTACTGGTATTTTGCTGTACTAGGCTGGAAGTCAGTCTTTTTTGGGGGTCTTAATTCCACTGTCTGTACAATAGAAACAACACCTGTCACCCGTTTGATACATTTCTGGAAGTCTTTAATCAGGGAGGGATTTTGTGCGAATGTAGCTGTCCTCCTTGGATGGGACGTGATTGTTGGCATCCACCCACACTTACAATATTTTGCATGCACATTTATGGATCCTTGTGTTTTGCCAAGCCTCCTAAAAAGGGGAATTTGAAGTTTAGAAGACTAAAGAGCTTCCTGAAAGGGAAGTCTCAATTGTGTGGACAGTGATATTTGAAATTCAAATTCAGATCTTGTTCTGGCCAAGGAAATCTTCCAGCCAAAACACTGCCACAGTATTGTGGAATAAATCAGAATATAACCAATGCTGTGGAAGTCTCTGCTGATGAAAAATTCAACAAATCAGCAGCAACCCTGAACTGTTCAGCAACTGTTTAGAAACGAATCCTGTTGGGAGACTTTTTTTTTTTTTTTTCTGGTAAGTTGTTAACAAAATTGCTGATTGATAGTGACTATTTCTTTCAGCATATATTTCCAAGACCCAAACTGCTTGTAATTGGGTGTGTGAGGTTTGTCCTTGGTTAGGATGGCACGCCGTCACAGCTCATCACTGTCTGATGAGTGAATAACTAGGGATAACAACACCGAGACAGCTTTTCTCAGCGCCATGGAAGGACTGGTGTTTATAATGCATGTGATGAAAATGAAGTGTTTTGCCTGCCTCCTTCTATGCCGTGAATGACTGCCCACTTAGTCTGAGGTGGGGGTGGCCTGTGACTCTAACACAGATATTTTAACAACTTTTTCAGCCCAGATTATTGTAGCAATGGTGTTGGCAAAGGACCCCACAATGTATACATGGTCCTTCCAGGCGCCTTGCTGCTGCTGGATATTCAAGCAGATCCTCAAGGCACCTCCTTTCATCTGCAGTGAGCTACAAGGTTATATTCCCCACCGTCAGTTGTTGGATAGGCCATTGCAATCCACATCTGCAATTTCTGGGCTGGACAACAGACACTTGGTCCAATGAGGAATCTTTCTTCCAGATCTAAATTAGGCTGTGACTGGCTCAGGCTCTCTCATTTGGCCTCCAACAGTTCAGGTTGTCAAGGGAAAATCACTGCAGCTCTCTGCTCATTGCACTGGCCCCTGCAAAGCCACAGGTCTGGTTAGTTTTTGCTTTCACGCTGTGTAGTAGGGCAGTCTAGCCTCAAAGACCATGTTCTTTGTGGCTGTCCCCAGCAAGAGGAATCTTTTGGCATCCTGCACTGGGGTCTTGAGGTGAGAAAGAAGGATAAACTGCTCCTGAGAGATCAGGTGGTGGCAGAATGAGGTATTGAGGCTTGTTACTTCATTGGGACTGGCTGGGGTGGTAGAAAATAAATGAAAAAAAAGAAAGGTCCTTTCTTATCTGCAGAATAATTTGTAAAGGCACACAAACACGTAAGCTCAGTCAGCACACAGAAGATTTCAGCAGTTAGCCTTTGAAATTTTATGATTCCTTGGCTCAATTTTCAGCCTTTCATCTGTATACATTGAACTACCAGCCTAATGCGCCCTCTGTTTTCCTCTTGTGAGCAGGAAGAAGCCAAAGAGCACATCTATTGAAAAGATGAGAAAGCACGGGGAGGGCAGAGAAAAGAAACCCACTATTTTCACTGCAGTCGTTTATTTCTGTCCCCAGGGAGGTGTGGGAGACTCACAGTGTAACTGTGATTCATCATGAGAGCTTAGCAAGATTTGGTTTTTACCGATCCCTGGATTCAGAGGGTGATAGGGAAAAGATTGCCTACATCTGGAGTTGTGTCCCTCTACTGACGTGGCAGCAGACTAGCTCTGGAGCCCTCATGTATTAAATTACAAGTTGGTGCATTCAAGAAGAAAGTTCTTTAGTGTGTCTGCATATTAATTGCCATTAAATTGTGAGAAGAAGGGAAGGGAGGGAGGGAATGAGATAATCCTATCTCTATAGGATATAAAAAAATCATCACGTTGTTAAGTGGACAAAGGCCATTACCAGCTCAGCTGTAACATAAAATTTGCTGGAGGGCAAGAACTATTCAGGTATTTCTGAGTTTGTGAATAATTGCAGTTCCCATTCAATCAATACTTCACCCTATTATCTAGAGCATATGGTACGGCACTACAATAGGATGCTTAATTCAGCTTTAATGTGACTTAAGTGGAAGGTTAGGGATCTATTTATGAACATCCTGATAAGTCACACTGTGCTGAAAATTGGACTGTGTGTGGAGGCACAGACACAGATAACCATAGCAAGGCTCTGAGTGTTCCTCTGATGTTCCTTAGATTGGGTTACATTGAATTTGGCTTGGCTCATTGGAAAATTTTTGGCGTCCATTTAACTGGGTTTCCTGTAACTTCTCTTAAAATTGTTTCAGTCTCAAAATCCTTGTTTTAGACTCTCCCCACCTCCCCTCCCCCCAAAGTATGCACTTTTTTCCCTCTTATGTTATGGTATTACTATGCAACAGCAAGATCTTAAAAAAAATGTTACTAGAATATATGAGTAGGTTTCAAGTGACTTTATTTTTCTATGCAGTGCTTTATATTAATGGGCAATATCTAAAAGAGCAGAGTGCTGTGAACTTTTTATTATAAATATTTATTAATTACATAAACTAAGGTCTACTAACTGCTGATAAACACGTAATGTAACCCACCTACATAAGCTGTGGTGCAAAATGATGCTCCTCCAGAAAGGAATCCACTTGGACTAGAAAATAACATGCATCTAGATGTGTTGTTCACGCAGAAAACATCTTCTCCTTCCTGTTTTGAAGATAGTTTCATACTTCCTGCATGCAATTGAGCTATTATTCTTATTTTCAGTTGAGACAGAAAATTGCTTTCCCTCAGCACTCTGTAAGTTAAATGTCTGTGTCGATAAGTTAGAACAGGCAATAATGTGTGTGATAGGCTTGTACTAATACTTTTTGTGGTACAAAACAGAGGTATGTGGTGTGTCTATAGCAGATCTGACAGCTCTGATTTGACCAGCATAAGGACTGAGCCATGTTTTGAGCCTCTTTCAGCAATTCCTGTATCTTTGGTTAATCACTGGAAAATGTAGGAGTCTTTCCTGTATGCCTGTATACAAGAATGTGAAATCTCCTCTCATGAGTCGAACCAGATTTTGTATGACTTAGTTCATCCGAGCAATTAAGATGACATGAGTTGAATCGCCAGTCCAGTAAGTCCTGGAAGAAGGAGAAGAAGTATCGTCATCCAAGACCAATATCCTGGCTTTGCTCTGGAAATGTTCCCAAAATGCTAACCCAACATTTTGGAGACCGGTTGTGAATACAAACCTCCCAAAGTCAACGTTTGTGACAGGAGAGCCAGGGCTGTGACTGCCAGCAGCCATCATCCTCCGGCAGAGCCATCCCCTCACTTACAAAACGAACTCAGCGGATGTATTGCTTGCTGAGGAGACTCCCCTGAAACCCAGACGGCTAAACCTAAGTGAAAACACCATTTCCATTTCCTGATCTTCTAGAATGGACTCTAATCTAGTCCCACTCGTCCTCAGTAATTTTTCTTTGGCAATGACATTTCCAGGAATTGTGTATAGCTGCTTAGAGCACCTCTGTACTTGAATAAGATGGCTGAAATTCAGCACTCAGGGCTCTGAAGGTGGACTATTTCATCCAAATCCATTTATCCCTCAGATTTGAGTTCAGGATTTATAGCCCCAGCCTGTAATAATGCAAAATGACAGTTAATTTTTGACGGTTGTTGGGATTTTTTTAATCTGAGTTTTGTATTTCTCGTAGTCTGAGGCTCAGATGGGAGGACTTTGTGCAGGTTGAAACAAAGCCTTTCTGAACTTCATGTGAACAGCAGCTGAGCAGCAGTGGCTTGCAGTCATGTATTTGGGGTTTTGTTTTGTGTTTTCTTTTTAGCTTTCTGCCTTTCTGAGGCCAGGACAGGACAGGACAGTTCCCGTGCCAGGCACCGCGGCTCCTATCCCAGCCCCAGGGAGGCAGGAAGGCCGCCGGGATTACAGTCAATGCAGATGGCTGTGCTCCAAGGTGCACATTTCCTGCAAGAAAGCTCAGCTGGGAATGCTGAAAACCAGCTGGAAAACCAGGTTAATGTTTGCCTTATGCAGTGGAGTCCTGCACAAGGCTTCTTAACCGGAGTCCGTGCTACAAAAAGAAGTCAGGAGGGGTTCAACAACACGAGCTGCTGATCCTGCAGGGTTTTCCAAAGAGGGGACAGCAGGAGACGTTGTGTCAAGGACTCCGTCCAAAACTTATGTGTGGGCTGGATCTTTTGCCCCTGTCTACTCCTGCAAATGGGGACAGGGGAGAAAAAGTCTTGCCGGCGTGTCCAAACCTGAGTTGGTGGTGCAAAAACTCGTGGCTCTTGATAATAATGAGCCACTGTTTGGAAAAGGTACCCGGGAAGCGCTGTGCTGGCTGCCCCTTGCTGGGAAACACTCATGCCCAGAAAGTCCAGGTTCCTGGCTGGAGTGGTGTTGAAGCTCTCAGGCTCCTCCCTTGGGAGCACCCAATGCTCCCGTGTCAGCACCAGAGCTTGTCTCCTCCTGCCCCTGGCTCTTGCCCCACATCTCCCAGGGCTGTCTCCCACAGCAAGTGGAGATGTTCCTGCACCCTCAGTAAGCCTGTGCCTCTCAAAAGCCTTTATCACCTGCTTGCACACCTCAGCATGGAATTACTGGGGAAAAAAAGAACACCCTTACTCTGTTCTGACATAGAAGTTTTTGTTTCCTTGTTTGTGTGTAGATGATTTATCTTCATTTTCCTGCATTTCTTAATTGGCCTGTGCTGTCACTGTTTGGAGCTCCAGTCCAATATGGAGACAAACTCAGACTGCATGTTGAGGCTGGAGAGGAGGTGTTGGACTGATAGAGCTGCACACCAGGGGCATCACCTCCTGCAGAGTGCACGGGTGGCACAAATTCCCCTTACTGTGCAAAGCAGAAAACCCACCAGCCATAGAATTAACAAGGCCTCCCACTTGTACCCTCCCCGGAGCCTGAGGGTGCTGGTGTTTTGAGACCTGGCTTTAGGGGAAAGGGACTTTCCCTTGTGCTGAATGCTCCCACCAGTCTGTGATCCAGGTCAGTGTTTGGCTTCCAGAGCAGGAGAAGGTTTAACAAAGCAATGGTGAATGCATGTAGCTGTGTAAGGCTTCCACGCTCCGCTTGCTCTTGGAGAAAGCTTTCTGTCCAGCTTTTGAGGCAGTGCAGCTGTGCCACCTAAGTATCTTGGCTGCTCCTCTCTGGTGCCTGTTCTGCAAGACATTCACTTCTGTCTTCCACAAAACAAGAGGAATCTGCAGATGTTGAAAACATTGCAGTGAAATATGACCCATCAGGTTTAAGCTATAAAATAGTTCAGTCTCTGTGATGTCCTGCTCTAATTCCATAGCTGTTTATTGTTGAAGACGAATTCTTACTTGAATTGAAAAATGTGAAAAATTAAGAGAGAAATGGGTTAAGGGGTGTTGATTCATATGCAAGGGGAAGTATAAAGTTTTTTTCAAATCCACTGATCATGGGCATGAGACAAACACCCCCTCCACTTTTTCAGACTTCTTGATTTTGACCTGGTTCAGTGTCTGTCAATTTTTCCTGACCCAGAACACCACCATAAAATTTAAGTTTCTCCAGTAGAATTTATGGAGTAGAAGAGTTATTCCATACTGTCCTCTGTTACAGAATGACAGTAGGCTGAGGCCCTTGCTGTGAAAACATCAGCACCAAGAGCTTCCCATGGGAGCAGCTTGCTCCTGAGCAGCCTGCCCTGAGGGAACTCTCTGCTCCAGGGTCTCCACTTCATTGCGACACGAGGCAGGAGCGTGGTCCCCATCTCTCCTCCTCTGCTCTCCCTTCCATCTGGGTACAGATAAGACAGTTTGAGCATCAGTTATTCATTCATAATTGTAGAATAAAACCACTGTAAAACCAGAGAGAATCTGTGATCCCTTCTCAATCTAGTGCTTGGCCATTGAACTCTGGTTTTGCAGGCTCTTGTACTGGTACCTCTCTGTTGTGATGGTTAGCACAAAGATAAATATCTCTGACAGCTCTGAAAGGGAGAAAAAATCTTTCTTAGGTCACCGGAAATAATGGATTAAGTTGTGAAACCTTTCCATTTTAAACAACATGATTTGCTCAAGGTGGGCTGTTTGCAAGCAGGCAGGACACTTCAGTACCTTTTAGACTTTGCGGTTAAAATATTCTCCTTAGGCTACCTTTTCCTCTCATCTAGCTTACATAAATATTTGACTTGAACAGATACCGCTATTAATCTGTTTAGAATGCTGCTATACTGTTTACACAGAGAGGAAAGCTGTAAGCCTGCTTGTCCAAATAGTTTTAAGCAAGGGCAATGCTGCTTTTTAGCACCTGGCATAAATATTTGGAAAAAATTATAAATCCCAGATAACCTTGCCTCTCTCAGATGTATTTACTGCTTCCTAAAACCTTTTCCCTAAAGGTCCTCTCATTTATTGTTGTTCTTTTGGGAAGAGCTTGATCTTTCTCTATGAATTTTATTTGCACATCCTTCATGATCCTAATCAACACTGTGCTCTTGTGAATTAAAATGTTTGTCTGCCTAGATTGGTACAGATAACACAATCTAGTAGAATGCAGCAAGATCGCTCGAAAATACCTGTGATGTGAGTTAAAATGTGCATATTTGAATAGATCATTTCAGAATAACGCAATAAGCTGTCTCATGTTTTGTACGTCTGGCTTTCTTCTTACAGCCATTTAAATTGCTTTATTATTCCCTTGAAGGTTTCCTACGCTGAGAGAGATTGCTTTTAAATAATAAAAACACCCAGCATTACTACAGTATGGGGGAGCTTTGTTTTGAAGCTGTCTATTCTTTACCTGAGATGTGTCTGAAAGAGGCTTGTTTTTTCTTATGATTATATCCATTACCAATGGTCTTGATTTGTCATATCTGCTAGGTGAAATATCTATGATTGCACATGGAAGGGAAAAAAACCCACCCTGCTGTATTCTCTAAACAGTTTATGGTTGTTTTTTCTGGCTGTGAGCCAAAAAAAGATCAACTAGAATTTTTATATATGATTATGATAGTTATTATACTAACATTGCAAGGGCAAGTCGCCTTCTCTAGACTCTAGCAAATCCACAAAGAGCAAGGGGGAGCTGAGTGTCTTAGGGACAGGAGTGTGTTTTGTGCGTTGAGACTTCTATACAAACTACTGATGACTTCTATGAGACAAAAATATGATTATGAAGTGGTTTCCCAGCTTCATTTAAGGTTTCTGTCATCTGTTCTGGTTTTTTTGTTTGTTTGTTTTGTTTTTTGTTTGTATTGGGTTTTTTTGTTTTGGTTTGGTTTTCTTTAAGAAAAAAGAAACCGTTGCTTTTACACGAGAGCTACTTTGAATTTGAGAGATCAGTTTCAGTGCGCTTGACCTCTTGTACTAGTTGTTCAGCCTTTCAGAAAACATTAGCTTCCTGGCTTTAAAAATCTGGGTCTGCTGAATCACAATAATAAAACTGCAAATTGATGAAGACTAAAACTGATCACTGGAGTTAAAATGCATTATAAATAACGATGTTATCGACAAGTGCAAACTCACATTCTAAACAATGATCTAAAGTTTGAAACGAAAAATGTAGTTTAAAATAATAGGAAGAATTTTGAATTTCTTAGCATGATTTCCACCTGCCTCTGTCTCGTTTGCCTTGGGGACAGAAACAAGGGGTCAACCCAGAGGAGATGTGAGGATGATGGGATCTGCCTGTTGGGGGCTTCGTGGGCACTGAAGGGGAAGAGAAGGCAGTTCAGCGATGGAGGAGAGGGAGGCCAGAAGGAGCTGTGGGAGGGGAAGCCATGGAAACTCAAAAGACAGCACGCTGTAGAGAAGGCAAGGCAGAGACCAAAGAGTACAATTAGCCAGGAAAAGTTCAAATATACTCAGGTGACTGCTACTAAAATTGGATATACAAACCAGGTTATTTATATGGCCATGAGGTTAGAGTAGTCCTTTTTTTTTTGTAACGATGTGCACAAATATCACCTGTAAATCCCAGTCTGTTCTCTCCAGGATCCGTGGATGTGGTGAAATTTTATAAATTGTCCCAAATGCCATGTGTGCAGGAAATGAATCATCACACAGAAGAGAAAATGGTGAAGGGGAACGTCTTTCCTAAAGAAGTCAGAGGAGGAAGAGGCAACAAAATTTGAGGGGTATTTTGAGAGGAACTGTGCCATGCTTACGTGCTGTGCAGTTTCATGTTATAATTTCTTTTTAGTTCACAGCAATCTGATTTCTTTCCAGTCAACTTTCTCATATGCAGAAACTCCACTAAGTTGCGTTTAATTACAACGCAAAGATTAAAAAATGATTTGTTCTTCTTGAACTGGTGCTCTGTAAATGTTCAAAGTGTCTGTAACCCCTACTGTATATCACAGAGCAAAGCAATTGCATCCCATCTCCAGGAAGCTTGCCAGAACCCTCTTTTCTGCATTGTCTCCGAGTCAGGAAATCTAAACATGTATTCCAGTTTGTCAAACTTCCCAAAGTGCTGCTATGCATTTTGTGGCATGGTGAGACTCTGTTTATACCTCCCTCAACCATGAGCGTGAGAGCACTGAAAGAAGAAAGGGAAAAAGAATAATGGGGAAGAAGAACAGAAGTAAGATGTTTCCCATTGGAAACTGCAAGTATTGGTATACGGGCTGTCTGATTTCAAAGTTGGGGGCCCATCCTCAGCTATTGCATATAGGCAGCCAAGTGCCTGGAAAAACTGACAGTGATTGAGCTGGGTGCAATTGTTCGGTCAAACCTTTTTGGAGAGGGGGAGAGGAAAAGAGGAAGGGAGAGAGGAAGAAGAGGTGGTAGATGCAAACAATGAATCTGCATTCAGTGGCGCGGAGAAATACCGTGGGTTTGTTTAGGTGTTAACAAACTGTGTTTGGAGAAAGGAAATGCAAGTACAGATGTCCAACAGTTAATGCACTTCATTTGACATAAAAATGGTTACAGATTTTCTTTCCCATATGTCCTCTCATTCTGTTGAAAGAAAATACTGCAGTTTTGATTGGAGCCTTTTGAGTTTAACAAAGAAATGTGGAAAAAAATACACTTTTTTTTGTGTATACTTGATACATTAAATTTTTGAAAAATATTAATTAGGTTAACCTTGAAGATGTTAACAATCTCCACCCAAAGCTACCTGTATATTTCATATTGTTAGTATTTACATCCTTCTCCAATATCCCCACAAAAAATTAATGTCAAGACCAGATACTCCCAGCATCTTGAAACACTAGACACCAGTGAATGTGTCTGAAAGATATGTAGATAATCCACCTGTAAAAGCTGAAGTTTGGAAGTGTTGTGTGCCTCTCCATACTTACCTGCAGTGGAGCAATCCTTTTGTAAGAGACTGTGAGAAAGGGTTCCTCAGAGCTGCCACTGGTCTCTGCTCTGAACCTTGCTGCCAAACATAGGAAGGAGAGAAGCTGTTGGGCTAAGATCAACTTTAACAATAATAGCAATGGAAAGCATGAAAAGCCTTAGAGGGTCAGATTCCCCATCACAGCCCCCACCACACCACAGAGCTTCCTTCTGGCCTGGGAAGTCAGGAGGGAAGCCTGGAGTCTAATGGCAGGGAAGTCACCGTCTGGACATGAGCTGGCAATGTACACTCACAGTCTGGAAAGCCAACCGCATCAAAAGCAGCATGGCCAACAGTGTGAGGGAGGGGATTCTGTCCCTCTACTCCACTCTGGTGAGACCCCACCTGGAGTACAGCATCCAGCTCTGGGGCCCCCAGCATAAGAAGGACATGGGCCCATTGGAACAAGTCCAGAGGAGGGCCACAAAAATGCTCAGAAGGATGGAGCACCTCTCCTATAAGGACAGGCTGAGAGAGTTGGTGTTGTTAAGCCTGGAGAAGGCTCCAGGGCGAACTTATCAGTACCTAAAGGGGGACTTCAAGAAAGATGGGAACAAACTTTATAGCAGTGCCTGTTGCAACAGGACAAGGGATAATGTCTTTAAATTAAAAGAGGGTAGATTCGGCTAGATATAAGGAAGAAATGTTTTACAGTGCAACATTGGAACAGGTTACCTAGAGAGGTGGTAGATGCCCCATCCCTGGAAACATTCAAGGTCAGCTTGGATGGGGCCCTGAGTAACTTGATCTAGTTGAAGATGTCCCTGCTCATTGCAGGGGAGGTTGGACTGCTGACCTTTAAAAGTCCCTTCCAACCCAAACTATTCCATGATTCTATTCTATGATTCTAACCTGCTTTTTATTGTCATCCCGATATTTCCCCCTATGTTTTCTCTCTTCTTCCTGTGAGCACACTTTGCTTCAGTTACTATTGGGCTGAGACTTGTCTACAAGGAGAAGACTAGGGAAACGGTGGCAGGCAGAAGCTTTTCAGGGAAAGGTAGACCAGGACATGCAGTGCAGTGCTCTCCTTGGCACAATCTTCAGGACATCAGCAGCGTGTGTTGATGTTGACTCATGATAAATGTTGTGATTCAGGGTTCACAGTTCTGCAAAGAAATACATACATGACAGAGCTTAACCTAAAAATAGTTTTGAAGTCACAGGGTTACCCTGTTTTACAAAAAAACACTTCTCCAAATAATTATGTGCAGGCTGCAAGGTAGCGTTGGGCCTGGGTGGTGGGTGGGATGAGCAATCTCCTGTGGCCCTGGCTGGCTGCATTGGCTGGTGAGGAGACAGGGGTTGGGAGTTTAGCTCTGCTTCAGCTCTTGACCCTGAGCAGACCTCTGCAAGCAGGAGCAGGAAGAAATTCATCCTTGAAATAGATGAGTCCAGGTTGCAGCGTGTCATGGCAGGAAAGGTTTTGTAAAATACACAGGCTAAGCCTTATGTGCTGCAGAATAATCCAGGTTCTTCTGCAATTGCTGAAGGACTTTCCTTCTTGATCTAAAATGCCTGCACTTCCAGGACAGGCTCTGGCTTTTATGGCCCCAGACAAAACAGAAAACGGTTGGGTTTGGATTCAGCTCATCAAAACCACAGACAGAAACACTGTGCGATGCTGCAGTCAGCTCTTTCCATGAACAGGCAAGGGAATGCAATGGATGAGATGCTCTGTGGTTATCTGTTACTAAAATACACTGTCCCAAATTTGTGTATGTAACAAAAGTCATGGTAGAGACTGTCCAAAGCTCAGTACAGCCTCTACAATATGACTCTCCTATTGGAAATAATAAAAGAAGAAAGAACGACTTGTTTCTTTCTCCCTATTAACACATCCGTTTCTGGACAGATTTTCAGTCTTGCATTAACCAAACCTTAACAATCTCCCAAAAGGAGGGAGGATGACAGGAAGACCAAATGGCTGGGGGCTGGGGGAATGGATGAACATGGTGGAATTGGAGTCTCTCCAGGCCTCCTGAACTATTTCTGGTTTTGCAACACTGGTTAGTTTGCAAAGCATTTTTCTGTAATTTAAACCTATCTGTTTTCACGGATGACTCATTTTAAGAAATTGTGTTCTGGCTAAAGGCAAATTTGTGCTATGTGCTTAGCGTGGAAATACTCTCTCACAAAAAGAAACCAGAAAAACCCAAGTAAGATTTTCTGTGCTGTATCGTCAAATAGTCTTCCTGAGATGGACATGATTCTCCTAGTATTTCTATCAAAATTTAGTCTCAAGCCCAGAAAGTCTGAAGAGATTTGTGTTGGACGGTTAAGGTAAGAGTATGACAATGCCTACCAAAAGTGCTGAAGAGCCATCTTTCTGGGGTTCAGTGAAACTCCACAAAATGAAAACGGACAAGAGATAAGGAGACAGACAATTCCAAGAACTGAAAGAGTGTTTTAAAAAAAATGTATACTTGGAAAACATTTTTCTCGGAATGGGTTTCTTGTGCAAAACATGCAATCTGCAGCTCAGATCTAAAAAGAGAAAAAAGAACATGTTCCAGCCTTGCTATGAGTAGTGGTGTAAGAATCATCTCTTAGTATTAAAACCAACTGATTAGAAGTCAGTAAAAATGGGTATTTTATCAAGCCATTATTATAACAGAGTAGAGAGATTATTTTATTCTCTCTCTGGGTTCACAATTAACATTAATATTTTCATAAATTTGTCACCTACCAGAAATGGCTTATAAATGCTATGTTTATTAAAATTTTCATAGATATGTAGCTTTGCAGTTTCTATATTGACAAAAATATTCTAATGTTTTCCTGCTTTCTGACGAAATAAGTAGAAGGAGTTGTTCCTTCCACAGAAACAAAACAAATATTTGGATGATAAAACAATTTCAAATGCTCACCATCATTGGTGTAAAAAGCCAGCCATCTGTAACAGATCTGAAATCAGCTTGTAAGGAAATTGGCCCCGAATGGATGGTCAATGGCCTCGCAGGTCATATCATACATCATAGAACAAGTAAGAGAGGTGGTGAGAACACTGAAGGAGAAGTAAAAATAAGGAAAGCGTATCTAATGAGACACTGTGACTTGAAGCCACTGAGCCTCCTTCTTCCCAGGACAGAAATAACTTCTAACTTGCTTTCAGTGAAATAAGTTTGTTGAATTTTCATTTCTTAGTGTGGATTTTTTTTTGGTGTTTTCATTTTCACCTTGCTAGCAGGATTCCTTGCTAACCCCTTTCTGACCCTTTTATACTTTCCCTTCTTGTTTAAGATCTCCTTTTCCTTTATTTTCCTGCGCATTTTCAAATATTTACCACTAGGTACACAACCAGATGTGCAGCACCTGTACTCATCCTCTGAAGACAGACTTCCCACAAATTTGCTTATTTAGTGTTCTTATCCATCATGGCCAGCATATGCTTAACTCTTACATGATTTTAGAGGTGTAAAAGGTGAAGCAGGATATCTTTATCCTTTGCTGGAACCTGCAAAATAACTAAAGTTGCTACCATTCTTGCAAAAAATATTTTATTTTATTACTCATCTTTCAGATTATGGAAGTGGGAAGCAGCCTTCATTATCAGGGGACTTAGATATTTTTTCTGTATGAAAACTTCATAGGCGACCCTTCGTTTAGTAACTAAACCTATAGTAAGAATATATAAAAAATACCATTCCACATTATGGCAAAATTCCTGAAGGATATGAACGTTTGAGAAATATCTCTTTCGTAAAGTTTTGGGCAATAGTAAATGCTGTTGGTTTTCAAATGTTTTTAGATGTTCCAATTTCACAGAAATTTGATGTAGAGGGTTTTTTTTGTTTAAATTACCATTTTTTTTCTTGTTATATTTGCCAAAGTACAAGTTACCATGTATAGTTTTAATATTCCAAAGATTACTACTCTGTGTGTGTAACAGTTGCCAGTGGCCAAAAGGAAAAATGTTCCCCTTGTCCCAACACTGGGCTGTTTTTTTAACTACAGTTTCGTCAGGTGGCAGCTAGCCAGTTTTGGGGGGGTATTTCCAGATGGCAACCCCACAACTTCTTAGTAGTTGCTGCCAGTCAGATATGATCCCCGCAGTCCATCCCTGGGACTTGATATGCGAGAAAACACAGCAAGTGGAACACTCATGGCCGGAGAAAATATTGACCCTGTCATGTGACACTGTGTTCGACTTTGAAACCCTGATCCAGACACTCTGCTTATGCCAGAAAATAAAAACTCCCATTTTCCTGCCAGCATTCCTGACTGTCAGATACTTCAGACAGCAGGAGCCTGGAGCCCCATTATCTATGTGCTTTATAACTCCCTCAGGGTTTGAGGTGGACTGAAGGGGTTCACACCTTTTCACTTCACACCTCAGCTGTCTATTATTTTATTTGTTTCCCGCTATCCACATGTGCACTCCCTCACTGAGAACAGTATTACTTCAGTGCCCTCATTTCTTTGAATGGATAGTTCAAGCACACAGTTTCTTTATCAAGGATGAGATCTCTGGTGGGGCTTTCTCAACCACAGGTGATGGGGAGAAGGTAGGAGGAAAATATCTTCCTGAAGGCGACTTGTTCTCTTGCTCTTTCCTGGACACCTCCTGTGGGGCAGGATCCTCATTCTGACCCCATGTGGCTGTCTCTGTTTATGACTTGGGGGTTAGTCATTTCGTTTCCAGTCAAAACTGCCCAGCTCATGTAAGAGCTGGCTTATTTCTTGCTGATGTGTCATCTTGTCATGCTGAAATACTACCACCAGCACTGCTGTGTCTCCACAGGACCTTCAGAAAGTGAGGGACATCCCGCTTGAGAAGGGTGTTGTGTTTCCCTGTTGATCACAGCAAGGGTGTGATTTGGTTAGGTATTCGAGCATCCATTTTTGGTTCCACTTTTTTTTTGCTAGGAACTTTATTTTCGCTGATAAGCTCTCATCTGGGCAGATCTCGGCGTAACTCTCCCCGGGCTGACTGATGACTTCCTGGAGCTGGTGTTGCAGGGCGGTCTGCTGAACGCTGCTTCCTCCAGAGACTCCGCCGAAGCCCGTTGGGGCTGTAAATGGGGTTGCACACACAGGCAGCTCGGGAGCTGCAGAATGCTAACATTTTATGGCTCTTTTTCTTTTCCTTCTCATTATGTCTAATAGTAGTCATCCAGGTGCTGTGGGCTTTCCCTCCCCCAGTCGTCTTGGTCACATGAACTTGCCAGGAACTGTTTATCTGACATCTATATTACCAGGATAAAAAATGGCTACATTTGTACTTTTTTTGCATTTCAATGTAGTGGTACCCCTCCAGAGGCATTAACAACTGTACTGCCGCAGCAGTATTTGTTTCCATCTTTAATTTGGCTGCTTTCCATGTTGCATCTGCTCTTTGCTTTTAGAGCAATGGTAAAACTTGGAGTTCACATGTGTGATAAAGATCTGTACGCATGGACCTAATCAGGATTTCTTCTAGAACAAACTGCGGAGATCGTGCTGACCTACCTGACCAGTCATCCAAAAAATATGTCTATGGATTCAAGTCATTTATTAGTCTTGGCTTTTATTTTATTTTTTTTTACATTGCTCACCATGAAATGTTCTCTTGCTAAACATGAGATCCTGCTGGGGATTTTGGTAGCTCTGCTCCATTTCTGTTCCTGTATGATTGAAATACGCTGCTGGTTTTTGCTCTATAAATGTGACTCTTTCAGTTGGCAGAGGGTTTTGTAGTACACAGATTGCTGCATCCAGCATCTTGATCTGGATTCCACGCTCTTACTCATCCCAGCCTGTTAGTGTTATCTGCTGCTTTTCAGAAAAACAATTTTAGCTTTTATTTCCTGTCAGATCAACTTCCAGCCCAGTTTACCGCCTCCATCAAATGTCTCTGAGATGCTACTGTCTGAATGTCTGGAGCTATAGTATAAATAGATCCTGCAATTTGTTTATAAACATGCCTTTTTGCACAGATCATAGGGGGACAAAAAGCTATAAAGACATTTTGAAAGAGCAGCCCCACTTAGGCCACTGCATGTTTATTCAATAGCCTAGGCTCCTTCTGGAGTGTATGATAAATAAATATGTGATTGAATTAGATTTACTGCACGGACATCTCCCATTAACTGATAAAGGATGCAGCAAAACAGAACAGAAAGTCTCATCCTGTGTGGTGCTTCTCTGAGGAGCACCGCTCAGAGAAAGGAGGCTTGTTTCTCCCCGGACCCTCATCCCTGCGGGGCTGGGCAGGGTGGCAAGTCCATGGGGGTGGCCATGCTGCCGTCCTCCTCACAACGTGGTCCTGGGGTCAGCTGGGAGCCTGACCTGAGTGTGTGTGTGTGTGTGTGTGCAAGAACCCCCAAGCTAAATTCCCACCTCACTGCACGTAGGGCATGTATTTCATCACGGCCTTAGATTGCTTCCAGATGAGCGGAGACAACTACAGAGGAAAGCCTGTTTGCAAAGGTGGTGGTGCTAGAAATGGACTTTCTGCTTGGGCAGCCTTGCTGCAGGCATGTTCAGCCCAGTCTCCCCTCTGGGAAGAGCAGAGAAGGGGAGATGAGAGCTGGCGAGCCGCCCTCTGCACTGCTCCCTCCCCTAGGGTTGTCCCTCTGCTCTACAGCAACCCACCCAGAAAACCACCTCTGGACCAATTCTCCTCCCTCCCTGCAAAGCAGACACCTTGGTGGCATGGGCTCTGCGTTATGCCAGGGGGCTGCCATCTGCTGGGAATTATTTCTCTTTTGTAAATTAATTTAATGAAGTCCGTTCAACAGCCTTTCGGAGGTACCCCCAGACTCTTTCATTTAGTGTGATTATGATGAGGAGAGAATTGCCCCTTACAGCAGTTGATGGAGGCAGGACCAGTTGACCGTGCAGACATGGGATGAGGGGTGGCTGCATTGGTGGTGCATCCCAGCAGCGGGCTCTGGAGGTTTCAGGGTGTCACAAGCCGACCGTGAGTCAGGAGAGTGGCGTTGCCTCAAAAAAAGCAAACATCCCACTGGCTTGTATAAACAGGCGCATAGCCCACAAGAAATGTGAAGTAATCCTTCCGTCCTGCTCCACATGGATAGTGCCGCAGCTGGAGGACGGCAGATGAGGCATTTTGAGAGGGTCTGGAGAAACTGGAGCAAGTCCAGAGGGCAGCAGCAGGAGACGTCATGTTTCCGAGGCCTGTGATCAATGAAGGGAGGCTGGATGAAGTAAGCTTGCTGTTGCCTAAGAGGAGCAGTGGTACAGGACCAGGCTGCAGCCTTAAGGGATGCATAAATGCTGCTGGGGTTAGTCTGTCCTCCTTGGCACGGGTAGAGAGGATACAAACGAGTGGACTTTTAATTTCAGCCAAGAAAACTCAGGTCAAACATTGGGAAAAGCTTTCTCTTGGGGAAGGAGGGAAATGGCTGTTGGGGATGGACTCTGACTTGTTCCTCCTTTCCCTAGGACATGGGATGCTCCCCCAGCACCCAGCACCCTCCCCACTCACCCAACACACCCCCGTCACTGCGCTGACCCCCTGGAAGGGAAGCAGCCCCCCCACTCTTTGAGATTTCTTCACATCCATTCAGCTTTTAGCTGCACTCAGCTGAGCTCGACTACTCAACATAGATTTTGTTCCTTCTGAAAGAGTTGATGTATTACATTAGATCTAAAAGCGAAACTGTACTGCTTGTAATTGTGTTGCAGATTTATTTGTGGGCAAGGCTAGACATTGCAAAGGTTCAAAACAAATGAGGTGAGGTCAGTGTTGCAATTCCAGATTGATTCTTTTCCCCCTTCGAGATGTATTATACCTGGCATTTTAATGACTCCAGTTCATAATCCTATTTTTGCTCTGTGTGTTTTGTTTTCTGTTCAGAAACACAAAAACGTTAAAATGTTTCATTTAAAGGAGTTCTGCAGAAGTATAAACCATGTCCATCTACCTTAGATCTCGGGAAGTTAAGAACTTCCATATGTCATGACGGCAGCCCTGAGTCAGGGTATAATGTATGTGTTCTCAGCATGTAGAAATGGTAAAGCATTAGAGTTAACGTCTGGGAGAATCCGGCATTTGTTTCAGGTGGATTGTTCAGCCGAAACCTGAAAATACTCTTGGCAAGGCTCTAATAAGCGTGACGGTTTCAGGTTAGAGCTGCTGCAAGTGCCAGAAGACTATGAATTTCATTCATTTTTCTTGAGGATCCTGGAAAGAGCATCAGCACAAAACCTTTCCCTTTTATCTTTTTATTTCTACTACGTTTGATAGTTACAGTTTCCATTTAGGCTGACTCTGGCACTGCATAACCCGTAATGGGAATTCCATGGGTTTGGGGAAAAAAAAAAAGTCTTACATGAAAATTTTAGATACCGCTGTGAAGTGGATAGTTGAATAGCAGCTGTAGTAGCGCTTGATATTTAAATAAATGGATTTTTATTCAATATAAACACAATCCCTAAAAGTTCAAAGCTGGAAAATAGAGCTTTAAGGCTTTTTTTTTTTTTTCAGGAAATAAGCACAGGCAGCTCTCTGCACCTCCCTGCAAACTGGGGATGCAGGAAGGTGGCAGAAATCTTGCACCAGTTTATTGCATTTCTCTCTGAGGAAGTTTCTCTTTGCAACAGTGGAATATACTTTTTTTTCATGTCCAGAAATAATGTTCTAAATCTGAGCAGCTCTTCCAAGAGCAGGTTCATGTAGTTTTAGCTATATTTTGAAAGAAACTCGTCTGCTGCTCTGATGTGTGTTTTCCTATAAAAAGTATTTTTGCACAAACACTTCTTCTTTGATAAATATATTTTCAAGCTTGTTGGTTTAAGGGTTTGTTTATTTTTTAAGAGTATGTAATTTGTGTGGAATTTTTTTTTTTTTTACAAAAAAAGTGAGCATTCATCTTATATCCAGAAACGCTGTTTATTTATTCATCTGTCCAAAGGCTAAAGCATTTGACCCAAGCATAAATATTTTGGCAGTAAAGATGCCATAAAATTTCATGGGAATTTCTGTTTGTGTACCTGAGACTTATGTTTCCCTGGAAAAGATGGTCTTCAGCAGATCTTTGGTTCATGTGATACATTGCGAGCACATGACTGCCATGAGGAATTGCCTTCCCTTCTTCACAAAGAGAAGAAAATGCACTGTAGCATGAGGAGCATGACTTTCCTCCAAAACCTAACCAAGGTGCAAGCATGACAGCATTCCTCTCCTCATGAGAATCAGATTCAAATATTCTTTATTTCTTCCATTGCAAAAACTTTAGCAATTTCATGTGAAAAATTTTCAAGGGCAGAAGGCAGCATCACTTTTTTTTTTATGAGTTCTGATATAAATCATTGAACCACATTTAATTAATATTTCATTTTGATGCTGCTTTAGTGCCAACTCAGAGCAGATACTCACAAGTTTATCTCCTGCTTTCTTAAGCATCATTTAGTTTTTTTGTATCACTTATTTCTCTTTTTGTCCATCAGAAGGAACTGGCCTATCATAGTGACATAGAAGATACTCTATTTTGATTCAAATGTGTCTTTGTTTAATTTATAACATTTAAGTTTCTTTTAAATTCAGGAAGGATCATGAATGGCACTTTTGAAAGCAAAACAACTATCTCTCATTAGGCTGCCAACAGCTTGTTTTAGGCAGCAAAATAGCAATAACACGAGACTAATTGGTCTAAATTATTCAGAGTTTTCTTTTTTCAAAGCTTTACTTTGGATGTCTCTGAGTTGTCCTGGATCATATGGACTTCTTATATCTGCCTTTTTTTTCTTCTCGTCTGGACTACTCTTTGGGAGAAAAGATTGTTTCCTTTGGTTCACAACTTTGAAAGTTATCAGGAATTGGAACTTCCAGGGAAATCATGCCTTTGTTTAGTGTATTCATGTCCCATTACCATCCCTGAACCCCCCCCCACCCTGAGGTGTGACACTGCCTCCAGCTTGGCAGCCAGTGACATGTCCCACCAGTGTGTCATGAGCCCTTCTCCGGGAAACCAGGCACCTCTAGGCGTACTGTGCGCCAACAACAACAAAATAGTGATAAGAAATGAGCAAATGTGACGGGGTAACTTGGGCAGTTTTCCCCAGCATCACTTCCAGGGAAGCATATCAGAGAGTGGCCAGTTGACCCCCAGTCACAGCACCAAGACATCTCTTCAGCGTTGTACAAAGTTTTAGCCTTTGCTCGAATACTTTATTATCCAGAGTTTGGATTGGACCAGTGTCTGCATTGGAGAACAGAAGATTGGGGTTTTTTTCTTTTTTTTTTTTAATCTCTTTGTAAAAATGACACTTTCCTGAAAAATCCCTGAAGAGCTCTGCTAAAAGACTGGTAGAAATAAGGGCCCCATCTGAAAATTTATGTAGCTTCTGAGCTGGCTGGCAGCCTCAGCTGTAGGAACCTGTCACCCAAACACAGGAGGCTTTTTTCTGAACTTCAGACCCATTCCTTTCTTTTCACTGTTGTTTATCTCTAGGGCTGAATGTGGAGAAGGGGAGATAAATCAGTGAACCCTCTGGTATTTCGTAGTTCTATAAATGCATCCTTCGCAGTATGGAATTGCATCTTCCAAAATGTTAATCGCTCCTCAAACTGACAACAGGTCAAAAGTGCAGAGCAGCCATCTCGGGGTTTTAAAAATAAATAAAGAGCAGATTCTGTTGACTCTGGTGTGGAGAAATGCACATCTGAACTCCCTGTTGTATGCATGAGGTGTTTCCTCATTTACCAGACGGAAAATTTTGGATGAACTTCCTGTGGTGACGCATCTCACATCAGAGCTCAGCAGATAATAACAGGGAAGGAAGCTGTGACTTGAGACTGGACACGCATGGTCCTGTCTCGGTGGGACTTGTTGTGCCAATGATGCTGCAAACGTTTCAGGAGCCCCGAGCAAGCACCACCAAAACATATAAACATCAGTGAGAAGAAAAAGAAAAAAAAATTTGAAGGAAAACGACCTTTTTATATTCCATATTCCTTTCCTACTGTGGATAGTTGTCACACAGGAAGCAGAGCAGAAAGAAATTGGCAAACAAGTGGAAGGTACCTTAGCTGGGTGGACATGGATGGCACAGGCAAGGGAGGAAGGGAATGAAGCCGAATTTGGCTTCAAGGCTCCACAACGGGTTCTGAGAGTGGCTATGGTGGCAGGATCAAGTCCCCTGCTCTGGGCAATGGCCTTGCAGATGAGCACTCTAATCTTGTTGTGGGGAGCAGGGACCTCCCGTTGGCTGCGGGGAGGTCGGGGAGCCACCTCTGCTCCCTGATTTGAATGGGTGGTGCATGTCAATGAGCTCAGTAGGTAGAAGTAGGAAGCTGGAAGGAGCCGTTAACTGCTGGAAATGGGTGGACTCAGAAAATAATGGAATGTAAGAACAGGAGACCTGGGCCAAAACTCCCAGGAAGTAGGAGCGCAGTAAAAAATGTGGACTATTCCTCCGAAGGAAAGCAGTGAAAGCCTCACTGCCTCGGACAGGAAGGGAGACATACTTCACCAGGGTAATGGGTAGGTTATGTAGCAGGTCTTTTCCATCTCTGATTCCTGAGATCACACAGCCAGGCATGTTAACTATAATTAAGCAAACCATCAGGCATCATTTACCCAGGGGCGTGCCTTGGCTGCGCTGCGCTTCCCAACATGATGCAATTGCCTCCATTAGGCACAGCTCTCTGAGCACAAGCGTCCGTGACTCATCAGAGGCTGTCTACCTGTCCAGCCGCTCACAGACTCAATTAAACACCGTCATGGAGCAAAAACACAGGGTCCATTTGCTCTGTGGCACGCCATGGCAGCCTGCTGCGTGAAGTTACCTTGTAAAGGTGACTGCTCGGGACCATGAGGTGTGTGGTGGCACCCTCCTGTGTGTGCATATGGAGAGCTAGATGTTGCTTCAGCGCTTAACCCACAAAATCAGGCTTAGCAAAAAATATTGCTCTCCCTAAAATAATTTAAAAAAAAAAAGAGAGTGGGAGTACACTATACACTGTCCTTTTTAAAAGTCTGGTCTCTCCTTGCTCTGAATTCCATGCTGGTCTTTATCAGTGTCTTTTTTAATGTTGCACACTTGGACAGCTGAATGGCAGAGATCCCCATCGCAACGTAGGGGATGGTGTTAAGACTCGCCTAATACTTGAGACGCCTTGGTTTTATTCCCTGCTCTGATGGGCTAATCCCAGATTCATCCCAGCTAAATTTAGGCACTTAACAGCTCTGCCTGAGGTAGGAGCTTTGCTTCCTTTCCAGAGGGGGCAGGGATGTTGCTGGGCTGTGGTCTCTCCATGCCTTGTATTTCTCAGAATCCCGGGAGGGGGCTGAGGAGGTCGGGGAAGGGCTGGGAAAATATAAAGAGACTGGAAAAGAAGAGGCACTACACACCAGGCATTGAAGTGAAGGACTAACCATCAGGTAAAAGCCATCAATTTTCTTCTCTGAAGTAGGAGAAATTGTGTTTATGTCAGAAAAGGGTAAAGAGGAGGAATGCGTTGCCAGGCATGTTGATGCGACAGTAATGGGGAGCAGGGCAGGAAACATCTAGAGACAAAGCCAGCCTGTTTTTTCATGCACCCGTCCTGTGTACCAAGTGAATCTTCAGGATTTGAACAATGTCAGACTCTCCTTATGAACTTGTCAGGCCAAAGCTTAGATTTTCTGTAATAATTAGAAAACCAGGTAGTAGGCCAACTGCTGTCTTTCCGTAGACCTCTGGAAGAGGTTGGGAGGATGGGGTGAGCCATGTTGAGAGAAAAGGAGTGTTCACAGAGATGCCAGTAACAGTACTGCTTGGTACATACACTTGTAAGTGCCCTCACAAAAGAGAAGAAATGGTAGATCGGCAGATGTCATGACTATTATTTTTCACGGGTACAGACGTGGGATTTAAGAGACCATCATATGTGGCTGCATGTCATCATCAGAACGTGTGGAGAAGAAATCACTGGATTCCAGTAAGCGGATGTTAATGTACTGCAGCTGGCTGCTTTTTTTTTTGTTGTTTTGGAGACTACACCAAGTATGTTATTACATGACTGTGGTAAAGAGCAGTGGACTCTAATGACCATAACAAATTAATCCTTACAAAAGCTCTATGAGTAGTAGCATTATTATTAACGTTGGCAAAAGTCTTTAAAGGCAAAGCATGAAGCAAATGCAAGGTGTTTACAATAGCATTCCAGACGTTTGATAATGAACAGCCCCACGGAGATGAGCTTGTTCCCACCATCTCCTCTGGAGTATGTCACAGATGGGGAGCGGACAAAGTGTTGCGCTGATCCTGTTGGCTTTTAGGAAATGTCATCCTACGTCCTGTCGTAGCTTTGTTGTGGCTGTTGATACTGCTGGTTTCCTTCATTTCTGCAATAGGAAGCCTGGGGGATTGGAGTGTGTCTAAAGTGCATCTTATCCTTTGTATCTTGGTGGATTTTGGCTTTACCATGCAAAATAGACTTATATAAAAAAAAAAATTATAAAAAGGTATTTCTTTCCTCTAAAGCTGTCGCTCTAAATAGGAAAGATGTGGAAAAGTGGAAAAATTAAAGATGCCTGGCATCTTCCCTGTGGCAGACCCAGATTCCAGAAACCACACCAAAAGGCTGGCTGTCTTCCTCTCACACTGTCACTCTTCTGCTTCTCCACATTTTTAAAATTTTCCTTTTACTGTTTGGTAATTTCTTTCCTATTCCTAGGATGAGTTGCCTGAAAGCCTTGCTGTTGGGTTGAGAGTAAAACCAGATTCAGAAGAAAGTTCCACTTTAGTGACATAGCATGTGAAACTTCCCACTAGCCTGTGACACTCGATGAAGTTTCCGTCTCGGGGAGAGCCGTGCTTTGAGCAGCCACAGGAGGTATTGCCCCGCTCCTGAATTGCTAGATCTTTCCCCTGAAGGGCAAACCAGAAGCATTTTCTTCGAGCCTGACAGGTGAAGCAGGCATCCTGCTAGTCAGTGCGGGCTGTTATCCAGTCACCCCACTAGGCAGCCGCATCCTGAACACTTCACCCTGCTTTAACTTGGTGACTTAATTGGCAAGAGGCGGCGCAGGTTAAAATTAACCCTCAGCTTCCTGAGCTCGGCTGCATTTTATGAAATAAAGATGCTTTAGAGAGCTCTGAACTGTGGATGCCCCCCCCCACAGGTGGCAAACACCTAAGAAATCCCTCCCTGTTCAGAGTGAGCCTGGATGGTTTGGTCTGTGTGTGCAAGTGCTCATTCCTGTAACGACTTTGAACAGATCACTCTGCTGTCCTTCTCCCTTCTGTGTCCCCTCAAGTCTGATTTTAAAAGAGGGATAAAATAAGTTGCCAAGGCCTGTGGAGACTTGCCCAGGGCAATGACTTGACAGGTCATTTGGTCAAGCAAGGTGAAAGCAGACGTGGAAGTGGGAATCACTGTCCCCAGTGGTATTTAAAAGACGGGTAGACGTACTGCTTAGCAACATGGTTTAGTGATGTTTTTTGTCAGTGTTAGGTTGATGGTTGGACTCGATGATCTGAAAGGTCCCTTCCAACCTAGACAATTATATGATTCCATGTGTTTTGTCAGGGCACCCACTGTCCCAGACAGGTTGTCATGCTCCTCAGTTAAAGCTGCTTGGGAAAAGTGGTCTGTGAACGCGCAAGAAACATGTTGGACCTTACGAAAAGCAACCGTAAAAGAGATGAGGGATACTTGTGTTCTATTTATTTACTCATGAATTCCCAAAAGTGCTAACGGGGTTGTTTGAATATGGATTCAACGGATGCTCGGGAGGTTTCAGTCCAGAGCAGGGATGCCATCGTTGTGAGAGAAGGTTTAGTCTGGGAATGAAGGGGGGGTGTGCTGAAAAATGCCAAGGAAGCTGCTCAGCTTTTGAACAGGGGAATGAAGGGAACCTGAAAATTAAGAGCACTTCCCTGGAAAGTAATACCCTCAAGCCTGGAGACACACCCTGTGACACTCAACGAGCCATTAACCTGGTGGCTTACCAAGTTTTGTGGTATGTTCCCCATCACTGGGAGTTTTTGAAACCATGAGTTGAGTTGTCACTAGAAAAAATGTGTTTAGCTCAGATTGGCATAAATTCAGGGAAGCCCTCTGACCTGTGTGATAAAGGATATCAAACTAGATAGTTGTGCTAGTCCTTCTTTTGATTTATGAATTTATGAACATTTTCTCCAAATAGCGTGTTCGCTAGATGTTTTTCCCAGATTGCAAAAGAGGTTCTGCGCAATTTAAAAAAAAGAAAAATTGTTGTTGTGATCAGCAGTTTGCACTGATTTTTGAACAGAAATGCATTTTCCTGTAAAGTACAACCAACTTCCACTCCCTCTTCTTCACCCCCACCCCTGGCGAATTGGTTTCCAATTTCAAGTACTTAATAGGAGGAATCTTCAGTGGTTTGTGTTCTGGGCAGAATTCATAGAATGCAAACTTTTTGTGATCCATTTTATTGCAGCAAGATTCTTTCCAGAAACGTTATACTATGTGTTACTGTTCTGTGATTGGGACATGTGGTAACTCTGCTTCAAGAATGAGTCCATGCCAGATTCCACAATACATTTCTACGTTGTCATCCATAGAGAGGAAAATCAGAAACATCTGTCTTTTTTTTTTTTTTTTTAATTCATTGAAAAGAAATATTACAAGCACAAACTAGTATAGGTAGTAGAAGCTTATGTGCAAGATTGGAATAAAAAGAGCCATGTGGAAGCATATTCTGGAGTTATTAATAAAAGAAGACAAATCACTAGCCATTATTTACTAGTAATAAACAGTGATGTTTAATATTCTGCATCTCTTTAGGAGTCATCACCGCTCATCTTGTGACCATGTGCCTATGTGGAAGGTTATTATCAGCTTCCAGACTCTGAAATCAATTGCAATTTTCTTGAAGCTTGCAGCTGTGTTTTTAAATTTGCACTGAAATTTCATAGTTTAGAAGTGTATTTATTACTGTGTTGTTCCTTAGACCCTCCTTGAGCCAGGTATCCCTTCACAAGGACCTGTACTTCCCTTCTGGTCACGCTTTACAGTGCCAGAGCCAGGCAGAGCACTTTCAGCCTTACTGTACAGAAAATTGTTCCAGGAACTAAAAGTTAAAACTGGAAAGATATTACTGGTAGGTTAATATAAAAAAAAAACAATGCATTTTTCTTGAAGAAGAGCAGGAAGAATGAACAACTTTTTAGGCACTGGTTTATACAAATTTGTCTAAAAGCTCACAGTCTCTCCCTTCAAGAAAGGCAGTGAAGTTACTGTCACTTTTATCGTGCTGGGGTGTATCAGCTCCATGGGATAAACTTAGCAGCGTTCTTGCTCGGAGAACTTGGAAAGCATCCCTTTATGTCTCAGTTTTCAGCATTCCTATAGATTAGGAATAGTCTATCTCTCTTTTTTTCACCCTTCATAATTTGTATACAGAGAGAGATCACTTTTCCTGAGTGGTTGTAGCAGTTATTTTTTTGGAAAACAGCATGCATTTTTCCAAGCGCTGTTGGCTGATAATATGACAAGAATATATCAGTGCTATTCCCTTAGATTAACAAATCTCAACCTAAACAAGATTGAGAGAGTAACGGTTGAGTGAAATATTTTAGTTTAGTGAACATAAACTTCTTCAATGAACATAGGCAGCAATTTAACATGCTTTGAAAAAACTGCCTTTAGTACAGCAAATTTTTTTATACTGGGGGAAGACAGGATATAGTTATAAAATCTTCTGCATTATCTTAAAAATAATTTAAAAAAAATAATTCTAACTAAGGACGATTTTGTTTCAAAATTCTCTACACATTTGAATATGAACATTTCACCCCCCAGACAAAATTTATTTTTTTTTTTTTTGGTTTACTGAAAACTTTGGAAAATAACCATCAACCTTTTTAGCAGAACTACCAACGCACCAGGTAATCAGTCACATGCATCACTCCTTGGCCTCATACTTATATCACTGTCAAATTTACAGAAAGGCATATATTGTAATGATGTTGGAATATTTTTTTGTTTGTTTCTAATTTTGACTGGGTAGGGTTTGCCTTCTCTGATACTTGCTCCCATGTGACTTTTTGTGGCCCTGCTGCCTTTGTGCATGCTCCTGTAACTAAAATGTAGGACACAGCACTACAGACTTTTGTAAGGACCAAAGAGGTAATATTATTCAAAAAAGTATTAGTCAGATGCAATAGATAATTTAGTTGGAGTTTCCACTTTACATATGCCCTTCCCTCCTTCTCATACCTCCCTAGGTACCCTCTACTTGTGCATCAAGACTGCCCCAAGCTGGCATGGCATTTCCTTTGCTCTTGTGACAATTTTAGTTGTCAGTGATCATGACAGGAACAGGCAAATTGAAATCGAACAGTTGTAACAATTTAATGAAGATTCGACAAGATGGGAATGACAAGAGTACACTAGCTTGTTTTTAGGAGCACTATCA
Organism: Arenaria interpres; assembly: GCA_013399435.1. Taxonomy (NCBI): domain Eukaryota; kingdom Metazoa; phylum Chordata; class Aves; order Charadriiformes; family Scolopacidae; genus Arenaria; species Arenaria interpres. Next base: position 161,703 of record VXAK01017938.1, read on the forward strand.
ATGCGCCCTTTATCGTGTGGGAACAGTTGTGCCTTTGTTTTGGTGGGGCTGTTTTTTGGAAGATGAGTGAATAAGAGACCATTGATACTTTTTTTTTTTTTCTTTTTTCCCAAATCTCACGTGTCCTTTGGCTGACACGTCTCTCTCTGAACAATAAAAATAGTGTGCCACTTTGCTTTTACACATTTGAGGAGCGAAAAAGGGGGACAAGGAGCAGTGAGTACCCACACAGTTGGAACTAATGGCAAATTTTATCCTGGGACTCAGCAAATGAGGCTATCCCTGGCGGGAGCATCACTACTAGATTCCCAAGCTTCTAACGACTAGGCACGTGTTGATGAAGGATGAGGTAACTTCCAGATGATGGGTGGCAAGTGCCGCGAGAGTAACGGTGGCAGGAGAGCTGGTGGTGGGAACGGTCTCCTCACAGGTTACCACAGTTGTACTCGGTAGACGTCTGAGGTAGGTCCCATGGAGAGAAAGAGAAGGGGTGGAGGAAGAGAGTGAATTACCGACAAAGTCTGCTCTGGTCGTTCATTTTTTTTTCATTCAGTTCTCCCTTTCGTTGTAACAGCCTAGGCTTTGCATGACAGATGGCTTCTCTCCTGTAAGCTGCTGAGAAATTTCTGAGCAGAAACATGCAGCGTTACTTTCAGAAAGGCACTTTGCAACATCCAGGCTCTGGTTGTGAAGGACCCAAGGTCTGAATCCTGTAGACCATAGGGAGGAAAAACGTGGTGAGGCGTAATGTGTAGCATCCCAAAATATGCTTGCTGCTTCTACTAGGTGCTCTTTGATTTCAGTCTAGGATTCAGAAAACATAATGACTTTCAGATATTGCCAATATTAACACATAAAAATCTTTCTTTTTTGTGTTAAAGTGTTAGTTCAAACCAATGAAAAAAAATACTGGAAATATAATCTTCCTGTAGAAAAAGTCTATTTCACGTTTATAGGCCATATGGTCACATAGTGAGAAGAAGCATGGCATCTTTAAAAATATCTGTAATGACACTTATCCTTTTACAGACAATAAAGAATTTAAGAAAATTTAATTAAATCTTTCAGGTGGGATTTATTCAAGTAGTTATTTTAAAACTGTATGTGAATATAAACACTTGATCTTTATGAAAATAAAAAATTAAAAGTATTTCAGCTTGGATATGGGTTGAGATCCGGTCTGTAGGCACAGCGGCAAGTGGGTGGCTAGACCATCAGAGGCCCTAAAATACAGGCTCAGAGAAGGTACACTACACTAGGAAGGGTTATTTTAAATCACCGAATAGGCGGCGTGGACATTTATTTCAGAATTCTCTATACCATAATGTAAGACAAAAGTTTGGCTCTGGCTGTTTCAGCATAATATTTTACTGGATGTGGTATCACTTTAAAGCCCATCCCGTGGCTTTAATTCATCACATGAAATCTGACTAATCTTTATGTATATTTGTGAATACTGCAGCAGGCACAAAATAACATGGTGCTTAACAACAAGTTATTGCTTTATTTGTTTTGTTTAAAGATACAATGAATCTTGCAGGGCAGGTTTGATTAACAATAAATTTGTTTGCAGTTCTCATGCATATCCAGTATCTTACAGAAACACGGAAGAGGGTACCGGAAAAAGCCATAACCATGTGCGGACTTGCAGAAGCAAACAAACTGCAAATTTTTACCTCAAGAATTAGAAAAAAAAAGCGTTAGGCCTCTGGCCTGTCATTCAAAAGATTTGGTGACATTTCTGTAAATCCAGGACAATCTTCCAAAATGTGGATCTGTAAGAAGGGAAAAGGGAAAATTAAACCAAAAAAATAATAATCAGCAAACAGGCAACTTTTGAGCAGGTTGATGTAGATGCAAGGTCCTGAATGAATGTGGCCCTTTAAAATATTTAAAGCCAGATCATGCAAAGTGCTTCTGAAAATAGGGCTACCTGTTTCCTCCCAGGAATCACTCGGTAGTTCCTAAGGGTAGATGAGATCCTGCCTCACCCAGGTCAGTGGGGCATTACCCTGACTCAGCTGGGGCCAGGTTTACGCTCACATACTCCTGTGAAAAGTAATGCTGAAAATTAGAAGAAATAATGTTCCTGGTTACGTTCTGGCTCGGTGTTAGACCTTTGAGTGCTGTAAGATCCTTTGACCTTTCTGTTTTCCGCTGAACAGCCATCACCTGAGAAAACTTTGCTAGTTTGTTTTTTTTTTTTTTCCTTTTTGTTTTTCTTTAATGATTATGGTATCAACTTCCCCAGATTTGAACAAAATAAGGAGAGGTGCCTTGGCGAGCTAATTCTTATTGACTCTTGAAATATGGTCAGGGAAGGGAGTAGGATGTGTATTCAGCAAATAAGCTCAAGCTCACAACCTCTTATTTTATTCTTTCTTTACTTGGAGCTGCATAACAAGGATGATTTATTTGCAAATGAACTATTTTAATAATAGGTTTTGAGTTACACAGAACATAGGCGATCTTGACCCTATCTCTGCAGCTGTAAAAGTGAGAGCGTGGGTGTGGTTGCCTGGTGGCTGGCCAGGATGATACAGTTCAAGGGGGCGGATAAAATAACATTTACACTTACAGTAACTGTTTAAAAATGCAATTTGAGTTCTGCCAAGTCCTTCAAGTTCGTTTTGGGAATCCAGCTCCTTCAGGCTGCCAACACTCAGCTCTTCTCACCTGGGTTTTTTTTGCAAGTTATCTCCGCCTGCCAGCTGCATTTCGCTGCAAATTTCTCTTATTATGGAGCATGAGGTTCCACCAGCCTTGCTCTGCGAATGGTTACGGTGGGACACTTGGCCAATGGCCCTGCCTAAACAAGCAGTGACCCAGCCTGGCCCGTGAGACTCAGAATGGAGGGGGAGCACGATCCCAGAGGAAGTGTTCCACTTACAGCTCTGTCTGTAGCTGCCGCAGCAAATGCTCCCAAGCCAAGCAAGGCCAGGCATTTGTTGAATCCTCAAGGAAGTATGTGGTGAAGAAGATGGAGGCTCGGAAGCTGGAGCTTGTTCTTCTGAGTTGGAATTGCAGAAGCGCTCCCAGGCAGTGGGTGCTACGGGTACCAGGCATCTTGTCTAACAAAGACATGGAATGAGGTCTTGACTACTTTGCAGTCTCAAAGCTCCTCTTTAAAAGGCAGCAAGTGTTGGCTGAAATAGCCAGATCATTCCAACTGGAATAAGCTCTCTCTCCCTGTGTTCCTCCTACGGCAGCAACCTGTTAGAGGACACAGGGTGATCCTGCATCAGGGGTGGCACAGGCTGAGCTTTGCTGAGTCCTTGCAGCCCTTACCCACCTCTCTGCTGCGCTGAGCAGTGCAGCTGGTCAGGAAGAGCCGTAGCACTCCTGAACGGAATGTGCGAGGCATTATTTATAGCTAGGAGTAACAACGGCTTCCAGTGGCATCCTGTAAGCTGTGCTCACCTGTGAGGATTGATGGATTACAGTCTTTTGTTAGACAAAGAGTCCAAGCAAGGTGGGTGCTTGGGCTGCTCATGTAAAGAAACATGTTTTGAAGAGTTTGCAGAACAGTGAACAGAAGACATTGGATCATCATTGAGAGAAATCAATTACATCATTGATGAACTGCTTATAAGATAGCACTGAGGACAATGTAATAATGTTTTGGAAGAAATCTCTTCAGCTTCTATAATCTACCGATCTTCAGTAATTCTGCAACGGGGAAAAAAGTGGCCACTTGCCTCAGATCCTACATACATGGTGCCAGATGGTCAGCACTGTCCTCAGAAACATCACCTGTAAACTTTATGGTTGTATAAATTTGCATTACATTTTATTTTGAATTACATTTCCATTATGAGGAGAGTATTTTTAGCAAACTTATGTTCACTGAAAGCTATTGGATATACCACTGTGTAGACAAGAAAATCCTCTCAAAATAGATCTGGATTATTGTTCCTTTAAAAGTTCTGAAACTCTGCATTTTTTTTAATGGGGAACCTGGGCATTCATTTTTGAAGGAAATTCATTATAAAAATCTTCAACACCTTTAAATAAGGTGTGAATATTTCTTTTTCTCTTCGGAAGTTTTTATTAAAGTCTTGACCAACTTTAAGTGATTCAGACACTGAAACTTCCATTCAGTATCAGCCCAGCATTTACAGAATTGTGCAGCCAAAAATCTGGAAGACATTGAATAAACTGTACCCCAATCTTTAGTATTTGTAAGTCTGTTTAATCAGGCTGTTGAAGGGAACATGAGACTGTAAAATTGTTTAGACATTCAAATAAGTGAAAATTAATTGTGAGTGAATTTTCCTATCTCCATTCACTAAACAAATTCAATCCATAAAACGTGTTTAAGGTATCATTTGAAGCGAACATTTAGGAGTATACTGTTTTAATTAGGAGATGGCAGTTTCAAATACAAATTTTGAATCCAACCCAAGATTTTCAGTGTACAAAGAATGTTTCCAACATGCATTTTTAGATATTTGAGCTTCAGCTCTGGTTTTAAGTACTGCAGTTTGATGAGCTGTTCTAGTCTGGGGCTAGTAAACAAGTCTAGAACTTGCTGGATTTCTCCCAAAAGATAAATCGTCATCCGCTTACTTTTAACATTGTCTGGATTTGTCAAGTCTGTCTTGCAATCTTTGTCTACAGGATAACATGCAATGCAGTCATCTCATGGGAACATGGAAAGATTCTCAGTTGTAGTAATAACATTAAAGTGAGCTTTTGGTGAAAAATCTTCCTCCTGGCTATAAAAGAGGTCAGCTTCCCTGAAGGTAAATTTTCACAGCAGTCTGCAAGATTTTTGATATGTCACCCCTGCTGAATTTTAATAGGGATAGAGTGCCTGGTTTTGCATGTAGTAGAGATGTTTGATCTGCATCCAGATCATGGGTCTGGTTTGTTTTTAGCTTCCCAACATACAGCAGCTGCCCAGGTAAGAGCAAACTGGTATGTGAGTGGATACAGGAGAGCATGAAAATGCCAGCTTTTGTTATTACGTTGCCCATGGATTTCATTGGTCGAAAAAGATCTTTTCATCCAGATGCAACATTTTTCCAGTTGCTAAGAGGATGTGCGGACACCTGAACATGAAGTTATTCCATGTTGTGCTTAGGCAGAAACATTTTGTGCTCTTTAGGGAGGGAGAAAGAGATGCTTTTCTGTTGGGTTCTTTTTCATGTTTTTTGTTGGCTTTGTTATTTTTTAAACTTCTTTTTCTTTCTGTGCTCTTCTCTTGCCTTTATCACCCTAACACATCCTAACATTTTCAACTTTAATACTTCACACTTGGCATCACTTTTACTATAAAGAAGAAGCTCTAAGTTACACTATACTAGACAAGATGTCTGTTGGTTTTGAGAAGCTTTGAGATGAAAATCTGCAGAGATTTTTATTTCTGAAGGGTCTAAAGAGCTTCTCAGGTGCAGACAACCCTAAGGTTAGGTGTGTGTGAGCACGGCAGATATCTCATTGCACCTTTATCCACAAATATTTTTGGACAAAAATATGCTAAGACACCAGCCTGGTATCCTAAGCCACCATTTATCTTCTAGGTAGGACTTTCTTGTCCCTTCTGCTTTTCTTGGCACCTCTAAAAATACCTGGATACCACACGGTATCTCTCTCTTCTTGCTGCATTTACTGCAGGGAGCACGGGTAGGTTCATGGTCACAGCTGGGCTCTCTGAACCCAGGCTTGCTTTGTCCTCTAAAGATATTATGGTGACGTGTGTGTCGCTCCATCAAAAAGTAGATGAGTTTTGACAGACACACACATGAAAAAAAGTCTGACCAGACAGGCTCAGTGTCAGAGGTCTGGAGGTTGGTACCAGAGGGAGCTGGAAAGGGAAGAAGGGGGTTGTCCGAGCTGGGAGGAAAGCTGAGAAATGGAGCTGAGTCACAAGTTTCCGACCGATCCACCTCCAAGTTTCACAGACTTTCTTTCCCAGCAGGGCAGCGGGCAGCAGGGCTCACTCTGTGAGCCAGGCAGAGCCTCCCCAGCTGGAAGGGAGAAGACATTCCTGGTTAGTCTTACCCCAGCTGACAAGCTCACTGCTGTACTGACTTCTTGTAGCTGTAACAAAGTCCTTTCATCCCGCAGAGGGGATGTAAGATGTGATCTCTGGTGGGCTGGGTTTCTTCTCTTGGTGTGCTTTGTATAAAAAGTCAGAAAGATTTTCCTTGGTTTTTCATTGTGGTGCTGCTAGCCTGCTTGTTACATGACACTTTTTAAGAGCTATTTAAAATCTCAGCTGACTGAAGCGGGGGGAGAAAGAGGCCTGTTTCATATTTCGCCACACAAAATATTGTGTTTATCCTTCATTAGATAAAAAAAATAAATAAATCTTTGTTTTAATGTGGGTTGAGTCTAACAGGGGAATTCTTCAGGTTTCCAAATTTACAAAGTGTTCTTCCTGAGTGGTTAACTGTTCCCATATTTGTGAAAAGGAGGGGAGAGGAAATTACCAAAGAGGTTTTGAAAATTACCCTGGACGTTAATGGTTGTTTTCTGTTTGGTTTTTCTTGTTCTAATTCTAATAAAGGTTTCTCAAGTCACACTATTGTGCTGCTCTCTTCTAAATGTCTGCTGTGGAAATAAGAACAATGTTGGGAACATTTGTATGGAGTTGGTCTGTTTTGCATTACAAAGCGTTTTTGTATCATAAAGCCCTGGACCAGGTCTTTACCTCCATCATTAAACATGAAGGGACAGAAACTCTGGCTTAGCTCTGTGGATTTCACTTCTGCAAACAAGTTAAAGATTTCATCCTTTGCAGTAAGATGCCTCCTTATGAGATTTATCTTTGTGTGGTTATGTAAATAATCCCTGAAATAGATATAAAAAAATTAATGTACGATTCAGCCTTGGTTAACTCATGGAAGAAGTCATGTGTGAGGTAAATTGCAAAGGCAAACGTGGCTCTAGCTGCAAGACTGCAAGTGGCAGGGCAGCACTGTGCCATGTGGCTCTCTGCCTGGGGTAGCTGTAAAATAAGTTAAACATCTGCTTAGAGAACGTGCAGGTAATTTAATCTTAGTTTAAACGCAAATGTGTAATAAAGCATGCCCCTCTCCTCCATGCCACCTCCCAGGAGCCCAGGGGCAGGTTCCTGGCATGTGTGCTGAGTCCAGAGCTGTGGCACAGCCCTCATGGCAGGATGCCACTGGCCCTGGCTTCTGGCCACCCTGGCAGAGGTGCTCCCACTGGCCAGGCACAGTGAGGACTGAGCTGGTGATGACTGCAGTGGTGGTGGTACCTGTACCCTGGTGCAGGAGCAGCATCACTGCTCACGTGGCCCCAGAGCCAAGGCAGCCTACTTCCAAAAGCCTAGGAAAGTCTGCTGATTTATTTATGAGTTTATACTAACCAGCCACGAAGTGTCAGCTAAAAATAACAGAAAGGGCAGCCTTTGCAGCCACCCTTGTCATCCTGTCAGAACTGGAGCTTGGTTTTGATTCCTGGTTTGTAGGTCTGTAAGCTGACAGAGGGCCATATTTTTAGATGCATGAAGATAACAAAAGTTGAGGATGGAAGCAACATGCTTCTGAATACCCAGCTTGGCATTTACTCAGACCATCAGATTCCTTGGTCCCTTCAGAAATCTCCCCCTAACTTCCTCATGCAGTTACCCACACAGGAAAAGAGTGCTTCTCTTTATAGGACCTTTTCTTTATGGGACCTAATAATTTTGCTGTCTTCTGGAAGACTTTTTTGGGTCCTATTCTGTCTTATCTTTGAAACCCAGCCCAGCTGGGTTGCAGTAGCATGGAGAGTCCCAGCAGAGCACTGTAGAGCAGTCCAGAGGCTCTGAGGTCTCTGCTGAACGGCCGGAGGGTATGTCGGCATGAGTGGAGTGGACAGAAAATTAGCCTCCAAAACAAGAAGAGAACAAAACATGAAAAATTAATATTTGGGATGTCTGGCAAGCCTTTTCTGAGGCTTTTTGGAAGGCATGAGCTGGTGACTGTAGAGGTTGTTATTCATGAGCTAAACCAAAGAGGCAGGAAGCTCCTATGAATTGCTTTGTGGTACAGTTCTCAGAGCGAGTTTCCACCTCATCCTGACCTTCCTAGCAAACAAGAAAAATGTGCGTCCTTTAAAGTGGTAATTTGGAAAAAAAATGTAAGCAAAGTCTATGTAAGCAAGTAGAAATAAAAGGCTGCCTGGTTTTGGCTTGGTGCAACTCTTTTTCTGCGCGTGGGCCTCTATGCTGTCAGCAGGAACAGTACACCCTGCTGGACAGGACAAAATCATGGACAAAAATCCAGCCCAGAGTCAAAAAAGGGAAACCAATTTAGGAATAAACAGCACCCATTGGTTTCAATGGTGCAGTTATTCTGCTGCTTGCTATGGGGTTTTACCGGTGCTTAAGTATTTCATGCTTGAAAGCATCTCTGCATAGGCTGGTAATTCTATCCACCAGCCAAGATCTCCCGCTCCCCATATAAATGCAGTCAATCTCCAAGATATAGAAGTTTTGCTTTTCACAGTTACATACTGAAAGCAGAAACAGTCTTGTTTAAGGTTGGTGAGAATAGTTATATATTTCAGAAGAGGTCAGTGAAATGACCTACACTGCAAGGTCCAAAGATTGATGTATCTTTGCTTCTCTTGTGCTCAGTGCAGTGGGGTAGGTGGGTGAAACTCATGAACCTCAGGGGAAAGGTTCTGAGGAAGGGGTAGGCCAGGCCAGGAACTCACACTGGGGAAAGGGATGGTTAAGTGACATCTGTAGGAGGCACTGTAGGGTACCCAATTCCACCTTGCTATACTGTATTTACCGCTGCTGTCTGGCATGTGTGGTGGTGTCTTCTTCTTAGGTGCTTGGAGTGCTGGATAGTCCCTCTCCTCATCCTAAATAAAGTGGCATTGCTTCATTTTTCTCCTTTTCTATATGGAAATTGTATTGTCAGTTCTTTCCTTCCACCAGTGTAAGGAGGGAAGATTATTTTTTTTTTTAGAAATAAAAGAATTGAAAACGAAACCCCAGCACAAAAACCACGGCATATATTTTTCCTTCTTGAACTCTAATTTACCTAAAAGCAGCTCAAGCTTCCCTTCTCCTTCAGAGCCCAGACCCTGTTCTCCTGCACCCCGAAGCAGCATTTGGGTGCACAAAGGTTTGCAATGGTGTTTACTTTCTTCTAATCTGCCAAATGTGGAAACTTGTAGAATAAAGAAAGCTGAAAGAAGGAAACCAGGGCATGACTGATGCTGATGGGTAGGCATGAGAGCGAGGCCACCGCCTTACCTGGCAGCACTCAGGCAACTTTGCTTTGATATTGCACTCCTGGGATTAACAGATGCTATGTAAGTGCTCTGTGCAAGCTTAAACCACCACACCGTGTGGCATACGACAAGGTTTAGCACTCAAGGGCTGCTTAGCTCGCTTCTGAGATATTTTTAAATTGGTACATTGATTTTTGCATTTTGGTGCAGGGTCTGTTTTTAAAAACCACCCAAATGTGGAACCCATTGAATAGATAAGCTGGAATCTGTTTGCAGTTGATGGAGAGAGTTAGTTGAAAGGATTGGGTTTTCTTCCTTTCATGACCAAGCTCTTTCAGATAAGGCAATATCTTTTTAAAAGCTCTTTAAGTAAATAACCAAATAAGATATTTCAAATGAAAGATTTCATAAAAAGTCCTTGGGAGAGGCTCATTCTCTTTCCTTTCAATTAATCCTGGAGAGTTCACCACAAAAGTCACCTGTTTTCCTGTAAATTGCCTGGAGAAGGCGGCACACATGTGCAAGCTCAGGCTCAGTTGCTTCTCTCATGTACACATGTGCAAACCTGCAGCTGCACAGAGGGTCCGCAGACAACAACGGACTGTTCTGGCAGTATATGAGCCCGGGTTTTGGCCACAGAACTTTTCATTTTTGATTCCTATGTGACATCATCCATGGTTTTGGGAACTAGTTTAATGGCTTACTTATTTAAGGGACTTCAGTAAAGAACTCACAATGGCAACATTAATTCGGATAATTTACTGCCTTTTTCTGCAGAACAAATGGACTCAATGGATTTTTATTTTAGCTCAAGCTCTTTTTAAAGTCTGATCAAATAGTTTGGGAATGTCGAGTTCCACATATGAAATGTTGGTTGTGACCAATTAGAAATACATAATGCTGTTTCTGTTCTTATTTTGGGTGAACTCCCTATTAAGCCAAGGATAGGCTTGTAGGTCTCTGAATGTCTTGGTATCAGCGCATATTAATTTGTAGTTTTCTCACATTGCCACGACCGTGGAAACATAGACAAAGTCTAGCCTATAAAATTATTTCACCAGCATTGCTATGTGAAGAAGATGCAGCTCCAAGGTCCGTACATTAACTTGGCTTTTTTTTCTTCTCCAAACCAGGGTAAGTTCTACCTCTAAGAGCGTTATTTATAGCTGTGTCTACACCAGGGCTAGTCACTACACAAGAGCTCTCCATAACAGTCCATATAGCTGGGTTTCCTATGTTCAAAAATGAGCAGTAGCAAAAGTCATTGGAAGGGATAAAATAATTCATGGGCACCTTCAGGAACCTCTCCAGGTGTGGAAATCTTGAACCACAAGTTGAATACAAGCTATTATGTTTAAGATATATGGAAGACTAATACTCTGTGGCTCTGATCAGTTTATTTTTTTGATCAATGTGTGCTTTGGACCTTTTGCAGAGGTTGGAAATATATTTCCTTGTCTTGGTTTTTAAGACTGCTGCTTGATAACCTTGATTGCTGCCTATTTCCTCTGTGCTAAGAAAAAGGGAATAATCATCCCTTGTTTGTTTTCCCTGTGTATTCCATGATTTAATACAATTTCATTGCATCTCCTTTGCTGTCTTGATGTCTCTTGTAGTTCTACTATCTTCTTCAGGGAAAAAAAATATAAAAAAGATCTCTGAATATATTCACAGATGAGTGCAGTGAGAGGACATTTTCTTCTTTAAATAAATTCTGATGTTTCATATAATCTCTCCAGGGCACTTCATTGACATTTTCCCAGTGATCCAAACATCTCTTTTCTGAGTGATAATGGCTACTTTAGAGCATATTACAGGTATAGTTAGAGTAATTTTTCCCTGGTACACTGCTTTTAATGTACCAATACCAACTGTAACATGACAAAGCTACATTATCAAAACCCTTGTGCCTATACTAGTCCTGAAAAAGAATAATGTATGATTCCATGATAAAGTGTGGCTTTCTTTTCTTACTTTTTACACCACAGCTCTGATTATCCATTTTGACTCAGCTATTACAAGCTGCAACTTGCCTCCTTGGGCAAGCATACAATATGGTCTTCATAAAATGCTTGACTATGTCGTGTCTTCTTTTATTTGGCTGTATTATTATTATTAGAACTACGTGAACATTTATAGAGTACCATGTCTATTCCTTTTTTCTCTGATTCTTTTTCCCCTGTCAATATTTTTGTGAGTTTTCTGTCAACAATTTAATAAATGCATTTGAGAAGTTCACGATCTTCATTAAGTAATTTTTGGTCTGCAGATTGTTGCAACTTTGTGAGTAAAGATAGGATTTAGAACATGTGTTGCATTAATTATGCAAACTACCCAATCAAGCTACAAATTGGCACATAATTTAGGACTGGCTCAAGCACAATAGGTTACTAATTACATAATTTATGGTGCTAGTTGAATTGTTTAATGCAGCTGTTAACTACAGAGGAGACACACAGTTTAAATTCTCTCCTGACACAGAAGCATACTCCTGAGAGAAATTCTGTCTTTACACTAGGGCTATTTGAGTGTTCTGAAAAAGCAATCTTATGGTGCATGGCTGCATTGCTGAACAATGATGCACTTCAAAGGTAAATGCAAAAATTTTTTTGGAAAAAAATATCAGTTCATAGTTATCAAGAAAATTAAATTTGTTTCTCTGTAGCCTTCCTCCACCTCGCTTGTTCTGTTGCCATTTTTTCTCAACGGTTTGAGCCCTAAATATGGGCTGAATGTAGAAAGGGAATGCTTACATGTAGGTCTGCACAGACAAAAGGGGTTACCAGTCTGAGAAGCTGACTGAAATAGCTTGGTCACTGAAGTTGTGGGTTGCACGTTTCACTGCCAGTAGGCTAATCTGTGAGAGACGTTTATCCTGTATGTGCAACAATTTGCCAGGCTTTGTTACAAAAGTTATTGACATTGCAATGAGCCAATTAATTCTACTTAAATACTTGCTAATGGCCAGAGAACAAGCATAGTGGAAAATGAAGCTAAATCTTCAAATGCTGTTTTGCCAATAATTAGACTCGGGTCTCGTAAGCAATGACCTGCCCTTACAGTTTGCCTGAAAACCCTGACATTTTTCCCCTGACAAAGGTGCTATTGAATGTGAGGCTGTCGTTGCAGAGCTGCAGTTGCATTCATTGACAGCATGCCCGAGGGCAAAAGACTTGCATATGTACGTGGTGAAGAAAATACTTAATTTACATGTTAAATTCGTTTTCCCTATGCTGTTTCGAAGTAGAAAAAGTCTTCGCTGGTTGCGACTGTGGATCTGGTTAAAGTTTCATGGAGACAGTTTGGGTTTGCTCCCGGTTTTGTAGGGTGGATATTAGTCCTTTGCATGTTTCAAAAAGTTTGGATAGAGATTCCTGGGAATGAGCAGGAAGGAGCTGCTCTCTCCTGGACTGCCGGGGTGAGTGTAGCTGAGACGAGCCCAACAGGAGAGAGCAACGTGCCCCTCTTCTCTTACGTGTGCAAACAACCCAGTGCTGCTTTGCCCATTTATGTCCAATACTGTGGAAGGATTAAGTAAAGCCTTTGAAGGGAGATGTGTGCCTAGGCTTTCTGGTTCAGTATGGCATAGTAGGTGTTGGCAGTACGTAACACGCATCCTTTAAAAAGAGGTATCACTTGCTTTCCTGGCTGCCTGGTTTGCTTTGTGTTTACAACCAGTAAAGACAAGCTTTGCTCAAAATGTGAAAACATCCCAAAATGGAGACACGTTCATCTTCACAGGTGATGCTGACAATTTAGTAGTCCACGTGTATATACACACAAAGACAAACAGCAACAAATATCAGCCAAAAACAGAGAAAACAGGCCTAAATGGACTTGTGGTTGAGGGATTATTAGTTAAAAGACTCCAACGGTTGGCTTGGAGATCCTTTGTGCTACCAACTTTCTGTGTTTGCTGGCAAGTTATGTGCTTTCCACATATCAAGTTTCTTATTTGTAGAGAAAGATTTTGCTCCTTTTTCTTTTCTTTCTCTTACCATATGTTTGCACATTGCTTGCATGTTATGGTTGTTTAGGGTCAATACGTTTTATGTCAATGCCCACATAATACAGGTTTAATTATATGTGCAATCTAATTGCCTAGAATGTGAAGAGCTTTCAGGAAAATGTGATGCGTCCTAACAGCAAAACTTAAGAACTGTAAATTTCCAAACTGCACATAATTTCTTTTTTGCTTTACATTTATGTCACCACTTGATTAGTAAAGTTACAGTAATGTAACGCAAAAAATGGACAAGAATACTTTTCTTAGCCTCAGAGCTTACAAGCAGAAATAATTTGAGCAGGTCAGTCAGTAATGTGTTTATCTTTCACCATCTGAAGCCAAACCCTCTCAAATGAATTTCACAACAAACTTGCTCAGATATTGCTGCTAGTCTTGGAACCATTGGAGTGGGACCATTGTTTCTAAGACCTTTGCATTCTGGGAACCTTATTCCAGTATGGACGGCCAAAATTGGAAGCAGGATGCCCTTTTTTCATCTCTAGAACCAGCAGATCAGGAAGGAAATTTGCTTTCAAAAGCAAAAACTTGCAGAGATGAGAACTTTTTGCCTCTGAGTGTGGTAACTGGTTCCCAAGTCACTGTTTCAAAATTGCTCAGGAATTAAGATTTATTTGGCTTAGCTCATTGTAAAGATAGGAATTGTCTTTTAAGCTTGAATTTAGGCATGGATTTAAGCTACCCTGAATAGTGTTTGCAAGGCTGGAGCCACCATTCTTCCATAACTTCCCCCATGGTCTATGCTTCAGCAGAGTAATACATCACCACTTTGACCTCATCTGCTTAGTACCAGTTAAATAATCATGAAGTCTATGGAAAGGATTATTAAAAAAATATTTTTTTTACCTAAAAAGAGATATGATTGGAGGAAAAAAAATAATACAGCCAGTAGCGTCACCTAAAAGCCATGTACTGTCCCTGTGCTTGATCATTTAGTAACAACTATAACATTTCTAGCGATGGTGACATAGATCCAGTTGCAGATGTTGGGAAAGGATTTCCAAATAAATGTTTGGTTTTATTATAAATCAAAAGGTTAGGTTTTTGTTTAAGCCATTCTTCTAGGAAAATTTAAGTATAACTAAAACTATTAGGTGCTTTACTTTGTCTTTCAGTTTGTTAATGTTATCTTCTCAGAGAAAGTCTTACAGCTGTCAGTGTTTCTGAAAATGTTGTAAAATAAAATGAAGACATCTGAAAATATTAAGATACCTTTTTCTTGATTAAAACTAGTATTTATTTTAATTGAAATATGAGTAACTGTAATTATAATTTAATTAAACTTCATTAATTTGAGTAATTGAAATTTTGATTACACAAATTAATATTTTGCACAGGTTGCTTGATGACTGAAAGACGAACATCTTGTTGCAATGAGATATTGCATCCAGGTGTGTTGAAATAGTTCTGCAAGTATGTGTATAGACACTAAGTCAAGCCCAGCAGGAGTGTATTGTGCTGATGAGGAGCTCTCAGGTGCTTTGCATCTGTAAATTGCCTCATTATTCAGCCCTTTTCTTGAGCATCTCTGCCCATGGTGTATCTTCTGCAATTTGAGAGTAGTTTGGTGGTCCTGCTTCTTTCTTTCTGAACAGAGCTGGTTTTCCATAAGGTAGGTGATGGGGTGGCTATGGATGAGAGGGAAGAGGAGAAAAAGAGGCAGGTTATGTGTGTAGTGATGATAAATGAGAGGCAAAGTGTGGTTTAGAAGAGGGGAGAGTGTGCATTGAGGAAGAGAAGAAATGGCTGTCTCTCAAATGGAGAAGGAAGAGGCAGGGAAGGACAATCATGTGGAGAGCCCCAGATGTCCAAGGTAGCTATCTCGCATAGTACAGCGGCCTATTTGCCCCTCTACAGTTGCAGGGTCATTTCAGGAATGGTCCTGGTAGGTTCCCAAGGAAGTTACAGCCAGCTGTGCTCTGCCTGGGAGATGAACATCACAATGTGATGTAAGGACCCCAAGGATGAGAGTGGTAATCAGCAAACATGGGAGGTTTCTCAGGGCTCCCCTTGTTGACAGGTCTACCTAAGGCATTAGGGAATATGTTGTTATTCAAGGAAGATTTAATATTTTTAATAGTTGGCTTCCAAGGAACCTGGAATTTTTTATTCTTCTGCACAGTAATTGCAGGTTTCCTGGGATGCCATGAATACATCGGATACAGTGATATGATGCTTAAGGTCTGATTTGATCTCTCTCTTTTTTTACGCCAGGGTGATCTCTTGCTTAATTGCAAATATTCCTGTTTCTTGTAACAATGAGGAGATTTTTAGTGTAGCTTGTGTGTCATTTTGTACAAGTGCCCAAGAGTCAGACTGTTAAATCTGCTCCATTTCCTCTAAGAGGGCTTTCTTGCTTTGGAGAACGGAATTGCTTTTGTTTTCAGTGTGGTTGGGAAAAATGGGGGAAGATACACATCAGCGCATATATATCCCATATACGTATAACTTGATGGAAAATGTGTGTTTGTGTATGTATGATAGTATGTATGTTGATGCATATTTAGAGTGTGGGTTTAATTTCTGCTCTCATTCATATGCTTTTGTGATGTGTTTATAGTAGGCACAGCCAAAGCAGTGGCCCAGTCTGTACTTTGTGGTGTTGTCAAATTGATGTTTTCTATGCAACTCTTGTAAATGTTCAAGACTAGCCCCGAAATTCAGGGAAATGCATTATGGTGGATTGCTCTTTAGGTGCCAAATACATCTCAGCAGCTTGTTCTACATCAGGAAATGCTTTTTGGTTTTTTGGTTTTTTTTGTTTTTTTGTTTTTTTTTTTAATGAAAGAGTGACTGAGGACTGGCACAGGTTGCCTAGAGAGGTTGTGGAGTCTCCATACTCAGAGCTATTCGAAACCTGTCTGGACATGGTCCTGGGTAACCACCTCTAGGTGGTCCTGCTTGAGCAGGGGGATTGGACCAGTCGACCTCCAGAGGTGCCTTCCAACCTCAGCCAGTTTGTGGTTCTGTGATTCTGCTCCAAATCAGAGCTGTTTTGTGCCTGTTCATGTTTAGCAAGACTTAAAGAAATTCCCCTGCTTTTTAAGCACATCTGCCATTCCCATAAAAAGCAGTAACTAAGGGAATGAAAATAGTTTTCTAGGAAGAGATGAACCCTCAAGATACTTCAGTGTGTTAATATATCTTCTGTGCTGTTGCTGCCTGGATTTGATTTGCTCAGGACTAATGGCAGGTCTTCTAGCATGAGGATTGTTCACGTGAAAGTCGCTGTTGCTTTCCATCTAGCAGACCTAAGCTGGGCAATTCCTAGAGACTGGCGTAAACTTCTTTCTACTAACTTCTTAATTATCTTAGCAAGGCATGCCCTGTATTTGATCTAGCTCAGCCATCCACTTGGATGCCTCACAAAGTTGAATTTGCTGAATTGGAAAAGAATGTGAAGCACCCAGACAACATTGGCACTGCACAGTGTGGGGGTAAGAGCTCCAATACGACAGGAAACCAATCCAGCTGGTGTTTTTCATCTTGGTCTGCAAATAATCTGCATGGTCTCGTTGCCCCTGCCTGTTCCTATGAACCTGTGATCCTCAAATCCTTATCCCAACAGTGCAATTTTACCCCTTTGAGTTCTGTATATAAATTTACAAGTTGCAAAGCAACTGGGAACGGTGCAGTGCAGAGGAAATTTCTAGATGGGCTAAGAGTCCTAGCTCCTTCCTTGTCCCAGCACCAGGAGGAAGCCCAGGATCTCTGTAGTAGGGACGGGGAGGACCCAGAGACCACTCCATGCACTGGAAACCAAGTCTCTTGTGGGAGCGCTGGCAGCAGCCTGTCCCTCTCCTGGGTCTGTCACCCTTGTGACAGGGTGACCTTCCTTCTCACCCCTCCGCTCTGCTGCCTCTTCTCCAGCTTGGGAAGACCAAAGCCATGGGGGTCGTACAGCCCGGTACATGTACGAGTTAGGGCAGATCCCTCTTTCCACACGTGTGTATTGCATCTTGAGCTGTAAATCAGGATGAGCAGAGCAGTCCCATGGCAGATTGAGCCAAATCTCTACTTTTCCCGGATATAAGAAAAGGGGAGGTTTCATGATATCTGCTGCTCTTCAAGTGGAGCAAGTTGATTTTTGTGATTCAAAACAACGTAAGACTATACATTTCTTACCTGGCTTTACAAACCTGGGGTACCTGCTCTCTCCTGTATATGGCTTTGCAGCCCACGGCTGATTCACAAGACATAGGAAGGTGACAGCAGACATGATGGCAACCAAACATCCTACCCTCTGGTCATGGCAAAGGGAACATAACTTTCCTGACTGGCAGTGCCCAGGTGAAGTGTGCAACTAATAACAAAAAGAGCAGTTTTGCGAAGCAGTACCATTTTTCTTATTTAGTACTAAGGGTGCCATTTCATTCCCACTCTCCCAGTCCCCAAAAAATATGGGATACAAGAAGGGCAGTCGCTTCTCTTTCCCCGATGATGTTAGGTTGTCCTTGGATTGTAAAATGGCTGAGAAACACTGCTTTTAAGCATTCAGCCTGTTAGCAAGGATTGATCCTGTGGGAAATAGCTGATGTGAAGCATGAACAAGTTTTGAAAACATACTGGCTAAGAGCTGAGTGTGACCAGCTGATGTATGTAAGCCAGAGTTACTGTTTGCTGTTTTTTAAATAGTATTTAATTAAAACAGGCTTGCTACCGCTCTTGACTGTGGCTGCAGCAAAGCCCAAGGCAGGTGGCTGGCTGTTATCGGGGAGCCATTCCCTGCTACCATCAGAGGTGCTGCTTTCAGCAGTGCTTGTAGAAACCCCCTTGCCTCTGGGTGGTATCTAGTCAGTTTGTGTTTTGAATGAGAGCACAAATCTTCTGGCAGGTGCGTGGTCGGAGTTACGGGGCTGGGGGACCACAGGGAGAGCTGGGGCTGGAAAGGGCTCCTTCCCCCGGGTCAGCACCGGGGCTGCTCGGCAGCTGAAAAAATGCAAGGGTAAATCCAAGAGAGTACTGTGAGGGGTTCTGGTATCCAGGGTTGGGTTTTTTTCCAAAAAACCCCAAAATATTTCAGTTTGGAGCACTTTAAAGAGAAAGCAAGGAAGAGGTTTGTGAGTGTGTCCTCATTACTGAATGTTGGAGCAGTTAAGGAACCTTTCCAGGTCTCTTGTCACTACTTCGCCCAAGGAGGAGGCAGTTGGGAAGCCCTCAGCCTCTCCTCTTGAAGTTGTTCCACTTTAGATAAACAATTAACATTTACTAGAAGAGGGACTGGTGCTCAGGAAGTCTCATCTCTCAAAAGCAGACCAAGCTACTGATTCATGCACACACGTGTGCGCTCTCTCAATGAATAGTTAATGTTTTAAGAGTGGAGCGGATCCAAGGGGATGATTCAAATCTCCTCCCTGGATCCAATACTTGGCTTTCAACTAATATGCTTTTTGTTCCATCAAAAATGTCATTGCTTTTACACAACTCCTTCTTCTTCTCCCCATTTAAATGCCCTTCTTTGTTTCAGTTGATTTTTTTTGTTACTTGCCGAGACCCTGCCCTCTCCTTTGCTCCTTGACCCTGAGAGCAAGAGATCTGTGGCTCCATTATATTTGAGATTAGCTGAATTTGTGGAAGGGCTGAAGGTAGGTTTTCTTTTGAAGTGAGCTGGGGAGGGCTATGGTGTTCCCATCTCTACACTATTGTCCCACACACTGAGAGCAAATTGACTCTTGCCTTCTCCATGTACCATTGGTGAGCATGTGGACACCTGGTGCTTCCCAGCTGCCTGCTTTGGAAATTAGCAGAAGCTGAACCCTCAGCAGGCCAATTTTCACCACTGTCCATTGCCATCTTCTGCGCCTCTCAGGGGGGTTTCAAAGCTGGGGATGGCAGCTCGCCAGAGGGAAATACAAATTACAAGTGGTAACCAGCATGCATGGGCTGCTGTGGGGTCACCCCGCGTTCCTTTGCAAAAGGAGAAACCCTGAGGGAAATCCATAGCTGAGGACTTACAAATAACCTTGAGCCTGTGGAATATAACCCCAGCCTAAAGCTGAACCTTACCTGAACCCCACACACAGGCCATTAGGGATTTCCAACTGCTTTGCACAGCTGCGAGCTGTAAGAGGCTGCAAGGTTTCAACGCCGGGTTTTGTGCTGAGGTTGTGGACGCATTTCTCTGCCCACATGGTGACATTAATATGCATACTGTTGCATAACATATCCCAACCTCTGGGGATGGAGGCGGATGGAGAAAGTGGAAGTAGGGCTGAAACAGCTGAAGGAGATGAGGCAGTTGTCTCTGCACTGGCTCTTGGCCTGACTGGTTGGATCAGTCACAACCTGGAGAAGAATTAATGGCCACCCCGTGGCCGATAGTAAGATCAGTGGCTAAGTGGTGTTTGTGGGGATGGTCACTACTTGAAATTCAGATGTGGCCATGAACATCATTTGTTAAGCTTCTTTTTTCCTTCATTCCCTCTTTCTTTTGGCCAACATGTCCCTTCTAGCCAGCCTCTCTGTCCCTGAAAACATTGCTTGTCTGCTTTACCTCCACGTGGTGATAGGAGAGCTGCGTAAAACAATTGTAAAAACACCCACGGCAACGGGCTCCTTGTCTAACCAAGCCCCATCTGTTGCAAACCACAGTGATCGCATTGATATCCCAGAGCCATTAAACCGTTCCATATGGGAAGCTTTGCCATGTACATAACCTTGCCCACAACAAAGCCTAGTGAAGGAGCTGTGATGTTAGGAAAAAACAATACAAATCAAGACAACAGTTAACATATTGGAAGAACATGTAAGCAGTCTGCCAGTTGTAAATTGTAAATTCCAGTTGCCCACCATGCATCCAAGGAAGAGGAATGTGAGTAATGCCAGTACCAATGCTCATCTCAGACCATTTGCACCAACCGCTTTGATTCATCTTGGTAAAAGGGGGTTTCAAGGGAGTTCCATGTTATCTGCTGTTCATCGTGTGGAGCAGATTGATTTTCGTGATTCTAAATAACATAGGGCTATACATTTCTTACCTAGCTTTACAAACTTGGGGTGACTGCTGCCTCCTGTGCGTGGCTTTGCAAATTGACCTCAAGTCTAGACTTCTGGCTTTTTTAGAGTACAATCACCATGTCCTTCAAGTGCTTCCTCTGTTTTGTTGTTGTGTCTATCCCCCCCACACACAGCGTGAACTCTACTTCTTGGCTCTCTGAATAAACTCCCTCTTACAGGAAAATCTGTAACGCGCCCTACTACATTTTCCACTATTGCGTACAGCTTTCTTTTATCCCAAGTAGCATTTGAGCTAACTTTTGCAATGCAAAATAAATTCAGGTTATGCTATCCAAGCCATTTTAAGCTAAGTTTTGCCATGGTATGGAGAAAAAATGAATTACGTAATTACATTGAGATCTAGTGCTTGGTTAAAGGGCAGGATCTCACAGGAAATGCAGTAAGAAGGAAAAGTCATTCCACTTTTGAAAACCGTAGCCAATATTCCCTCCAAAACTCACCGGCTGCCATATGCCTTCTCTTTTGCCAATGCTTTTATTAGTTACCTTTGTAAAGGTGCCAAAGACACCACAGAACCCCAGAGTTTTTATTACAAGTGTGGTTTAAGGCTCTCTGAGGTGTGATGGTTGTGCAGAGACTACTCTGTAAGAAAAGCCAAGCGATGCCACCTTAAAGTCTGCTTTGGGATGGAGAAATAACAGTCTAGTAGCCCTCAGCTAATGAACGAGGTACCTGAGATACACCACCCTTGTTAGTGAAGTGATGGTCACTCTGAGGAAGTGTGGAGAAAGCAACCTAACTGAAACAAGCTCTGATGATTTTCCTGTTGTAAACCCATGCTGTGCCAACCCTTGTTGGCCTTTGTCTGGTCTGTGCAAAACACAGCCCTCCTGTGGTTTTTGCACATCTGGTCGTTACCACCACTTGGCTGACTTGGGAGTGGAGATGCACAGCCTTTCTCCCACCTCTAGCTTCGTAGCATGCCTGTGTGCAACACGCCTGGGAGTTTAGACATTGGGTTGAAACCCAAGATCCTTTTGAGTGGTGGGGTTGGGCCATTGAGCCTGCAGCTTCCACCCTGATTTAACTCATGAAACATCTCTGACTCTTCCAGAACCCTACTGCCTTTTTTGTGCCTCTATGGAAATCTTGTCCTCACTTTTCCTAATAATATCATCTCCTTGTGGATCTTACCAGATCCAGGCAAACTGAAACTATTGTGCCCCCAGCAGGGTATAAAATTCCCATTTTTCATTAGAGGCTTGGAACATATTTAAAAAAAAAAAAAAAACCAAAAAAACCAAAAACCAAAAAAACCCAACAAACCCAAACCACTCAGTGGGGGAAACATTCTGGCAAATCAGTGTTTTTCATGCATAGGCCAAACACAAGCCTTCCCTTTCAATAATTGAAATGCAATTAAAAAGTTACAGCTGTGACTCATTCAGGCTCTCCTCTGATGATCTGTGAGCTGGGGGGTTGGAAAGGAGGCCTCTTCGCACCAGCTCGCAGGACTGCAGTGGATATGTATAATTTGCAGCTGCTTTCAGGTTGCTTCCTAGGCTTTTCTTAGCTTATAGATTTTTCAAGTGGCAGATATTTTAGGATTTTTCTGCAGAAAGTTGAAAGAAATATCCTTCATGTTCTTTCCGCTCTTAGGTTTGGGGTTTTTTTCCGTTTTTCCAGATCTGAGGAGCTCTTGGCATTTTTTCTTCCTCCTGTAACTGTCACACGCTAACTCTTTCTTTTTTAATCTTTGTTAATGATTGCAATTTTATGAGCCTGCGGAACACATTCCATTAGTCCTTTCCTTTTCCTTCTGCACATGTCGTAACTTGGTTTCAAAAGATTATCTTCAGCACGCCAAGGTACTCTGAAGAGTATTTCTCCCGCGTTCAATGACAGCAGTGAACAGGCAAATGAAAACGCTGCATTTGAAGCAAATCAGACACCTCTTAAAGGAAAAGATTCCCACTTAACAGACTTTCTTCTCTGAAGAATGGAAACAACACAGACGTTTCATCAACTGCATTTTCCCCAACAGATGAAGGAAATTCTGGTCACTGCTGCTGTTCTTGTTCTGCATGGATGTACTTCTGCAGAGAGCAGGGGTAGTTCAGAGGTCTGTCCGTGCCCCACACCAGCTACAGTACAAGTGACTCTCATAGAGCCGAAGGAAGGGACAGACACCACTGCCCGAGCGCTTGAGCTCCAACTCAGCAATGCTGCAGAGCAGATGGGAGAGCACCGTGACAAATTGTCTCCTTTGTCTCTCAATGAGGTTAATGAAAAGCAACTTTCCACTCTTTTCCAAAAGTTTTTTTCCTCTGGAGGTTTTGGTTTTGTATAATTTTTTTTCCCTCCAATACCTAAAAGAGACATCTAGAACAATTTGAGGCACCGTGCATTTCACAGCCAGCGATGTCAGCAGTTCTTGACCAGGTACCTACTTCTGCGTGAATGCAATCTGCTAAGCTGGAGATATTTCCCCATCTCAAGAGGCAGTGAAGAGCGGGGAGCAGAGCCTCTGGCCCTGGTTCAACCAAGAGGAGGCTGAAGTTCCACCAGCTGGATGAGAGGAAGGACAACAGGGTTGCTGCTGACCCTCTCCTTCCATGGGAAGGTATCTTCTCTTCTTTTGAAGTAACATTGGTCAACAGTTCTGCTTCAGCAGCTCCAGGACCAAGTCCAGATTGTGGGACCTCTTCCTTCAACTGCAGCCACGTTGACTGCAATGTAAGCTGGGAAAGACCTTAAGGAGAATATTTGTTCATTTAAAACAGGTTATTACACACATAAAAATAGAACAGGTCTTCCCTTAGTTAGAGAGAGAAGGACAAAAAAGTAACCCAGGGAGATGGTTGTAGCAACCATTATCCAGATAAAGAGTGTTTGGTGAGCTATCATCCTGGCTGGCAGATCAGCCAGAAAGCAGCCTGCTACTGCCTTGAGCTAGTGCTTGGGTTAGAAATGTGGGAGGTTTTTTAGAGGCACTCAGACGGATTATTTTAAACGGGATTTTGGCAATACTAATGATAAAATGCCAGAAATATTTAATCTCCACTCAAATTACCTCTTGTTGACATTGAACTAGCACTCTGTGGAGAAGTGACTGAAAGATAGTGGTCAAAGGAAGATGAAATAAACAGACAGAAAAAATAACAGTACACAGTGTAAAGCAGATAGAGCATCAAGTGTGCTCTTTAAAAATGAAAGCAAAAAACCCCCTCCATTTTAAAAAAAAAAAACAAACCCAAGACTACTTTGTTGTGTTTTTAATATGTGAGCCACAATAGTTTCTGAAATAATGTTTCAATTAGCTGTGACTTATTTTCTGCTGTTACGCACTTTCCTTTTCCACGATTGTTGTGCTATATCCTATAATTGCATTCTAATGATATTTCGGCCCGGATTTTGAGTCTGCGGCTCTGCTGCAG
Source organism: Arenaria interpres (assembly GCA_013399435.1). Taxonomy (NCBI): domain Eukaryota; kingdom Metazoa; phylum Chordata; class Aves; order Charadriiformes; family Scolopacidae; genus Arenaria; species Arenaria interpres. The sequence goes on from VXAK01017938.1 coordinate 185,322, forward strand.
CTTCCCACCCGTGGTGAGAATGACACTGCAAGGCCACGCAGCAGGTTCTGGTTGGTCTCTGAGATCCTTTCTGAATGAGTGATTTGGCCTTAAGAAGTCTCTTTGTGAAATGAAGTTCAGGAGAGCGGTTCTCATTCATAAGACCTCTCTCGCCTTTTTGGAAAGAGCTTTATAGCCAGTTTTCCCCTTGTTTCCTATCAACATTTTTTCACAGGGAAGCTAAACCGGGGTGCTGCCCACCACCCTCTCCTCTGAACTCTCATAAATGAGCAGGAACAGGCGTTGCAGCTCCAGCTGGCCAGTAAATGGAGTGTGAAAAAAAAAAAAAGCTTTACCTTTCTATTTTAAAACTGAACAGAGCTTTCAACTGCTGTTCATAGAGAGATTACGGGCATTGAAACAGTAAAATAGCACATATCCTGTGCAGCAGATGGCGGGAGATGAGTATTTCAGTCTTTCACAATTTTTACTCCATTTTCCTCAAGTGTTTTATATAGCTCCATGGAGACACCTTAATTGCTATAGGATACCTTCTCTCAGCAAAGGTTTCCAAGAGTATTGCCAGTTTGCAATACAGGGAAAGACAATACTTAAGCAAAAGCAACATCCTTAAAACAAAGACCCTCTTTCCATTTAAGTGTCTGATTGTATTCCAGTGAAGGAACAAAATTAGGGTGTGCTGAGACAATATAAAATTATACAGTTTTGGGCACGAGCAAAGCTGCAGACTTCTGACAGGTATCCATTAGTATCAACTAAAAATACTGCTTGGTTCAAATTGCCTGGAGAAGCTCCAGTTCAGCAAGCGAAAAGGCAGAGGACAGTAAGGGAAGTGGGAAGTAGGAGCAGCTCTACTCAAAGTACCTGGTTCTGAATGTGTGAGTTTAGTCTCCAGACTGATGCTTCCAACCCCTGTTGACAAACCACTGGTAGGCTTGCGTTAATACCACTGGTGCAGGGAAACTCATCGCTGTGTGCGTCCTGTAAGATGGAGAGGTGTGAAAAACAAATTAAAAATTAAAAGAATCAGGTAGTAGTGACCAGAATACAGAGGGCATGTTTCAGTGGTATTTTATCTTTTTTACTTTGTAGAAAATTATTGAAATGTTGTAATAGTCAGCCTTAATTTTCTCCACAGATACAGTTAAGACGCTCAAAAATACATAGAGACAACTCCTCCTTCATACTGCAGGCATATGAGAGATTGTCAGATTTCTGCTGTCATCTTTCTAACAAGGATGCTGAACAGCAGCTGCTGCCCCAGATGTGGCTAAATGAGCACAGCAGGATGCAAACTTGGTTTTTTGGGAGCCCTCATGAGCTCCTGGAGTAGAAAAAGGGACTTCTTTGGGATGGGTCATGCAGAGGTTTTCTGCGTCTACTGAGAAGAAAGCATTGCAAACATTTGACATGCAGAAGTCTACAGCATGAGATGATCAAAACCCCAGATTAAACCTGCAAAATATAAGATTTCATGAAATACACAGCTAATTAAACAGTAGCATCACAGAAGTTTATAATTTCATCTTGAAGTGTATTACTAGTCACTCTGTTTGCTTTTTATACTCATGGCTTTCCTAAAATTTGTTGTGATCGTAAATCAGCACTATTCATCATAGTGCTGGTTCTGTACACCTTTTTGCCTGGGTTGCTGGGTTGTAATCAAGTTTTCTGTAGGTTTGTTCTGGGTTTTTTTTTGTTGGGGTTTTTTTTAGTTTTGTTTTTTTTTTTTTTTTTAATAACTTGGATACAAGTGTTTTATTTGCTTATTGTTTCTTTACTTTCCCGCTCAATATAAGTGTTTCTTTTGTATTGCTTACAGTTCTGGTTCTACAGGAGATTATGTTCTCCCTCCCCGTCCCTCCCAGGTGTGTACTTGCTTGAGCTGCTGGTGTGGGAGAGTACGGCTTTTCTATCTGCTGTGCTTAAGGTCATGCAGATACAACCCCTGCTGTAAAAGCAATCCCACAGCATTTAGCCCAAGTGTGCCATTTCCTCCTTTCAGGCCATGATATGAATGTGGTCTTTCATATGTTACAACTGGAAACATTTGGGAGTTTGAACAGGAGAAATTTTCACGAAGTTACAGGTCCCTTGCAGGTGGCATGGCTCTAGCATGGGGAACTTACTCTCTCCATTTCCCCTGGCTTCTTCTAATCCACGTGTGAAGGCCAGGCAAGGTTGCTCCCTGGCATAATCTTGAACATTAAGAAAGATGCCTGATTAATGCACGTGCACACGCGGTGCTCTGCAGAGATGTGCCTGGATAACATTAATGCTGCTGTCAGTAAGGAGTTTTCCAGAAGACAGGATGCTCAGCCACGCTCAGAAGCACAGCACAGGCCACGCCTGGGGACATCCCCACGGTGCTCAACTCTAAGACTGGCATGCGAGGGGAGTCTGCCTTGTTTTCTGTCCTGACGTTTTCATGTGGAAGCTGAGCAAAGTATCATTCGTGAGTGTGAACATTCTCATGGAATTGTAGAATTGTCTAGTTTGGAATGGACTTTTCAGATCAAGTCCAACTATCAACCCAACACTGCCAAAAAGCATCACTAAGTCATGTCCCTGAGTGCTACCTATACCCATCTTCTAAATACCTCCAGGAGGTATTTGCTTGCTAGTGCACTTATTTTGGGAAGACACCCATGTGCAGAGCTAGGAGAGCTTGGTAGCACCCAGGGAGTGCAAGCAGATGTGTGATCATGGACTACATGAGAAGAATGCTGGAACAGAGGCCATAGCCTCTGCAGGGTAACTCTTGCTGACTAAATTTAGGCCTCTAGTGCTAGCTGAGATGTCTCGGATATTCTGGGACATCTGCACAGAGCTGGCAGGAATGGCAGTGGAACTACAGGAGGTCCGTGTCATGCTGGAGGCCAGGCATCTCCAGTGCTCGAGCATCTGAAAGGGCACAAGAAGCTCAGCAGCTGAGTTGCAGCAGCTGAAAATGAAAATACCATTCAGCCCTTGGCAAGTTGTTTTCTGTAGATAATCAGTGTTTGTCAATGGGAAAACAATTAAGCCCAAATCAGGCATTATTTCAGGAATTTTGGTTGTCTTTCTGCCTTCTGTTGTGGAAAAAAACATCTCTGTTATGTTGGTATGAGAGCTATCAACTCTGAGGCAATATTTGAGCCCACTTAGCAGGCCATGTAGACGACCTTAATGCCTTGGTCACAATGCAAATGTTGCAAACCAAGGCTTCCTGCAACATGATGTTTTGAAATAATAAGAATAAGGGGATTTGTCTTGCTGGTTTGCAGAAGGACTGTGTTCTCAGCTAGTTTAAAGGCTGTGGCTCGCCGTGTCTCCTCAGGGATGGCCATTTGGTTTCTACTAGGAAAAATGGATGGTCCTGGTTCTCCCATGGTTGGGCCAAGAGCTGAGCAAACACGGAGAGTCGACGTGGTGTTTCAGGCGGTTCCTCGCCTGTGGATCGACACCAACTGCTCTTAGAATCTCCATATTTTCTGTTTTTCATCCTCTTCCCCCTCCTCATCTCCATAAAATATGACAAACAGCGCTGCGTTATGCAAACTCTTCTGCCACAGTGGAAACATCTGTAGTCTGAACGCTCCTGCAGAAATGTCACTTGGGGGAATCGCTCTTCATTTTATGAGAAATCTCTCTTTCAAGCCCTCAGAGGGGCTGGGGAGGGAGGGAAGGAGCGGACGCTGGGTTTGACACCAGTTCTGTGTTGTTTTTCAGGGATTTTGTGGAAGAATGTTGTGTCTGATTTTGTGGATTGTCAAAATGAAGCCAGATGGCAGTGGATTAAGTGTAATGCTGCTTTGTTGTTCTTGGGTTCGCGACTGCGCTTCCCCTCAAGCAAGGGAGCCCTCCCCGCACAGCAGCCCTGGCCCTGTGCTTCCCCGGCCACCAAGCGCTCTTTCCCATGGGCTCCCGAAAACTCTGCCCTGGAGGGAAGGGGAGAGGGGAAACTTTATTTCGGGGAGGGCTGCTAACTGGAAACCGCCTACTTGGCGGTTATTCACCAAGAGCCTGTTTGCTGTGCTCTCCATCCGACGAAATTCGGGTATTTTGCAGCTCTAGTAATGGGTTTGCTTGCTGAAGTGAAGCTGCCGGGTGAGCAGCTGAGGCAGTGAAGCCTGGTTTCTTGCAGATTTGTGTCTGGTAGCTGGATTTCCTGATGTTTAGAAAGGCGTGAGTTCAATTGAAGTGTTTCCCGTGGGGTACTCAAGTATTCCAAGCCTTTTGTTGATTCTTCAGTGTCTAATAAGGGATGTATTTATGCCTCAACCTTCCTCTCTGTATGAATGCTTAATGCGGTCTCTTTCCTATACCACTCTGCCCTATTTTCTTTATACTTATGGGCACATAATGTCTTTTAGGTCATTATCCTTTGTCAAAGTTAGGGTACTGGAAGTAGCCACTGGGCTCTGAAGAAACAGAGAGAGGCAGGCACAGACAGAGAAAGCTGTGATTGCCTCAACTTCGTTTCTCTAGGAAATTGGGTTAAGGATAAATTATTGATTAGAGAGAAGGTGAATTTGAAGTTGTGGTGTTGAGTATTTCCTAGTTTCTTAATTAAAGGGAGATAGGCAGACAAATTTCCTCTTAAAAGGATCATTCTTCTCTATACTCTCTCCCCACAGTGCGAACGTATTTTTCTTTCCAGTGTAGTTTTTGATAGTCTGGGTCTCAAAGCACTGTCCTATCCATCACCTTGGGCCTTGTGTGGGCTGCTCAAGCTCTGCGTCACTTGCCCAGCCGCTACAGACCAGTTTATGAAAATGCCAGCAAAGGATGCTGTACCTTTTTCCTTTCAGACTGCAGCATCCTTTCTACCATAAGCCTAATAGTTTCCATTTAATTTACTCTTCCATGTTCTTTTCTTGCAATTTCCATCTAAACCAGCAAATTTGATTTTGTAATAAATCTGCGCTGCTTCTGGTAGACCAGCAAAAGTCTGTTCCAAGTTTGTCGTAAAGTCCTTGGGCCTGGAAAGCATTCTGACAAAGACCCACTGCCTTGATAACAGAGGAGAAACCACAAACCAAGTCAGCGTGGATGCTTTGTGCTCTGTCCTCCTCTTTCCCCAGGAGAACTCCTCAGCTGCTCAGAAACGTGTTTGAAAGTCAGCTGTACTTCACAACTTTTAGGCTTTTTATCCTTCTTCGGCAACTCACCATCCTCTATCTCTGTTGAGACTCAACCTTTCCAGCACGACTTTCGTGTCACGTACAAAGCCCTGTGCAGATCCGTGTAACGTTGAGTTGTTCTGGATTTGCTTGTGCGGAGCTGATCTCCTGCTCCCAGCTGCTTAGCTTGCAAATTCTTTGATGTGCAGACTTTCTGTGTGGTTTGCACAGCACGCTCTACCCTGACAGCGTTTAGCAAAAGAAACTGGGGGGGGGGGGAGGGGCTGCAATTAGGGCTATGTTCGCTTTTATATTACATGTTGTTATAGTGTAGAATATAGATAGCCTTAAGCTACTCATCGTCTTCAAAACCTAATAAGTCATGACAATTTTATTGTGACCAGCTATTACCAAGATGCCTAGAAAGACTGGGGTTTCCTAATCTTTAGTTCAGTGACTTTAGAGATAAATTTTTCCTGATTCTTGAGGAGATACCCTGGTGATGTAAAGGAAATTTTTCAAAGAATTTGTGTCCTAGTACTCGGCTTGTAACCTCTGCATTTCACCTTCTGCCTTGGTGGTCCAGCGGGGGCGGCCTCAACATCAATTCTGAGTGTACTTTCATCTTCCTTGTACTACCCTGCACAGTCCGGAAGGTATAAATTAGACATATTCGAGTATTCTGCTAATGTGCTTAGCCTATTTTAAGCAGAAAATTCACTAATGATTTATTTTCTGTTAAGCAGAAGTAAGTTTGGATGTGCTTTTGTTTTTGTTTATTTGCAGAAGTATTATTCATTTATATTGTGAGCTTCTCCCCCTCAAATTCCTCCCCTGTTTTTCTTTACTGTATCCTGTTGCAATATTCCCTTTGGAAGGTCTTTTAGAGAGTATTTTTTTACGGATTCTAAAAACTTCCTTCCTGGCATTTGCATTCTCTCTTCAGATGTCAAAATCAAAGATAATGGTCCATTGCTGGTGTTTTGGGAAGGGAGGGGTAGGCAAGGGAGTTCTCAGTCTCCACACACCCGGCAAGTCAACGTACTTTACGTGCGGTGTGAGGGACCTAGTGTGTACCAACAGTAGTTCACTGTTAGCCAGTACAAGGAGGAGACATTGAAATTCAAAGCGAGCGTTTTGAAAATTGTCAGTATTTTCTGATCCATTTCCCCACATACAAAAGCAAACAGATCTCCCAAGGAACTTTGTGAACATGGTGCAAATCTAAATACGAATGGCCATTTTGTCTGTGGGGCATGAATATAGACTTGTTCTGTGATACGTGTCAGGGATGCTCTGAACAACTGATGCTTTGGACAGATAATAGCAACCCCATTCATATATGCTTGGTAAGTACCTTGAATAGTGGGAAGCTCCCAGCACCAGTTCCCCAACAAAGCAGCAAGAGGGAAGGTTGATAGAGTAAAGCACGTCAACATTGGACCTGTGGAGATTTGGGTTCAATTCCTGCCGTTGTACCACATGCAGAAATAGTTTGGTCATATGTGGTCTGCAGAGGCCTAAAACTGTAATAGTAAAATGTTGTTATGTCAGTGTTATCAGCCGAAATTCACATAATGGAGCTGTGGTCAAAGTGCTTTTAAAAAAGCTTCTGCTTCATCTGCCTGGGTCAGGCCCTCATTTGTACCTTTTTAGTAGTTAAAGATGTTCAACAGAGATTCTCAAGGTATAATTATGCTAGAAAAAGCATGCAAAATATTCACTGAAGGCATCACCTGGCACTGAAAGCTGAGTTTATGGTTTTGTAGTGTCAAATAAGTCTTATCTTCTCTACTTTGCTGAAGAGCTTTCTGTGGTTTTGCTGCAGGCCATAACACACTGAAAGGGGAAGTGCACTACGACACTAACCCAGTAATACAAGATTTGTAGGTCAGCAAAATGGACTTTCTTAATTTCTTTTAAAGAGTTTCAATGGAGTTGCCACTTCTACGGCATTTCATGGTGCAATGCATAAAATATATGTGTTTTCTCCAGGAGCTCTTATTTGAAATGATACTTAAGCATTCACATTGTGGACCATAGACAAAATCATTTGTAATAATAAGTATTTCCATAAGAAACTGCTCAAATTTCATTTAATCTTTTGTTGAATTTTATGTGCGTGTATGCATTATATATAGTACAGTTATATATCCATTTGTTATGATTTTTGAAAACACGCAAGGTCTGAAATTTATAGCGTGAAAAAAAAAGTATGGTTAAACAAACAGATCTATGAGCACCAAAGCCAAAGAATCCTGTTTTGCTGTAGATTCATGAGTGTTGTGAGCTCCAAGAGGAGATTTAAATGTCCAAACAGCAGGAAAGACTTCTTTCCAATGCTAGGAATGGGAGCTCTGTATTTTGGTAAGGCATTCTCAGTGAGAGTTTTCTCTGGGTGAAAATGCTATCGGTCTTTTGCCTCCATCTGAAAGCTAACCAGCTTTCACCAAACATGTTTAATTGCTGTTGAAAGCCCTTCTCATCTGTCAGAAGCGGTTGAAATTGTTCCTTGAATGCAGAAGTCACTGCGGGCTCTGGAAGCCTGACAGGTACACAGGCAGAGTTACATGAGCTGCTGGAAACTTGAAATGTGTGTTCTATATGAGGGCAGAAGCCGATGAAAGGCCAGGGCTTGGGCTGCGTGGGGAGGGTCGGCAAAGCTGCTCTTCCAGTCAGTGTTTTTAGACCTTTTTTCTTTGGAAATAGACCACTTCAGGGAAAAAGTAGCACTTACTCATTCTAGTTTTAGGTTACGTCTCCGTGCTATAATGCCCTCTCTTATGAACATCCCCCAGCTTGCAGTGGGCATTGCTAAGGAGGTTCTCTGTGTGTATGTGTAACGTGTTACGTGCTTCATTTGTCCCTGTGCAAATACCTTTGCGTGTCCTTACAACTTTTGTTTCTGATGTAATCTATACTCTATGCATTGCATTTTCCCTGGGATAAATGAATTAGCAATTTAAGCAATTGGCATGTAAAAGGAGTTGTGCTTAGACCGATGCTTAATTCATTTAGTAAAACAAAGGGAGGTCATTTGCAAGGTGTCCCCTGTCTGCTGAGATTGCTGAGTCAGCAACACTCTGTGCCTCCATCTCCAAGAGGTAACACCTTCAGCCTGAAGGGACTGGGCTGCTCAGGAACTGGTGTATTGAAACCATCTCACCTTCTTCAAAGGGAGTGACGCCCCTCCTATGTGCTCTGTCCCACCAGCTGATACATTTTGTAGGGTTTTTGGTGGATAAACTGGAACTTACAGTGAGTGTGACAAAAGGGAATGCCTGCATATCTGAAAGTACATAATTTGGGGGTGTTGGTCGACTGTCAGCTGAACATAAGCCAGCAGTGTGCCCAGGTGGCCAAGAGGGCCAACAGCATCCTGGCCTGTATCAGGAACAGTGTGATGAGTGGGACTTAGGAGGTGATTGTCCCCCTGTATTCATCACTGGTGAGGCCCCACTTTGAGTACTGTGTCCTATTTTGGGCCCCTTACCACAAAAAAGACATTGAGGTGCTGAAGCGGGTCCAGAGAAGGGCAACAAGGTTGGTGAGGGGTCTGGAGAACAAGTCTTATGAGGAGCAGCTGAGGGAGCAGGGATTGTTCAGCCTGGAGAAAAGGAGGCTGAGGGGAGACCTCCTCACTCTCTACAACTACTTGAAAGGAGGGTGTAGAGAGGTGAGGGTCGATCTTTTCTCCTAAGTCACAGGTGACAGAACTAGAGGAAACGNAATGATTTTTCCAGTTGTAGCAATTAGCTTAATGAAAGATACAACATTTCTACACAAGGAGAAAGATCCCTTACCTCTCTGAGATAAGAGCAGAAGCCCCATAGCATTCTGACTCAAATTTGCATCTCTCCAAGTTCCTACGGCATGCATGGATGTAACCATACTTCATAAAATGCTCCCTGTTTTTCTTTAGCTCGACTGCACAGGGTTTAAGCACTTTGAAGGGACTATCTAGTGTTCAGTGCCGCCAGTGAAACCTGCTTCCCCAAGAGTTTTGTCCTCTGATGAGAAGGCGGGTGCTGGGGCGGTGAGGAAGCACGTCCCAGGTGGCCGTGGGCACTGGCACAGCCCCTGCCCGTTCCCAGCAGGGCTCTGCCAAGCTTTGTCGCTCGTGCTGTGTAAAGGCGAGCATCTACAAGTGGGCAGCTGCCAGATGTTAATGCATTTCTTTCTCCTGCATGAAACACATCTGTGTCTGTTCAGCGAGTCCCCCTGAAGGGCTCAGGGCAGCGCTGAGTCCTGGGACTGCAGGGTTTGCAGCAGAATGTAATTCATGAGTGCGTGGTGCCTGTGTGACTGACGTGGAGGACTTGTGCTGGTGTTAAAAATTGCATTTGTTGAACAATATTGCAAAGCCACCTGCAAAAACAGGACACTCCAACACAGAAGGAATGACATGGAATGCCGTTATTTAACTATTAACTATTTAACAGATACAGTACCCCAGCCAGCCTGTGTCAGCATCCCATCCTGTGTCAATATATCTCTGCTGGTTTTGGACTGACTACACATCATGGAGTGAAACCCTGGACTGACTTATAATATATGCAGTACTAAACAATGGAGAGATTGAATAGGTGTGGCGATAGGTGTGAACATGGGACAAAATCTTGACTACTAGGAACTGCCACAACTATATTTAAAGTAACAACATGCATAAGGGGTTTAAGAAAGTAAATGTGGTTCGAATTCGCCATGTCAGGAAGAAATTAAATCAGCTTGGTAGAGGATCCAAGGAGAAACACATTTGGAAACACTTATATGCTGAAGCTGGGAGTCTGGGTAATAAGTAAGAGGAACTGGAATTTCTCAATAATCAAGATAAATTCAACTTAATTGTCTCATCAGGTTTCAGTGCGAGAGTGACCAGTGTGTCAGAATATTGTATAAGCTGTTTAAGCAGGCTAAGGGAGATAAAAGACTGTGTGAGAGGAATGACTTTGTGTATGACCCAGTGACTTATATCTGCCTCACTTAGAACTGGGAAGTACAGGATGTTAAGAAATGCAGTGCAATTTGCTGATTACCAAAGCCCAGGAGCAAGCAGGGATGGGCAGGGGTGATATTTTTCATCACTGAACTGATTCTGAAGACAGGATGAGCTACCACTGCATGTGGGAAGAGAACCATGTAATTATGGGGAACTCTTTTTTGGAGACTTGTTGAATATTTCATTTAACTACCCATGAAACATCACTAGAGTAGCATTAAACGCTGGATGATAGGTCTACGAAACAAACAGCATCAAACCTGGCATGGAAGAATTCTGCTTTCAGGTGGCCTGGTAGTAGATAAAAATGAGTTTATCCACTAGGTTGGAAATCAGGGGATGGCTCAGGAAGAACCGATCATGACCTGAATGCATTCAATATAGTTGAAAACAGTCCCAAACAGTAATATTTATACATGCTGTTTTGAAAAGGCCAGTTTCCCAAAGTTGAGGACAGGCTTTAATAACGTTGACTGGGAAGAGAAAGATATGAATGAAAACTTCAAGTTCTTCAAGAAGTGTTTGCTAAATGGGCAAAACATTGTTAAGACAACACAGAATTACAGAATCACCATGGTTGGAAGGGACCTCTGAGATCATCAAGTCCAACCTCAACACGTGTGGCAAAAGAAGGCTGAAAGTAGTAACATGCTCACACATGTGTTTAAATAGGTATATATTTGTCCATATGTGTCTATATATGGGGCTATGTATGTATAAATATCTATAGACGCATATGCGAGCATGAATTTGCACAGTACTAACATATTTGGAAAACATGTATATACATTGGATATTGGAAAAAAGGGCGAGAAAAAGGAAGATAGATATTGGTTGATATATATGTTATAAAGTATGGAATTACTAGCAAAGGCTAAAGCAAAATCTACTCTTGGCAAGCAAATGGTGTTCTAAAGGAGTTTTCAATTTACATAAGGAAAATGGATGTAGCAATGGTGTAGGCTGAGAAAGGATTGAAGGTAATAAAACCATTAATAAGAATGCATAGATGACTGAAATGTGCAGAAAATATTTCTGGTTTATGTTTGCAAAGAAACAAGATGATGTACATATATCATGTGAGGATGATGAATTCTTTTCCAGCCCATTTATAATTCTGAGAATGTTAGATAACTCCTACTATGGGAAAACAGCTTTAAAGCAGTAGACTCTGCATAACCTGCAGCTATATATCCTAAAAATTAAAAATAATAGTTAAAAAAAATTGATTGAGAAATTGTCTGGCCCACTGATGTGAAGTTTTAATAAATTTGGGGGTATTGGAGAAATTTGCCAAGACTGAAAGCACGCTCATTTTTTTTGCCAAAGTCCTAATGGAACAAACAGGATAATTCTGATAACGGCAGGGCAGCTAGCATGACCTCACTTCCAGGAAAATAATAGAGAAGCTGATATGGGAATTCAAGTAATAAAGAACAGGAATATTATTAATGGCAGCTAATGATGTTTTCATTGAGCACGGGTCTTGTCAGGTAAGCTTGGCTTGCCTTTTTAATGTAAGATTGCCCATTAGGTTAATAAAGCAACTATAAAGTAACAGGCAGTGGGGTCTGCAAAGGGCACAGAACGTGTCAGCCTGTGACATGCAAGAAGTCAGGCAAGATGATCTCCTCCTCTCTCCTAATCTTGAACTCCATGAGCTGCTCCCAGGATATGAAGCTGGATGTGAAAGTTAATCCAAGGATGGACTGTGCGCACCAGGTATTTGTACGTGCTTTTAGTACATACACTTTATTCCACCTTAAACAGTTCCCTCTACTGTCTATAACAAAGTATGGGAGAATTAGTGAGATGATTTCTATGCCAGAGACTTCCTTGGTAATTAAGACCCAGTCACTTAATTTCTGTGCCTCGGTTTGCCAACTTCTAGAGCGTGAACCCAGCTTTCCTCAGTCCCTTCCTCCATGCTGGAGGAGATCTCTGGGAGGTTGTACGCAAACATATTCTTCTGAAAAGGCACAGGCAATCCGAAAACTGGAGTAGGGCACAGGATTGATGTTTCTAATGGATCAGAGAGCTTCCATCCCGCAGAAGGTATCTGCGTTACCTTGGTCAGCAATCCACCCGTACTATGAACCGTGATGAGATAAACATAATTGTCCTGGGATTGGTTATGTAACGAGCTTGCTTTGCAATTTAACTAATGAGTGTGCTGAGAGCCCAGATTAATCTTTCAACTTCAACAATTTCTCCCAAGGGAAAACATATAGAGCCTGGCTATCTGTAATGTTATCCTCTCCCAACAGCCAGAGTGGTTTGGCCACTTGGATGTTTGTTTTGCTGACGTAGGTACAGCTCATGTGTTCACAGATTTTGCTGGAGGAGCTGGAAGGAGCCCCGAGCTTCACTGAGATTGTGCAGCTGGGTCTGTGGGCTTTCCCAGCCGGAGCCCCTCCTGATGGATGCCATGCGAGCTCTTTGGTGGGATGTTTTTAGTTGCTGGTATGGCGCAAGTTGCTGGTTGGTTTTGTTTTTTTTTTTTTTTTCTCCCAGGAGGACAGTATATATACCTGTGTGCTCTCAGCCCACGAAAGCTGTCCATTTCAGAAAATTATAGTTGTAAGACTGATGCTATTATTAGTCCATTAATTGAGGACAAGAGATTATTTCAATTGCGTGTGTTTTCTTTCTTCATTATGCTCCTGTTCTCCTTCTCAAGAGTCTTCTAGAAATTGTAAAGATACAGGATACAGAAGACACAGTAAATTTTTATGAAAAATGAAACATGACTTCTCAGAGTAACATGCACTGTGTAAGATCCTTGCCATCTGTAAATTGCACCAAGTAGGTCAACTTCAGAAGTCAACATCCTATTTAAACTGTCACACTCCAGAGAATTGCGAGTTTAAAGTTGGTGATTAATGACTGCAGAGTCCACAGTCTCATTTCCAAGCAGACTGTCGGTGGCACTCAGTAGTCCCCAGAGAGTCCATAGTACAAGCGCTTGGCAATCTTTCCTTTCATGTTTTGTGATCCAGTTCAGATTGCTGATTTTCCACAAAGAGAAAACAAGGAGAGGGAGCTGACATGAAAACACTGGCCTTCATTCTGGAGTAGTTTCTAAACCTGATTTTTGCCCCCTCCTAGAGTTTGTTCCTATTCTCCAGTATGCTTCTACTGAGGTGTATATATACCTCAGTATATATACTGAGGGTATATATTGAGCACAACCCCATGTGAGAACATTATATCATATGCCCATGTCAGATGTGGTTGTTGCCTGCCATCATGAAGGTTGCGGGAGACAGTTTCAACCCGGGGATCCCATCTCTTCTCACCTGGTCTGTTCCCACCGCCCACAGCTCTTGCTACCCCTTCTCGACGCTTCTCCACCAAGGCAGAGTTCCAACCAGGGCCACCGCTCCTCCACCTCCTGGTCCCCATCCTACCGTCCATCCATGGAGGTCAGGGAGAAGGGTATGATTTACCATTGTGGGGACATCACAGAAATACTCAAAAGCACTGGAGATTCCTCATGTCCTTAAAAGAGGCAGCACAGGTCAGCCCCCTGCCAGATCTGTGCGGACAGGAATGTAACATGCACCAGAGATTGGTCTTTTATTTCCTTTTTTGCAAGTATTCTGCTTGCTGGCCCTGACCAGGGGCTGGAAGAGAAGGGTCAGCTGCAGGCAAAGACCTGACCTGGCCCCTGCCCCATCTGCTCCGGCTTCACAGGAGGCTGCAAAGGCCTCTGTGTTTGCAGGACATAGTGATCTTTTCAACCCAACACAGATGGCATCCATTACAATATTATCACCTAACATTTGACTATTACTATTTCCCACAATTTGACTTGACTAATCTTCTAACTTAGTTTGCACAGAGTGTACTGCCAATGGTTGCAAGATATGCTGAAATAATTTAGTTAAAGTAAATAAGTAAGTCTAATGCAATAGAGTTTATGGCATGTTGTCCTCCTGGGAATAATTCAGCAGTAGTGAAGTAAGGAATATCTACAACTGGAAAGGTCTGTCCTTATACCCGTATTTGCATAGGTTAAGACAAACTGTACAAATTTGTTTTAAAATTAAGCAGAGATAAATATGCAACTTTTTGTGCCTTGAATGTATGAAGCTGTACCAGGGTATCAGAAGTTTATCAAGCAGGCATAATTGCATCAGTCTGAGCTATGAGATGTTGCTGTCATTTTGGTGCAAAAGAATGAACCGTAGTAGGAAAATACTCTCACTTTTTTGTGCTACTGATGAAGAAAATCTGCCAGGGCCTTTAGCCAGCTGCAGGCAAAGGAGAGAATCTGTAAATAATGCAGTATACAGGCTGTAGTTCAGAGGAGATCCTCCTGTGTTGCTCCCCAGCAGATGAAAGACAGGTTCAGCATAGGCTCTTCCATCAACAGGTAGAGCTCACCAACTCTTTGGTTCAGAGACGATAAATAACCTGCCTTCTGAGGAAATAATTTGCCTGGTATGTGTAAGGAAGCATTAATGCCATATTCCAGAGTGAAGAATTTGGACAGGAGTGAGTGCCCAAGAGGGTTGTTTGCGTGAGCAGGAGAGCGGGGAGCCTTTCCTCTGAGCAGAGACTTAGAGAGTTTGGGAAGGAAAATAGGAAAACATGTCATGAGATGGGAAAGGCTATTTAAGCAATCCAGTGACATTGGCGTGAGAACAAATGAGTTTGAACTGGCCCTCAGTCTGGAAACTTAGAAAAGCCTCCCAGCAGTGGGAGGGGGTAAAAACTTGGCTTGTTTCTAAAATGGAAATTAAGTCTGTAACTGAGAGTGTCTGATGTGGTCACCTGTGACAGCAGGGCTCTGAGCTTTCTGATCCGGGGCAATCAGCCTGAGAGAGACCTCCCATGCGCCGAAGGATTTAAACACACGCTTTGCTCTGTGGGGATGTATTTGCTAATGTTTAAGCTTCTGTAGCTTAAGCATGTTTTAAAAAGTACATTGCATATGCATAGTTCCATTTTGCAGTCGGCTGACGCATGAGGCTTGCATGTCTGGCCGTGTGACTGCCGTGGACATCTGCTCCCATGCAGGCTGTGTCTCTCCACGTTCCACCCATCCCGGGGGAAGTGCAGTAGCTCCAGCACGGCACTGCCAGCACACACCTGGGTTTTGGGGGACCGTCAGGCTGGCTTGGCGGGGACCCATCCCAGGTTTCCTCAAGCGATGGGGAGCAGGGGTGCTGAGCAGTCAGGGCGGGAAAAGCAAACGCTGCTGCAAAGAAGCCTCTATCAGGCTAAGGGCATGATGGTCACACTCGCTGGTAGGACTTGACAGGTCCCTTGATGATTTCTTAAAATAAATATTTAACGAGGGATTTTTATAATCACAAGTAGCCAGTATGCTTTTAAAATGTTTGAAGGGAAGCAAACTCGCGTGTGAATGAATTGGAGGCCAAGACCCGGTAGCCGTAGATGTTTATATCAGGGGCTGGGGATTTCCTTCTGCCTGCTTTCAGCATGGTGCTGGCTTCAAGTCCATCTCCGAGGCTTCCCTGCTTCCTGAGTAACAATTCCATTCTCAGGAGCAAATGCTTATGGTGGCTGAAGTCATTCCATTTGTTAGTGACTCATGTAGTTGGGAGATTGGGGTTTCTTTTCCTCCATTGAAAGTATGTTTTGAAAAAAAGGCTGGTTTTGCTGCTATTGCTTTGGTAATTAACATGCACGCTCGGCCATTGCATTGCAGTGCGGCACCTTATCTGCAGTACAACATCTTACCCTGTTCTTGGGGTACTTCTTAAACTGAAAATTACTGGATAAGGGGCTTTAAAGCAGCCTTTATTTTGCAGCGGTCAGAAAATGGCTGTATTTTCAGCCAGCTGCTTTGGGAGTTTACAAATTGCTCTTACGTGGTTCAGGTCTTCACCACCAACTTCAAGTGTGCAGGAACAAGGTGAGGATCCAGCTTACAAAGCACGGACTCAGGGTTGCAGCTTGTGGGCCTCATCTTCCTTTTCCCGAGGGGAAAGCCAACGTGAATCTTTCTTGAAGCAGTTTTCAAGATCGCCCCCTTGACTTTATTAAATTTGAACCATGTTGATTGCAAGGCTGAAAGAAGAAAAGAAACGCAAGGAAGAGCCAAACTGAAAATGGACTTTGGTATATGCCGGAAGGAAAAGTAAAAGCTTCAAATTACACTGTTGTCTGAGCAGCCTGCACACGCTTATCTGCCTGCGGGAGAAATGACCGGGAGGGTGTGGTTTTCTAAACCTTAAATTGCTCAGGTTTGTGCAGTTCAGCTCTTCTTTGCACCTTCTGTCGTGCCATAGGCTCCCCGGTCTGAGGTGGCCACTCTCTGCCCACGGAGCCGGGGCTGAAGGCTAAGTGTGGTGCCCCTGCCCCAACCCAGTGGTTTTACCCTCCTACGACTCCACCAGCAGCAAACAAGAGGCACAGCGAAGCCGGACACGTGAGTTTAAAGACTTGTATTGAGTTTTTTGTGTTGTTCCCTCTTCTAACCTTCAGTTGGGCGCAAGTTGTTACGGAGGAGCAAAGCTGGAAGGAAATTCTCTGGCAAAGAAACCAGCCCTGGGAGTGCCATGCAGCAAGGCAGTGATGAATATTTACTGTGTGGGTCATTAGCGATTCAGTCTCCCCACAATCTAATGCCAGGATTATTTTCATAATCTCCCAGAGAAGGCCATATAACATACTTGTCCCATGTTGCTTGGTAGCTGGTGTTAAAATACTACTTCATGCACATGCAGACGTGCTCATATGCAAGAGTGCCATGCTTACTTCTTTACCTTTTTGTTAGCCTGATGCATTTGGTTTTCTGCCTTCCTTTTGCTAAGAAGGTTTATTTCTTCAGTGAAGTGTGCTAAAATCCAACTGATTATCTGCGGAGAGGTGCCATTTGTACTGCAGCTGCTTTAGCCCATCGTGTTATTAATCCTCTGGAAACCCATTTCTTCCCCTCCCCAGGCTAAAACCCACAGTCTTGTTGTGGCCATAGGAGGAAAATCAAGGCTACATTTGCCCCTGCTGTATCTTAAAGCTTGATTTTAAGCATATAACTGCACCTGAGGTGAGGAGAGAAAGAGAACTTGATTTAGTTTTTACCTTTAGCTCATGTTCTCCTCCACCGATACTCAGTTTGTAACCCAAGTCATCTTGTAATTCAGTACAGATATATGCAATTGTTGCCAACCTGTGAATACACATAACTTTTTATAGGTTTCATTTCTACTGGTGACCTTGATCATCCATGTGGGACCACAGCACATGCACAGAGATAGGACCCAGGGCTGCCATGAGGATACATGGACATCCTCACACACTGAAGCATACACTGGAAGTTCTTGGTAGAGTAGAGGTCCAAGCACATAAATCATCAGGACCTGTTCCAATGTTTAAAGCTAAGCATGTTGTGGGGTGTTTTTAATGCATAGGCACTACTTGCATTAAGATCTCCATTGCTTTGACATCTACCATGGAAAAACAACAGCTAAAAAACAGGAAAGGTGAGCATATTAGACTTGTAATTCATGCTTTTCCTGGGTGCCTGATGACTAGGAAAGGGTTCCTCCAACAGCAGGAAAAGCAAGAACACCTTAGGTGACTGTACTGGGCTCTATGCAAGGCACTTCTCTTCCTGTCAGAATGGGGCTTACTGTTCATCCCACCCTCCTAAGTGTTTTTCGTTCACCCGTTCAGGTTCATGCAGAACAATATCAAGGCAGCTCCACCACTTTATTGAAACAGCACCGTCTATTATCTGCTGTGGTTGGAAAAGCACAAACGATGATCTGCAAATAAAAGCCAGGATTCATCATCAGGCATTTGGAAAGCTGCTGCCTTGCGAGGAGTTATATCCTCTATACTCCCATCCACTTTCCTGAGACTGAAAATTCCTCTTAAGGAAGTAATCTGGTCCTAATTTGCTGTTTTCTATTCTTCCACCCCAAACCTCAGAGACTATGTATATTTTCCAAAAACATAAATTGAATCAATCTGGGGAAGCTTGTCTCTTTGTTATCTTTTTCTTGCCACCTGAAAGTATTCTTTCTCCTGCTACTAATTTCTCTTACTTGTTCGTTGTCCCGTACAAGTGTCCTCCCCTTCACTCACTCAAGTTTTGCTTTTTGGAAGGCTGTTCCAAGCCCATGTGTTTGGGCATTAACTGCATCAGGACTTCATTGTAGCCCAGAGCTGGAAAGAGGAATGTTCCTGGCTCTGGGTTGTGATTGCCTATCAGAAGAGAAAATTGAATTGTCTTTTGGAAGAAGTTGGAAGGTGCTGGCGTCTTCCCCCAGCGTAGCTTTTCTTTCGCAAAAACGCGAATAAATCTTGCACGCGGGATGAGATGATAGATTAGCTTAATTTCACTGCAAACCAGGAAATCAAACAACATTGTTTCCAACAGGAAGGTGAATTAGTAAAGGCTTTCAAATGCAGAGAGCCTCCTCCTGGCTGGCTGCTGGAGGGAAGCCGCCTGCTATTTCTGGAGCTGTCAGTCCCCTCTGCAGGGCCGGGAGCTGCCTCGCACGGCGGGGGCGGATGGAGCTCTGCAGCTGGTTTTGAGGGACTCTGTGGCCAGAAACTTTTGGGGAGCTAACGAAGCCCCTCTCTGGTTAAAATGACCATATGCTTGGAATCATGCAAGGCTGCCTGACTTGGCACTTGTTGGCAGTGCACGTCCGGGTCTTTCACGGGATTTTTTTACTCCTGAAAACTGGGATGCGCAACGGTGCAGTCAATCTTTCCGAGGCTTTCCCCAAAGGCTCAAGCTGGACGTGTAAAAAAGATCATTACCTGAACCACGTGATTCAAGGGGACTCGACACGGAACCAGAAACTTTCACCTCTGGTAAATGTTCAGGGAGCGGTTAGTTGGCAGCTCCTGTCATGCACAGCTGCCTCCAACTGTGTACTGTTGCCATCCCTCTGAGTAAACACCAATTACTCCTTTACAAGGAAATCAAGGAGCTAAACACCCTGAAACTTCCTACCTTTCTAGTGGCTCCTGGCAGCCCTCTCCTTGGTCCTCCCATTTTACTTTAATATGCCTGCAACGTTTTTACTTAAAAAAAAAAAAAAAAGCATTAATAAAATAATGGTTTCCATGTGCCAGTAATTTCTTATTAAGGGACGACAGCTACTTCTCTGTCTGGATTGATGCACCTTTTCAGAAAATGACTTGTCTGAAAACAAGTAGATTTTGATCTGATTTTGTATATAATTCTGGTTTACTTTTTGCTTGTCTTTTCACTAATTTTTTGCTTTCCACACCTATAGCTACATGGTATAGATACTGTTGAGACACTGATGTTAAAAAAAATACAGGTGGTGCTGTTATTTTATTTACTGTTCTCCTTTGAAGATGATTTCTGTTTGTGGATTTTTGTAATATACATTTGACTAGCAGTTCACACAGGATTTTGCAAGTAAAACTCACTACTGGAAATTATCTTGTAGCATAGTTTTGGGGTTTCATAGTTTCAGTCTGAGGAGTCATCTGATCATACTACTGCTATGTAGAAGAATATCGCAGTTTAGATCCAGTCAAAAGGGGTCTGAGGCACTGAAACGGCTATGATTCATAGGAGGATTTTCAAAGATTTAAAAAGTCCCCTTGCCTGCCTACATGCAGCACATCACATCTGAACATGTGGAAGGATGCAGGAAGCAGGACAGTTTGAGCACGTAATTCCTAATTGGTTTCTCATCACGGGATTAAGCAGCCCACAATTGGCCTCCACACCCACAGAACTGGTTCTGGAAGCAGATATTAATTCAGCCACAGACTTAACTATCTTTCCCAGGCTGGTGTCACTCGCGTGTCCTGGCTGACAAAACCTTAGTAAGCCTCTTTATTTTAAGGAGAATGTTACAAGGCTTATCAGCAAGCCATGCATGTTAATTAGTAGTGGACTTTATTGGGGAGTTCCCACAAAGCTCCAATTAAAGCAGTGATGAATCAAGTCCAGTGAGTAGTACCACACTCAGGGATGCTGTTTCCCAGCCCTGCGCAGACAAGGGCAGAACCAGGCTCTAGAGGATGTGTTTTAGTAGCTGAAGGCTTGGTCACTGCAATAAACAAAATTTATGTGCTGAGGCATTTGTTGTACAGGGATCTTAGTCATTATCCTGCTGCAGAAAGATGCCCTGGAACGGAAACTCCTGCACAGCCTTAGCTAGAGAGCTGCTTCCACTCCCACTGGAATACTTCATATTTCCCTGGTCCTTTCCATTTGGAAGATGGTTATAAGCTCCAACGCACAGCTCGCTCCCAAATAAGCAATAGAGACTCTCAGCACATGTAAATAGGCACTGTCAGCACTACTTCATAAGAGAGATAACTGGGTGAAAGACAGAATGCTGTTTGTTCGAGACCCTAAAAGCAACCAGTGTTGGCACCAGAAAACCCATAGTCAGACCGCAGTAGTTGGGCTGCTGGGTTCAGCCTCTTCAGCATGCAATATGTTGCCCTCTTTCAAACACCGCATTTTTCTTAAATATGGAATTCAGTACTCAGCATTGCAAAATGCCTGTAAGCTCATCCAAACTTTTTTCCGTTGCCCCTTGAAATTTCTGTTTCCAGCTGCATATTGTGTGTCTGCCCATTATTTAGGAGGCTGCCTCTGGGCTGTTCTGCTCTCCTAAGCTGTTGGAATTTACTTGTTGACTACCCTGCCTGGGCTCATGCCCTCTTTTTTCCAGGTTTCTGAATGGGAATGGGCCCCAGGAGCTGTTTCCTGCGACTGGGTGGCAGGGAATGCTTTCGGATTGCATTATTTTAAAGAGCAGAGTGACACTGTTTCATGCATTTCTTCAATAGAGGTTGTTTTTCTTGTTAGAATTTGTATTTTCAGTCATTTTTTGTGGATTCAAGTGGCAGGAGAAGGAAATAGCAAGATAGAGGTACTATTTGTTATAAGCATTTACAGGCCTATAACTTAAATGATAGATTGTATATATAATCTTTAATAATATTTAAATCATAATACTGGAGTTAGGTGCAACATAAATAGAATTCAGATACAGATGATTAAATCCTTGCTCTGTTGAATTTGCTTAATTGTGCCGTTGAGTGCAGCGGGCCAGAGATTTTACCTAAAACATCTGCCTCTGTTGCTTACACTCTAGTCACAGTGGGGAGCCAGCTGCTGCAAGGTGCTGCCATCCCCCCATGGGTGTGTGGTCATCAAGCAGAGGATGCAGTCCCAGAAGTGGAGAGCTCATGAGGGCTTTCCCTCAGATCAGGTCTGAGAGCATCCCCATGGCCACAAGGACTCTGGTGATGGAGGCCAGGCATCAGCATCATGGCAGCCCTGGCCCCGTGGCGTGGGAGCAGCCAACTGCCCCTTCCCCATCTCACCAAACCACGCTGGGGGCTGCTCCTAAAAAAGGTCCCCACAGGGTGTTGTGAGAACTCATTAAGTAGTTTGTCAAGCATTAAGAGACTCCTGGATCAGAGGAGCGGGTATAAAGGCACGGTGTAATTAGAGCACGGCTGGCTCCATTACGTATGACTAGCAGGGTTGTCCCTCACATGTTCTGCGCCTTGTAGCTATTAAATGCTGTCTCGTGGTCACATGTGAGAGGAGGCTGTGTGGTCTGAGGGCAGCAGACACCGTGAGGTGTAAGGCTTCAGTGCTCTCCGGGGCAGAAGCCCTCCATGCTGCTTTCTGCCCCTGCCCTTTGGTTCCCTCTCCAGCAGCATTTCCCACCCCTGGAGCTGAGGGGGCAGAGAGGAAGCATCGCCTGTCGGCCTTGTTGACCCACTTGGGGCCCTGGGAGAGGATTGTGAAGAGAGATTAAGACTTACTGCGAAGCTGTATTAAGTTACGATTTTCACATTCCCGTGCATTTCGCTTTGCCTATTGCGTTGTTATTTTCCAGTTAAGTAGGGCAGGCCCGCGCAGAAGACACGTGGTTGGCACGCTGGGTTGCTCGTGCAGATGCTGGTAGCTCTTGCAGCCGTTTTATTGTATTTGTTGTGTTTGTGTGGAGTGGACATCTCACAGGGGAGTTCAGGCGCTCTCGGGATGCGTTTGTACTGGCTGAGCCACTCGCACATCATGAAGCTGTGAGCTGGGCAGGTCGTCCTTCATCCTTACCAACATAAATGTCATCCTGCAAAGGATGAAGGATGACACCTTTGTACCACAGAAGAGATAAAAACACTACTTTAAAGCATTTTAGAGAGCAACGAGGATAGGATGGGATTTCTTTTTGGTAACCGTTCTTGGTCCCACAGATTGTGAAGTCCATGAGATTACTTATTTACTGTCCAAAGACACCAAATCTTCAAAGCATGCTGAGCAAAATGTTTCAATAGGGACATGCAAGTCTTCTCTGAGACTTAAAGTGCACCACCAGCAACCAGGGCGCCACCATCCAGCCGTGCTTTCCATCTACCCCAAGCATGATCAACCCCTTTTCCTTGCTTCCCAGTACCCCCTAGCCCCTCACCCCTGTATACTGGCAGCAGCTTGTGGTCACATTGAGGGTCATTTTTAACCCTGATGGACCAGGGTCACAGGGAGTTTAGCTGTGCTCTTTCAGCTCAGAGAGTAGCTGAACAATCCATGATGAAGGATGGGGTTTGGGGACACTCTGCAGCTTTGCTTTTTGTGGGAGCATTGATTTTTTTTTTTTCTTTTTTTTTTTTTCTGTCCTACCCAGTCATCTATTCTCATAGTAATTGTGACAATTTAAGGTATGTGGAAACTCCTGCCATTCTGTCAGAGTGGAATGAAATTGAAAAACGGATCCAAAAGGTGCTGGAGACAAAAAGAGCGGGGATGAACAAAGAGACTCACTGAGAGAGAGACAGAGAACAAGTGCAGAACTGCCTTTAGGAAACAAGGCAGAAGCAGTGTCATGGAGTTAATATCAGGAACCGAATTCATACTGAAGGTGCAGAGCATTTTATATTATTTTATTTATTTTAAAACAAATGCATTTTATTCCAAGTTTTGCATTTTACTCTGTAGTGGCAAGGTTTTTGTGTAGTGTGTCACTGTTGTGATATGCCCCATGTGAGTCCATATATGCATGAGGGGTAAGCTGTTTGGATTGAGGAGCACCTCGCTGGAGCATCCCATAACTCCATAGTGGTCCACAGGCCCATATTTCTTTGTTCTGAAACACAAGAGGGTGATGGGCAGACCAGTTTCCCCGAGACACACCTGGAGCAAGGGCCAGGGATGCACTCCCTCAGGCAGTTTGCGTGGACCTATTCCTGGCTACCGGCATCCCGAAAGGCAGCCGGGGCAGGTGGTTACCCAGCCACACGGATGCAGTTCTGTGATTCGCTCTGATGGCTGGAAGCAGGCTTGTGGTATTTTGCTTGAGGTTGCCAGCCCTGCCAAAGCCAGCCGGAGCCATCGGCCAAATCAGAGCGGTAGCGCTCCCTTTGTTACATAACTGGCCAGGCAATTTTCCAATTTAGTGTGTGAAATGCCGATGGCATTTATTATGTCAATTAGGATGAGCACATGTTTAGGAAGCACTTGGGGAGTCAATCAGAATTGCTCACACAGTCTGGCTTCAGCCACATGATTGACTTCCTTTGAGCAGGTAGACCGTGTGCCTTGGAGAAGTAGTTGTCCACAGCCTGCCCACTTGGCTACAGCTCCTCTTGGCGCCTGGGCTCCGAGCTTGTAGTCCTGGCATAAGGTCTTGGTGCCAGTCTGGGTTTACTGAACTTTGAAAAAAAGCAAGAAACTGAAATTATTACAACACTGTATTTGACAACTAGAGGCATGCCAGCAACAAGTCTTCTCAGAAATACTACGTTCTGCTGAGGTGAGTTGATTCATAGGACATGCTTCTCATAGCGTGGTTAGGCTAACCTGTGGATATGTGCTGTCTTATTCAAATCTTCTCTTCGCTCACATCTTGTCCAGCTGTTCCTAATATTCTCAAATTACTTCTGGGCTGACTTTTTTTTTCATTTTAGCATGCTGAGTAAAGTTTTGTATCCATCAGATCGTCAGAAAGAACAATTCAGGTTTGCGTGGGCGTGTGAGAGAGAGACAGACGAAAAAGCAGAATGTATTTCCATACATTCCTAACAGACGTTTCAGATACATAATTCCACAACAAAAAACTTTTTCCAACCTTGGTTTATTCTGTAAATTCCAGCATGAGCCACAGATAATACCTTTTTTTTCCCCAAACAATCTGGTTCTGGTTTTTGAAGTTATTGTGCGTGCAGGCACAGGATAACATTTCTGTTGGGTTTCACAGCTTGAGCTACAACTTAAAAAGTCAGGGTTATTCACCTACTGTACTGTTGGATTTTTCTGTTCAGTTGGAAACGCCTTTCATCACTAAAGGCTCTGAAAAGTGCTTTGATTGTTATAAGCTCTACGAAGGACTTTTTGACTAATAATAACTTTGAAAAACCAGCTGTCTTGAAGCTGGGGCCTGGCAGAGGAGAGGTTTTGGAGCTCCTGTTTGTTGTCTCAGAGACATTCTGTACTGATGTGCTGAACTTTTAAATACAGTTATTTTCCTCTACGAGCCAGCTCTAACAGTCTTTCCTATAATTTTAAAAGTCAAGCTGAATTCTTATCTGCTAAATCAGTATCTCTGGGACCCCCAACCAATTTTTTTACCTGGAGGTGTGCATCTCATCTCTTCCCATAACAAATCTCTGTTGGAGATGATAATTTACTACTGATTGTACCTCAGGCAGAAAGAAAACATTGTGAGTTTTCTATAGGTAGAACACATTTAAAAATAAGAAGGGAGGGGGGGAAAAAAGAGAGAGAAAGATACATGCAGGAGGAACGCTGGTCCCTAAGAAGTGATGATAAGGTTTTAAGGCACCTTAGTGTTTTATAACTTTCCTTTGAATGAAGTATCAAATCTAGGCAGACTGACTCACCCCTTTGGACTTAAATGCAGCTATGCCGAAGTTGGTGCAAATTATTATATGAATTTTTTTTAGCCAGATCTTTTGAATGTGAATCACTGTCTTTTTGGATGGAAAATATTGTATAACAGGTATTACTGGAGTATAGGTCACCCTATAATGTTCTCCACAACTGTTGTCTAGATTGTGAAACAAATAGGCTGCCCAATGGTCTCCAAAATAAGTACTTCCTTGAAGAGTAGAGTCGGTGTAATCTATAAAAAATTTCAGTGAGAGAGGTGCTGTTAGTAGTAGCAAATGTGATAACTGGAAAGGTGGGAGGCCTACCAGGAAACACAGTTTGATGAAAGACGATAAATTAAAACAACATTACAATTTATCCAACTAATTTCAAATAGTTTTGTATAAGCATTCCTCCTGATGCCTCATTATAAAACCCTGAATATGAAATAGGTGGAGTGATTTTGTAACCTGGATGCTCACAGGAGTAATAGGGGTTATGATCTCCTGAGTAACATCACAGCTAACCCTGCATAACCTGAGGGGTTTGTGCTTCTGCTAGAGGGGTGAAGGAGGACCTCTGCTCCCTCCTGGCTGTGATCCACTCTTCTCCCCAGTGTGGGTGAGCCACTAGATGGGGACAATGCCCACATCTCCTGACCTGCCCACCTCTAGTCACTGGCAGCTGGGCATCCTCAACTCTTTTGAGGCATCCTTAAAGAGTTAAAGGTGCCAACTCTCCTAGCAATTTTGACCACAGGGTGCCACGCTGAACCAAATAAAAGGATGACTCTGACTCATTTAGAAGTGCACATTTGTAGGAGCTAACAGCCCATGCAGGTGCTGGGGAGGGACTGCAGCATGACTTTGTCATCACAGTGGGTAAGAAGGCGACGACAGCTCTGTCAGTTGTATGTCTACCTCTTACAGGGTTGTGCAGCAGAGAAACAGGGCATGAAAAGGCATCCCCTTTTAATCAGCAGATACAGAATTTGCTATGCTCATGCATCCAAAAATAACACAGGAGCATTAAAAAAAATGTTACTTAAATACACACAGAGAAAAAACAAACCCAAACCAATTAATATTTAACGATCTTACTGTACTGTCCAGAATCCATTTTCCCTTTGCATGCCGGCCGCCCTTTCCCTTGACTCTGAGGATTTCATTATCCCCAAGCCATGCTAATTCAGAGCAACTGGAGCTAAATTCCTCTACCTGTTTTGCAGCTCATCTGTGTCACTCCTTCATTTTCCAGTGACACCTGTTCTCTGGCTTGTCTTTCACCGTTTGGGATTTAAACCAGTTGCTGCCCTTCCAGGCTCCACACCACTCTTTCTCCAGCCGTTAGGCATCTATTTATTCCTTCCTGTGTTAGCCACTTCCTCACTATCATTCATCACTTAATTCTTTCTCTTTCAAGCTTGCTTACTCATTTTTTGCTACTCAAAGCTTCTTCCATTTTGAGCCACGCTACTTCCAAGTGCAGCCTCCCGAAGGGCTGGGTTAATATTTGACGGTGTGGCTGGGCGGAGGCAGCGGGGCTTTGCCACTTCTGCTGGGCTAGCCCTCCTCTTTCTCCACTGCTGCCAGCATAACCCTGATGGTAAGTCAGGATTTAAGCTTCAGGTTGCTTAAATGCTTCGTTGGGATGGGACAGCTACGGGCTTGGCTGAGCAAGGAGATGAAAGGCATTCTCTCTATCTACTCTCCACATTTACTGCCCGAGTTTTTTGTCTGAGTTTGTTTTGTTACCCTCTTAAACGCTTCTGGTGGCTGCAAATCCCTAAGCTGCGAAGACCTGTAAAATGCAAACTCCTTCAAATCGGTGCGGTTCGTTGGGTAAGTTTTTTAGAAAACATGTTACTGTGATACTGGCTTTGACTGAAGTAACAGAGCTATTTCATACCCTGATGTGACCATTCTCATTGCAGCTTGTGGCTTAGAGCTTGGCACTATTACAGGCTGAGGGAGCTGGGGTTGTTCAGCCTGGAGAGGAGGAGGCTCCGGGGAGACCTAATAGCGGCCTTCCAGTAGCTGAAAGGGGCCTACAGGAAGGCTGGGGAGAGCCTGTTTGCAGAGGCCTGTAGTGACAGAAGAAGGGGTAATGGCTTGGAACTGGAGAAAAGCACATTTAGATTAGACATTAGGAATAAGTTCTTTACTATGAGGGTGGTGGAGCACTGGAACAAGTTGTCAGGGGAGGTGGTTGAGGCCCCATCCCTGGAGATATTCAAGGTGAGGCTCGACGAGGCCCTGGGCAACCTGGTCTAGTTGGGGGTGTCCCTGCTGACTGCGGGGGGGGTCGGACTAGATGACCTTGAAGGTCCCTTCCGACCCAGATGATTCTATGATTCTATAATATTGATATCCAGCATGACAGTCATAGAATAGAATCACAGAATGGCTGGAAGGGTCCTTAAAGATCATCTAGTTCCAATGCTTCTGGCATGGACAGATACACCTTCCGCTATACCAGGTTGCTCAACCTAGTCTTCTTCCTTCATCATTTGCACCGTATTTCCATAATTCAGGTCTCTGCCTTGGACTGGAGCTTGATTTACTGCAGTGTCCCAACACTTGAAATTCTTACAAATCAGTATTTAATTTTATTTTTCTAAGCGAAGCTGCTCTAGGCTATACAATAACGTTAAATCTGGGACCCAAGTTGTCGAAACCTTCCTGTATAACAGCAAAGCGGCAAATGCTGGTGGTGTCTTCTTGGGCATGGTACCCCCACCATGTCTAAAAGCTCCTCCTGCCCAGTCAGCCATGCAGCAACCAGTCCCTGCAAATACAGCTCTCGCTATAAGCCAGCACAAGACTGCCAAGGTGACATCCTCACCTTGCTGAGGTTGCCAGGTGTGTTGACGTTGACTACAGATGGACCTAGGATTCCTGCCCTTCTTCTCTGCCCTCTCTTCCTCCCCCAAGCACAGGCCTCTCAAAGAAGAGAATTTCAACCAGGTAATAACTGCCTTTTTTGACTTAGCAGTGATTTACCATCTATCTGTACAGAGTTCCTTGCTCAAAGTGTATTTTTTTTTTTTTTATTCATAGTTAATAGGAGTAGAAATACTCACTGGTTATCAGCAGGTCAATTTAAAATCCCCTTTTCCCTCTCTTCTACATTGTTCAAGAGGTACCATTAGCAAAGATTAACACCAAGGCTTTAAGTTGCCTAAAAAGACATGAAATTAATTATGTAGCTTGTTATGACAGCGCATAAATGCTTTAAATACAAATGACTGCAAATACTGCAAGCAATGTCTGCCTCTGACCAAATCTGTGCAACAGGTCCATCGCATGCACCCCGTGCTACCTCCTGTGGGGATATAATCGCCTCCCAAGGACAGATGGTGATCATTTAATTGCTTGATATGTCCAGCAATTTAGGAAGTTTCATCATGGATGAACATGGACCAGATTAGCCAGAAGAGGCTGGTAGATTTTTTTTTTTTTTTTCAGAATTTATGTTGTTGTCTGGGTTTAAATTTTCTAAATAACAGAGGCCATAGGACTTGAATTAAGTCCTCCTAATTCAATCCCTATTACTAATTAACATGAATGTTTTTGTTTCCCTGTGCTGTAGCAAGTATTCGTAACTTATGTAAACATTGTAAAATTCAGGTACAGCTACGTGCACCTGCACTTTTTCACTAGCAATGCATTAGCATGTCAGGTTCATAAAAAACATCCACAATGTGGCCGGGACAGCCTGGCTTTGCTTCCACTAGGGCTTCTCTTGTTGTATTTGCTGTAGCAGAGCACGGCCTTAGGGCAGTGATCCCTCTCTTTCTCCATTGTCATCGTGGAAATAATTGTAGATGCTTCGGAGCTGTAGCACCATTCCCAGTTTTACTTAATTTATATCAGGGAAGTTGATGTGTTGTACAGGTGGGAGCGGAGGAGTGGTACTTTCAGGGTTAGGGTATGAGGCTGGGAGGGGTTTGGATCCATCCTTCTGTTTCTGTGAGATGCTCCTGCCTCAGAGCAGGGCTTGGGGTCCAGCTTTCAGCAGGCTTGCTGATGGGAGCCGTGCACTGGATCTCCTGCCAACAGGGAGCAAGAGTTACTGTCCTTGGGAACATCCATGAGGCAACAAAATATTGGGGTTGGCCATATTCTGGTGCGTGGTGCATGGGCAGAGCACCCACATGGGTCCACCTATGTGTGCTGGTACAAGAGGACGTGGCAGGAGAATGGAGAATCAGCATGATATTGCCCACTCCCTTGGTTGCCCCAGGTGCCGAGGCATTTTGAAAATGTAGGAAAGAACAAAGTTCACAAAGGAATGCTATTTTTGTCACGCTTTGTTGATTTCTAACTAATTTTAAGGCTATTTTTAAAGGCATAATCCCACAAATTCCCAAACTGTGTATTGCCATTCTTGCAGCAGCCCTGTTGGCTTTGGCCGGGCTCCCTCCATGAGTGAGGGGCATGGAGACCAGTGGAGCGCTCTCCCTCTCACCCTGTGAAAACACAGCTACTGGTAGAGCAAACACCAGCTCGTGGCCACCCCACTTCACGGAGAAGTTGGCCAAGAGCTGCCTACCTGTGGTGCCCCAGCAGCCTCATGATCATCTTTCCTCTTGTTTCATTGTGCTGCGTGTCACTTTAGGAGAACCACAT
Source organism: Arenaria interpres (assembly GCA_013399435.1). Taxonomy (NCBI): domain Eukaryota; kingdom Metazoa; phylum Chordata; class Aves; order Charadriiformes; family Scolopacidae; genus Arenaria; species Arenaria interpres. The sequence continues at coordinate 214,881 of VXAK01017938.1, forward strand.
AATACTGGTTTTAACTCCAATATTAAGATAACAGGCTGTTTTCCACATTACAGAAAGATGTTTGTTTCTTCACAAAGAGCTGTTCATAAAGCTCTGGTGAATATTTTTCCAAAAGGAAACATTTGCCACAGTAAAGAGTATTTTAAATATTTGCCAAGAATTGATGATATTAATTCAGATGAAGCTGCTGCTAATCAGGAGACAGAGCTTATGCAGAACTTAGTCTTGCAAGCAAAAAATATTATTATACAGCCACTTAGCATAATTGCTACATAAGAATAGGATCTAGCAAAGCATTAAAGTGAATGCCTGAATTTAAGCATCTGGTTAGAGTTAGTGGGGCTATTATTTTACCTTTATGTCAGAAAAACCCTGCCATGTTAAAGTTTAATTTCTCAGGTTTAGAGCCCATGAGCTTTGCATAAAAATAAGGTTTTATTTTATATGAAAATATGCTCTGTCATAGTCAGATTATTTTTTTTTATTCTTTCCCTCATTTGCCCTCAAACGTGGGTGTCTGAGGCTGACATATTGTCTCAGTAAATTAAGTCAAGCTGGAAGCAAGGGTACAGTGTTACAGCAGAGCAGCAAATAAGATTTACATTTTCAAGCAACAGTAGTAATTAGGCCATTGCATATTTTATACCTTCATGTTTATTTTCAAAGCGGTATATCAAAATAAGCATAGATGTAATGAAACATAAGTGCTCCAACGAGCAGTCGGAGTTCATCAGGTAAAAAACAAAAATTACTCTTCAGTTTTGCTGCCACCCACAGCGTTTATATCTTTAAAATACCAGCAGGCAGGTGCTCTGGCCAGAGCTAATTGGATTTGTAGTTAGGGGCATACTGGGTTTCTGTAATACAAATTATTAAGGCAATAGGCCTAATTTTGAGTGACACGGTACTTGGCATCGTGTTGTGGACTTCAACGCATGAGGTGTTTTGGGAAGTAAAATGAAGCTTTGACCTGGTTGTGCTGGTACAGATGGTTATAACTGCTCGACTTGAGGTGTTCAGAGCTGTGCCATGGGGGAAAAAGCAGGCAGGGTCCCAGGTCCCCAGGACAAGACAGCGAAGATCTGAGCCCTCCCCAAAATACATTCTTGTGTGCAGTGTAAAAGACAGGGTTGTGTGTTCACTGGCTTTGGAAATCAGAGAGATCCATCGCTGCTGTGGGAAGAGGATGGTCTAGAGGGTCCCAAGCTCTAAACCCTCATGACCCAAGAACGTCCTCCCTCCAGCTGCGTGTAGAGTGTCCGTGTGCTGGAGTGTTAGGTGAAATTGCTGCTCTCCCTTGCTGTGCTGAGCAGGCGGCTTGGGCAGTAACCCTTATTCTCACCTCTATTTCTGCACACAGTCCTGCAACGTTTGCCTACACGTGATGCTGCTTTTCCAGCATCAGTAATGTGACCACAAGATCAACTGACTGGAACTGCAATTATATGCTAAGTTAAGGTTTTCAACCATTAAATGCTCGTAGTATTTCTTTCTATTTTGATAGCTTTCTTTACAATGAGAGTAATAGTGTAAATTGAGCTAGGTTTAAGAGAAAAGAAGTCCCTAGAGTTAACGCTCTCTTTTTTCCCCCGTTCCCTCCTTGGCTTCACCTTCCCATCCCAGAGATCCGATCCTTCCCTAATACCTGCTAGAGTACTTCCTATCCAGGCACACAATATAAGTACAGTAAGAGAAAACATAACCCTTGGGCTTTCTTCCCCACAGGTCGGATGGCACACAAGCCTTGCTGCGGCTCTCAGGAATAGAAAACAGGTCGGCTATTCCCGTCTGCCCTCTTTTGAATTGCATCAATTCAGATTATGAGCCAGAAAGAGGAAGCAATGGAGGACAGCGCCCCGCCACTCTGCGTCACCTGCGGCCAAGTGCATTTACCGGAGGAAAACCACTTGTACAGCTACACTGAAGAGGTAGACGATGATCTGATCTGCCACATCTGCCTCCAACCCCTGCTCCAGCCATTAGACACGCTCTGCGGTCACACCTTCTGCACTGCCTGCCTTACGAACTTCCTGGTGGAGAAAGACTTCTGCCCCATGGACCGCAAGCTGGTGATTCTTCAGACGTGCAGGAAGTCCAGCATACTAGTGAACAACCTCCTGGACAAGCTAATGGTTAGCTGCCCTTTCACAGAACACTGCTCAGAGGTTGTGCAACGCTGTCACCTCGAACAGCATTTCCAAACCCAGTAAGTTGTTGTTGCTGCTAGACCTTTTTTTACACTCTTTTTCTTAAGGAGAGGAAGAAGTATCTTCAATTAATCCTGCTTAAAATAGACACTTAATATGAAGTAAGGTTTATAGATTTCAGTCCCAATGAATGCCTACAGTATCATGAATTCAGAGTTGAATTTAGCCCGTTTATATGACAATATCTCACTGGTTTTTTTAGAATCACATGCATTCAAGGTACTTCATGCTATCGTTAGCAGTTCTGGGTGGATACCTTGTGGTTAGCTGTGTGATGGAAGTGTGTATTTAGTCATCCAAAGAGATCTGTGAGTTTTAGGAAGCTGAGCTACCATAAATATTTTAGTTGTACATTAAGGGTTTTATAATTGCATTTTCTTCAATCCTTTTTTGAATCACAAATGACCTATATGAGAAGTAGAGCAGAAAATATTCCAGTTTGGTATTGGTGTTGGGAGCTGAGCGCTCCTTTCTTCCAGGTGAGCACTTCCACGATGCAGTGCATAGGCAGCTCACAGAGCTCCAGCCTCTCCAATGTGGTGTGGAAGAGCTCCCTGGCTGGACTACCCCTCCTAATTTACCTCTCCTGGTGGCCAGGACACCCTTTCTCCTGCCTCCGGGAGAGACCTCTGAGGGAGCAGTTTGGTTCCTTTACAAGGAGGAAACTGATGATGAATGATCCCTTGTTTCACAGGGAGAAAGCACGTGCCGCTGCTTTTGTCTTGCTTCTTCTGTCTTTTGAAAGGCAGGCAGAAGAGTAAAGGGCTATGCTTTCTGCCCGCAGACAAATACAGATTTGAGGAGTGGTGGGGTCTAAGAGATGGTGGGGGTTTTTTTGGCCCGTGTCGTTTGTCCAGTGAAAAGAATTCCCCCATGGTTTTCAGGTGTGAGTTGTGTTCCTAGGTGTGTTGAGGAGGAAGCTTTGGGTGACTGGGGCAGGGCTCCAGACTGCAGCTGGGGCACATTCCTACACAGACATGGTAATGCTGGTGACCCAGAGCACAGAGATGTGTTCACATGGTTACAGGCTTTTGAGTCTTCAAGACCTTAACTGGAAATGGGTCTGCAGCCTGCCATTCAAACATGTCCCCGTTTGAACTGGAGACCTCATTTCCTCAAACACCTGGATTCTTGTAAGGAATTTATTCACTAAAGATACTCACTGAGGTTATGGTGGTTCAACCAACCAAAAGATGTGACTCTCTTGCATTACTGAAGCTGAAAAAAAACCATTAGCAAACAGTTTTTTGACCCTTTGCAAAAGTCAAGAGCCCACTTTTCACATGCCAGAGGCTTGGTGTTTGGGGATTTGGGTGCCCTTGGCCCATCCGCTTCTGGACCTGACTTTCGCTGTTGAGGGTGCTGCTGTCTCATGGCCCGTGGCATAAGAGGTGGTGGCAGCAGCCCCCAGCCCAGGCCAGCAGTGCTCTGCAAGGTTAGCTTTCTGCTGCTAAGGAGAAAAAATAGCAAAGTTACATATAATTTGGTCAGTACTTCTCTGATAGACCTCAAGCACTGATTTTAATAATCATGCGGTAAAGGGACTGATAGTCTGCTCAGAGCCACTGTTATTATTTTTCTCTACAGATTCCAACAATAAAATCTTAAGCCCCTAGTGTAAATACCCCTTTCCCTTTGCTATACACATAACTGACTTCAATGTGTTTTAGGTCCTTCGTTTTTTTTTTGAGATAGAATCATAGAATCATCTAGGTTGGAAGGGACCTTTGAAATCATCAAGTCCAACCATCAGCCTAACACTGCCAAAACCACCAATAAATGATGTGAGGTGGTGGAGCTGTGGCCATAAAACTAGCAGGAAAAGAACTCCCACACAAAAAATAAGCAAATTGGAATTTTGTTTTTTATACAAAAGCCACACAACTAGCACAGTTCCTGGTATCTAATGTTGACTCTCCTACATAGACATACGCAACTCACTTCAGTGTTTTGGTTTCTCATCCTTGAGGCAGTAGAAAATATACCCTTCACACACATGCCTTGCAGAATTGCAGTGTCGTAAACCATGATTTGATCCTCTAAAAGCCTGACAGTGCTTATAACTGAATGTCCCCAGCCTGGATTTTACCCTCAGGATCTTCAAGATCGTATGCCTCTGGTTCACTTGGCCTGAGCCCAACCAGGGGTAGGAGGAATTGGCTTAGTAACGCGTTCCCACAGCGTCTTGCTGTTCCTCCTCCCCTGTGCCAGGCTTCCCCCACCAAGTCCCAGCTTTGCAAACTCAGGGAGAAGGAGACTGGAGGGATGGAGCAGTGGTCTCCCTGCCCATCAAACCCGAAAGCCTCTAAGTCAGTGTAGTACGGGGCAGTACTACATAGGCTGGGTGGCTTCTCCTTTGCCACTCATGACGTGGATTTTACTTCCTTGGTGTGGAGAGCTGTTACCTTAGGGCCAAGGGGCAGATGGAGGGGAGTAGGAAATCACAGGCAACCTTTGTTGATGAGGGTTTCAGTTTTTTATGGGGGGTGGGAGAGCAGCCTCGCTGGCATTCCTACCCAAGGGAAGAATTAGGAGAGAGCTTCCTGAGTGACCCCTAAAGGGGAACTTCTACAACCTTGTGCTTGCAGAGACTGTGCAGTATATTTATGTTTTTTAAGGGCAGCGATTATTAATTATCACCAAAGGTATGAACCTACCTAATTTCACTCTCAGAATTGCAGAAACCTCGCTCGCCATCCCACCTCCAACTCCTGGCAGGGCAGGAGAGGAGAAGGGCATTGTGCTCTTTAGGCACTGGCTCCATCACTCCCAAGCACAGATCAGATTGAGCTGATGCTGCTCTCTTTAACGCTGGTGAATCAAAAGAGGGGAGAGAAAGTGTGTGACTTTGCTAATAAAAAAAGTCAAATAATAATCATAAACAATCCGGCGCCTGCGGTGCAGGTGGCTCAGAGCCCATCTGAAATCTCGACTGAACGTGATCTGTGTTCTCAGTGAATAAATTAAAGTAGTCTCGGCTAGAGTCACCGGGGCAGTCGGCAGTCCTCGCGTTTCTCGCATGATTCAGGCTCAGACCAATCCTGGTTCTCAGAGAGAAAATGAAAGCTTGCCCTGACCAGAGATGAGGTCACTGATGGGACAAGGTGAGTTTGCTGTGTTTTATGCTTTGAAATTGATGAGGGAACTATATTTTTTTTTTTTTAAACATTGGTTGCTACAGAGTATCCATTAAAAGCATCCTAATTGAAAATGTTTGCTTTTGCATCCTTAAAAAAGCAACAAACAAAACACAACCAAGAAGAGATATGTCCTTGGTTTATAACATGATTTGTGTCTGCACAAAAACATCTGACTGGATTTGGGGAATTCAGGCTGAGATGCAAACAGCCAGCAGTTGGCTGTGATCTTTTGTGGCGTTTTACTTTAAAAAAAGGTGTGGTCTTCTGATATCGCCTGCTTCAAAACTCCACAGGGGGTATTTTTTTCCTCCCCCCCCCTTGTCAGACAGCTACACCCTTCCGTGATGCAGTTTAGCTTGTAACCCATCTGCTTCTGGGCAGTGATGTAAACGTACCAGCTGCCTCCGAAGAACCACTCTGAATCCTGCAGGAGGCAGGTCTCTTCCCCGAGCATCGCTCTCCTCTGCAGCATAAGTCACTGTCTCGCCAACCACGCCGTGCTGTCCCTAAACCCTCACATCTACCCACCCGAGAGTCAGATCGAGTAATCCTCTTACAGGTCAATGATTTTTTGCAGTGTAGCTCCGTTTGAGGGATTTAAGCTCCAGTCATAATGTTGCTACCATTGCGTTGAAACGGGAAGGCTCGCTTAGAAGGGGCTTGGCTGGCACAAAGGCTTCACGTTGTGTGTCCCACCAGCACAGAGAGACAGTTGGAAGGAGGAAACCTAGCAGCCGTGCCAGCCCTGCACTGGAAATGAAGGCTCTCCTGTTACTGGTCCTACCTTGGCTAAGTCCGGCAAACTACATAGACAATGTGGGCAACCTGCACTTCTTGTACTCCGAGCTGTGAGTACGCACGGTCGCCCCGGCGTCGTGCTCTCTGTCTGTCTGTCTCACCCGAGCGGCGGGAAGGGGCTCGCCACGAGCCCCTTTTTGGTGGGGGTGTCTGTCTGTCTGTCCGCCTGCGTGTCTGTGCCTGTGCGTACGTGCGAAGAAAACCCCTCAACCTCTGGCCAACAGCTTCGAACCCTGCTGCGAACCAGCGGCTTCCCATCCGGAGGGCTAATTATAGCAGTACGTCCCCATTGCTCTCTGCTTTGGGAGCAGCTGAGCCATACTGAGCAAAGCTGCTTTTTTCCTTATCCACTTGCTTTTCTGTGCCGACATCCTCGGTGGTTGTTGGGTTTGGGTTGGTGGTTTTTTGATGTGGTTTTCTTTTTTTTATTCTCCATTTCTGAATCTGTGTCTTCTCTTTACTTTCCATAAATAGCTTTGCAGGGGAGGTGGGCGTAGAGGAGGGCATCAGGGTAGACACCCCCGGTGGAGCGCTCTCTGTGTGCACATGCATCACGTTCTGTGTGTAAAGCTGCACGCCTGTAGCAAAACGCTGAAGAAGCCTTTCACCAGTAATAATTCACTTGAGACAGGAAATTTCCCGTATTTCTGTTTTTCCCCCACAGCAGATTATTTTCTCTGTAATGCAAACTTAAGCGTAATAATCCATTCATATATTTTCTTTTTTTTTTTTTTTTTTTAAAAAAAACCACCTCAAACAACCCCATAGCTGATCTTTCCAACCCATAATACAAATATTCTATGGTATTATCCGTAAATGATATTAGTTTAATTTGTCCTTGGATGTTATTGCATTAGTTGATAGGGGGTTTATGATTAGAAATAGATATTTGTTCCCGAATGCTCTAATTAATTATGTTTTGTTTTTATTTTAACAAATTGTAAGCTCTGAAGATCTTCTTTGAGGTAATGAATGAAATGGCTGTTTCTGCTCAAAAATGAAAAATGACTGTATTGTGCCTGTAGTGGGAATGTTTTAGTAACAGTTGTGATTAGTACCAATGAGACTAATTTCCAAATGATTTTGTCTCTACTGCCAGACAAAAATAGCAGTGTTTTTTTGTAGAAACGCAGAGTTCCCTTTTGAAATTCTTGTGTGATATGCATGGCGACTATTAATAATTCAGTCACACTGCATACAGTAGCTCAGGATTTCTGTATGCCATAGGTGTTTTTAAACACTTAACAAATCTGGTGTTGAGGGTTGCAGCTATGACCTCATTTTAATTTACTTATTTAATTATTTTTTAAGAATGTTAATTTAAAAGAAAAAAAAATGGACAAAAAAAGCACCCCAGTTAAGCCAAGCAGGCTACAGGAGCAATCAAGCTCAAAACAGAGCAGATGAACACTTATAATGGAAACAATGGCATCTGGGACATCTAGTTTCCAGGAAAACAAACTGACGAGATTAATCGGAGCACAGGCGCAGACACAGCCTACTCGCTTTCTTGGGGAATTCAGGTTCACTGATTCTCCCAGCGTAAAGGGCTCCGACGTACGGTAGCTATTCGTCTCTTATTTATTTAGCCTTCTAACCCACAGAGATGTTAGTCTTGCTGGATGTCGGCGGTCGTGTTTAATGGAGCGGGTGTGGGCTGGGGCTTGGACGTGCATCTTCGGCTGTCAGCAATGGGAGGTGCAGGTCCCCATGCCCTGGATGCTACCTGGACCTCCTGCACCACTCCATCCCTAGCCAGGGCAGCGGGAAGCAGGATTTACTGGGGCTGACATAATCCAAAAGGGCGGTGGGCAGTTTGAGCTCATTTCAGGAATTTCTCCTCCTCCTCCTCCGCGTGTATTTCTTGCCTCTGGCTGCGGCTGGATGCTGCACAAGGCACCGACCTACTGAGCTGTACGAAGGATTCAAGGTCCTTTCTAATAGCTGCAGTCAGAAGAAAAAGAGAAATACTGTTTTCAGTCCTGTTTAGTCAGTTTACACAGACGTTATGACCTACAGGTTGCTAGTTTCGTTGCTCGGGCACTTGCAGGCAGGATGTTTTTGATGCAAAGATTTTGAGTGGGAGAGGATGAACACCAGTGTCCAGGGCAGCCTGGCACCTGGGGGCACAGGTTTACTGCCCCAACCCTTTTGTGCCCGAAAACCCCACAGAGGCAGCTTTGTAAATCCTTCCCCACAGGCAACCGAAATGCCACTGCCATGTGTAGCGGATCTGATGGCTTGCCGCACGGCTCAAAACTAGACCGTAGTAGATGGAAAGCATATTTTTTTTTCATTATCACACTGCCTTTGGTTGCTGGCCAGTACAAATACTGGCCTCAATCAGGACTCATTATTTTTTTGGCTGGCAGCCACCAGAGATACCAGCCGAGATGGGGGAGGGGGCTGGCAAGGGAAGAGCTGGAGGACCATCGGGGACACGGTTACCATCATTGGTCCCAGCACAAGAGAAAAGAATAAGAGAGCTGGGATTTGCACTGCCCTCCTGTTCATACAGCCCATCTATATCCCTTTTACCCTGTTTGAACAAATGCTAGGTTATTTGTCTTGCATTGGAAGGATTTGCTTTAGTTTGAGGGTGTTTTTTTTCCGAAGTGCAGAATGAGCGGCTTGGGGAATAGGGATTACAGTATAGCCCAAAGCCCCTCTGGAGATGCAGGCTCTGGAATCCGTCTAAGAAATAAAGAGGAGATTTTAGGAGAGTCAAAGGGGAGAAATGGAGCTGGGGAAAGGCTGTGTCAGACCTTTGCACTTCAGCTGGGTGCCACACAGGTAGGAAAGAGAGGTGTGTGGATGCGTTGTGCTGGCACTTGATGAGGCGGATGTTGGGTGTTGCTATTTTTAGTTTTCTATTGGCAGTCTGATAATTATAGGTACTCTCAGCAAGCAACTACACATCTCCTGACACTGTTGCCTGCACTAAAACCACTTCCCAGGCCATTGCCTGTTGTCCCTCCCTCAACCCTCAGCAAAGATCTCAGCACAGATGCTGTTCTTGTCCTTGCTCTTAGCCAAGTCATGAAGAGCAACCCGTGATAAGCCAGGCTGATGCCTCCTGAGGGGAAATCCACAGAAACACTTGGCAGAACGACGAGAGAAATCTGTGAGGTCTCCCTTGAGGAACTTCTGGGAGGAGGTGGAATGTAGCCACACCAGCCCAATGGCTCTCAGCATCGTAAGGGTCTACATGGGTCTTGAGGAGACCCCAGTCGGAGGTCTATGCATTCTCCTTTATGTTCCTGTAAAGCTGCTTTGACAGACATCTGCTCTCTTTCTTTCTTATCTAAAATGTCTTCAGAAATTAAATACTTGCCCAAGCATTCTTTTGAGTCAGGATATGTTATCCCCCCAGTTAAAAACAAGGTGGGGGGATAGAGAGGCAGCCTGTGGCCACTGCAGGAGGCTCTCCTGGGGGTGAGGTCTTGGTAACGTTGCTCACACTGAGGGATGCCAGCCTCCATCGCTATCCGTCTCACTTAAAGCAGGACCTGTGCAGAGGGGTATTTCTCAATAGAAGGATCTTCTGCAGTTTGAGCTCAATGAGCCATTCAGAAATAAAACTATGAGGGGAAGGAGGCTGCAAGACTGGACAGGGAATAACCTCACCTTGGCCCTCTGAGGACCTCAGTCACGTGGAAAGCACGGGGTGGTTTCCAATGTGATCCTCCTTCGGCACGTGGCCGTGCTGAGCGAGCGAGTGCCCGGGAGGGCGCTGGGCATCCTGTGTGCTCAGCACAGGTCCAGTACCGGGGAGCCGGTGGCAGCCGTGGTTGCTGGCGCTGGTTCCCTCCAGGGATTAAACAGCTTCTGGCCTTAGTCACTGCTGGTAATCCACCAGCTAGATCCACCCCACTAATTTGAATCAAGCCATTTTTTTAAAAATCTGTTGTTTGTTAGAGTGAAATGCACAGCCTACTCCCGCGCGCAAAAAAATTTGCTTGTTTTTTTTTTTTTACTTACTCCTTTTGGGTTTTACATTAAATGGTCAAAGGGATCTCACCAAATTAACTGGATCAAATTTCCCCATATAACTTTTATAGGATAACTGCTCTCTTAAGTTTCAAAACAGCACTTTGGGCTGGAATAGCCAGTAAAATTTAGTTTCTCTGTTCATTCAATTTAAAAAGAAGAGACACAAGCGCCAGCTGTCCTCTAGTGTCCTTGGGCACATATTTTTTACAGTGAGAACAATTCAGTTCAAGTTATTAGGTGCACCCTCCCAGCCCCCTTCCAGCACTGAGCTTAACCATGGGGCCAACTTCTTTAATTTCTGTCCAACTCAGTGGGGAAACTTGCGTTTGGCTTCAAGTCTGCCCTTGTGAAATTAGCTGCACGGAGGCTGGGGAGCACAGGGCATGAATTATTCATGACAAAATTGATAAGCCTGGAGCACCTTTTGGGCTCATGTTTTATCCCACTGCAGGAGCCACGTGTTGGCCTCCTTACTCCGTGCAAAACTGCGTGTATGGAAATCTGTGTTGGAGTTAAGCTGTGAGGTTAATTAAAGCTGAAAGTGTTGAAAAGCAAGGCTTGAATGGAAAGATTCTTGAATGAAAACATAAAGGAAATGTGTAGAATATCTGCATTAAATAGCCAGCACAAAGAACACTCAGATAAAATGCAAAGGGTCTTTTCCAGTGTACTAGAGTTGGCTATCTTTCAGGGAAAGCAGAACTGAGGTGAGTTGAAGGAGAAAGGCATGGAAAGCTGCCCGTTAGCTTCACCCCTGTGCTACAGCCTCACAAAGGGGCCAGGATAGAAACGTGGCTAACTCTGGCATCTTGCATGGAAGCTAGAAATACAGTCTTCTCGGTTCCTGGCTCTTCTTGTCCCCAGTATCCTCTCTGGGACAGTTTCTGCCCTGGATATTGTCTTATATCAAGTCTGAGCAAGTACCGTGGTACAGGGGAGTAGTAAGCACTAGGCACTCTCAGGCTCCCTTTGTTTCTCCCCAAGCTCTCTGTCAGGGCAGCAGATCCTCCAAGGAGCTGGTTTTCCTCCAGACTTCTGAGATTTCTCCCAAAATCTCCAGGAACAGTTAGTGTTACTTCCCCAGCCTGTCTCCTCACCACCACGTCCACCAGCCTCCTCGCTGCTCTTCCATACCCGCCCTTTGTTTTGTACCTCTTCCGTTCCTTAACTTTGTTTATTCACCTCCTCTCTTATGCCTTGACCCTGCCTCTGTTGTTCTTCTCCCTTTGTATTTCCAGCTTTTAGAACCGAACAGTAAATCTTGACATTTTAGTATGAAATATGGCCTGAAAGCCCCCGGTCAGAAGCCCATGTAGGTGATCTGCAAATATACTGTATTATTCCTAAAGGTACAGCGGGAGTTGTGGTCTAAACTCGTGGTGTTGTGGTGCCGAAAATGAATTTGCTAAATACGTTAGGTGTTGTATTCAGGAGCGTTTGACACAGACTTAGCTGCTAGCACGGGAGGCGCAGCAGAAAGGAGTCATTTCTGTTGACCTTGGCTGGTTTGGGTCTGGTCACTCTCTGACCAAGGGCTAATTGCAGTCTGCCAAATATGCAGTGTTTTCCCCTTGGGACAGTGGGGTCTGGATCTCTCTCACACCTTCTGCCACCCTCTCCCAGCCACGGCACCTTTCCCCGCCTGCACGTCCCGCCTGGTTCCACAGCCCAGGTCAGAGAGTGCCGCATTTTCGTGGCATGAGTAAGTGTTACCAGTTACCAGCTTTTTCCCCAGCTCTGTGATTCTAGGTGCAGAAATAAATCTGTCTGGGACAGCTCCAGAAACCAAAAGCCCTTTGAGAGCTCTAAGAGTTTGTTGATCCTGCCTGGGAATTCTGTGTGTAATGGAAGTTGGTGTTTCAGATATACTTTGAGAAAGGTCCTGCTTCATCCCTTCTGCGCATGCGTGAAGCTCGCCTTCACTCCATTCACAGCTACCTACACCCAGCTGAGATCAGAATTAGACCTTTTGCTCTGCTGGAATGTTTTCTCATGGCTGGAGCCTTCTCACACCTTTGGAAAAGGCTGATGTTGGCCAGCGTCAATCTCAACAAATGCATTTTGTTGCCAAAAGGAAAACCTGGGCCAGCCAAAAAAAAAAAAAAGTGAAACCCTGCCAAGCTGGAAAAGCAACGCAACAATTATGGTTGGCAGAAAGCTTTCTTTTCGTGAATGAGTTATGTCTCGGTTATGTCTGATTTTGCGTAGGCTGCTCAAAAGAAGCGGGTTTACATGCCTTGCCTGTGTAATGGGAGCACGGAGGGGGCAAACCTGCCCCAACTCAGAGGCTGCTTCCCAGCGGGCAATCCACCTTGGGATGGGGACCAGAGAGGGCAAAGCACCAGGGGAGCTGGCGGGGCAGGAGGAAGGAGTGAGGTGATGGGAGCTACAGGAGGTCGGTGGTTACTCACAAGCAACAGACTCTCGTTTCTGGGCTGACATTAAGCCACACAGGCCTTATGCTGCAAGTTTGGCCGACCTCCGCATCTCTCTGACAATTAACCTAGTTTAGCGCTGGCACTGGCAGCCTGACAAGGATATGTTTCCTTGAGCTATTTCCCTGACAAATCTGGCAGAACTGGGCTGTCCTGCAATGCAAGGATAAACACTGCTCTTGCAGAGCTCTTATGCCTGTCTTAGCTTAAAATCCTGCTCTGAATCCTGGTTCTGAGATCAACTCCAACGCAGCTCCTTTCACTGTAGGGAAGCAGACTAGTACGTCTCAGGGTCCTTGGGTGTTTTTTTTTTTTAATGCTCTTGACCTTTTGGGGGAATCTGCCTTCAAGGTCCCCGGACTGCAGAGCAACCGGCTGTGTTTTGTGACCTTCTCCACGAGCAGAGCTATCTTTAAGGAAACAAAAAGTGATTTTCTGCGTCTTGGCTGGGGGTGGGGGAGCACAGTTTGGACACCGAGTCACATGCCATGTAGTGACCGAGTGCATGAGGATGCCAACAGCACAGGAGACAAACGCAGAGGTTTCATAGCAACATCACTGGTGATGTTGGACTGATAGCATGGCCTGTGTGACAGAATAGATGGGGCTGCCTGAGGCTTCCTGTTTCAAAAGGAGGGTCCAGGCTGGTCCCTCTGTGTTGAACTGGTACCTCAGCGGAGGGATCTGTTAGTCAATGACATATGTCATAACCAAAAGCCCACTGCCACCAAAGGATTTCTGGCTTGGAGCTGGGCTCTATTTTGGGATTAAGAATGTGAAATTTTTATTTTAAGCCTCTTAGAAAGCTGAATTCACCCCTAGGCCTCAGAAAAGTTGCAGCTGGTGAAGACTGAATTTAGCCAGTGAATCCTTGGGCTCTCTCTAGAACATGGTTTATTCATTCATATAATTTATGAATTGACAGCAGATTCTGAATATAAATTGAAGCAAATTCAGGAGCAACCTAGTGAAATGACTGGAGATTGCAACAGATGCTGTACAACTTTTACACAAAAAAAATGAACTATGAAGCATCCATAACTTCTATATATTGTACAATATATCCTCCCGATACGAAGGAAAAGAGGTTGACTGTAACAGTGGGCAGGTCAAGCCGTATTTCTACGAAGTTTTTGTCTCCTTTCTGTTGAGTTTCTGTTGGCAGCGCCATCAAACATTATTGATAAAGTCGTGTTCTTAACAGTGCAGGCAATCAGATTTATAATGGTCACACGTAGCATTGACTGTATCGGCTCTGGTATTCATTCTCTCCTCTTTTTAGCAGGATGCTGAGCTGAGTATAATGGATCCCTGGGTGAGGAGGAAATAATCACCATTGACTCCTCTGTCCTTGTGGAGCTGTCTTGCTCCATGGCACTGCTGTGACACATGGCATGAAGTCAGGTTAAGACGAAATATTTGCAGTACTGGAGTCATGCTTAGTTTTTATTTGCTTTTCCGCTAATTCGCTGCATATTATTTACCTAAATAATGCAAGATAAATGAATGAAATGTCTTTAGTGGTATAAATTTCAGCTACAATATTCGATCACCAGTGTATCACTTTGGAATTTATTTTTCCCTCCTCAACTCTCTTGAAATCGTGTTGGCAGGAAGTGTTTTAGGTCAGCAAGTCATTTCATGTGCACTTATTGGGAAGCTTACATCTCTCTCTCTATCACGCATTGCAGTCCCATCATTCATTAGACAGGGTTTAATATATTCTTAATGTAGAATTTCTATAATTTAGTAACCTCTTAAATAAAGGACGAGGGGAATCTGATGAGCCCTAAGGACCGCATTTTCCTCTCTCCTCTGCAGAACTTAGTGAACTGATAAGATTAGTAGACTGATAGCCTCATTTTGTTTTGTGTTTTATTAGGGACAGTACCATTTTTTAAAGTATAATTCAGGTATTTTCTTTTCTTCTCCCATATGTGATAAGCATTATTGTTATATGTTATTTTTAGCATTCAGTTAGTGGTGATGTCCCACTGTTTTTCACCTTCCCTCATGTGCAAAATGAGTAGTGGAACAGTTTCATAGGAGCATCCACAGAGGCCCCTTCACTTGTGGATTTTATAACTCAACAGTATGAAAGGCCAGAAAACATCCCATGTGGAGAAGGCTTTTATGGAGAGGAGATGGGCATGATCAAACTAATCTGTCCTGTGATCTACAGGAGACCACTGGAAGCAGAGAGTACACTGTGCTGCTGCTACTACATGAGGATGTGTAGGTTGATATAGATCAGCAAGGCTGTTTCGCTTGATATGTATGAGCACCTCCTGCCAAGAGGCTAAATTACAGTCAGAAATAAGCGCTCTATATGAGGAGCACGTTGCAACACAGCCCTTCGCCAAACAGGTTTTGCAGTGGGAGCGGGAATCCCAGGAGGTGGTTGTATCTTGCCCTTGTATCTTGCTCCCAAAGGAGCCTTGCCACTGGTTCTGGTTTGAACACTTGGCATGTCTCTCCTTTGAGCATTTCTACCTGGTTTATAATTAGAGCAGGAAGGTGGCACTGCTGGAGAAAGGATGAATACAATTATTCTTTCCCTTCATGTATATGCTGATGTTTCTTTTTTGCTCTTGGCGCTGTGTGGTTACGGTTGCCACTGGGATCTCCTGTGGGAATGAGTGTAGTTGAAAGTGTCAGTTGCCCCAACCCAGACTGTGATGGAAATATTGATACCAGTAATATTAATAAATCAGACTAGAAATGTGGAGAAGATCCTGTCGAGGGTGGCCAGTGGTGGCTACTGCAATCCATGCCATTCTTGTGCCCCTCCACTGTCACCTGGGCCGTGGCATAGGACTGGCAGTGTCTTGAGCATCCTTCAGAGCCTCCAATGCTGGGAACAAGCTGTGCTCTCCACATCTGTTTTCCACCTGCTCTGTGCTGTTGTAGGTCAAGGGTATGGCCATACAAATGCACATTCGTTAGTGCTGTACTGGTACATTTACTCAATGTCCATTTTTAAATTGCATTTAAATTTTGCATATCTTGATGATTGAGTGTGCGTCGTTTCTCGCAAACATGCTGCTTCCAGTTTCTTCCCTCAGAGGAGATTAAATTCCAGTACATTCTTCTTCTATCCTTCCAAGGCATGAGTGTAATGAGGTTGGACAGTAATGGTTGCTGGATTTCACTTTTTTTCTGCTCTTTCCCCAGTGGTCTAAGCATCTGTAGTTTTGAAGGCACTTACACTTACGGTATTTGAGTTCAAAATAAATCAGAAGAGAATAGACCAAAACAGGACAGAGCATTTAATAAGATATATAGTGTACATATAAACTTACCCTTAATATGTTGAGCTGACAAAGCAAATAAAAGCAAAGTCTCACAAATCTGCCTTTTCTGTAATCTAGGCTTGAATAATAGTAACATGACCCTAGTGAACAAAAGAAATTTATAAAGGGAGGCTGAGACCAGGTAACCCTCTTCTAGAGCTGATGAACTGTGATCCATACCCAAAGCCATTTGCTCCTGTTCCACCTACCTCGCAACACAATCTGTCTTCCTTTGTCCTTCTCTTCCCTTCCCTTTCCCCTCTTTGTCAGCAGATGCTTAGTTCCATCCCTTGTATTTTTGTTAACTCAGTGTTGCAGAGAGGTTAACAGTCTCTCTCTTAGAGAGAAAATGCATTTCACAGATTTGTGATAGCCTCCTTGCTTTTTGTTAAGGTCTGCTAATTGCTGTTCAGATCTTCCTGTGCTTCACGTCTCCTCTGTTTTTCAAATCCCCAGTAAATAGGGGTTGACAACCAACGCAAGAAAATACCATAGTGATTTTGTGCCCTGTGGTGCTTTACAACACCAAGAGAACTCACGGCTGACAGCACGAAGGTTTTTTGTCTGGGATGAGAGAGCTTGATTTGCTTGCGTGTTGGGTAAAAATAATGGTTCGCTTTTAAATAAGTGCTTATCTTTTTGCAGTGTTACATAAACTCTCTTGACGCTACCTGCCAAGTGCGAATCGGCTGCTTCTGCCCTATGTATGTTTTGAGAGAAGACGCAGGTTTTAAACTCTTTAAATAGGAATCTTTCTGTTGGTTCACTTGACATGACTTGTAATGCTCATTCAGCCTCTGTCATCACCAGTGCCAGACTGTGTTTTGGTTTCTTTAGCCATTTTCCACCTGGCTGCTCCTGGCTACCCTAAATCTTTGTCTTTCCCTTGCTTCCTTTCAGTTCCTGTTTTCTTTACACCTCTGCTCTGGCCTCTCCCACATGTCGGCCCCTCTCAGTATAGCAGTACCAAGGCATCAAGGTTATTAGGAAAGCGTAGCCTTGAACACTGCACGGCATGACGGCAGCATGTTTCTTCGGTCCGGTGAAGGGGAATTGAAGTGGTTTAAAAATATAAGGTGCTCTCGGTCACAGACTCCATTGTAGCCACTGCAGTAAATGCCCAGGCTCAGGATCAAACAAAGTCAGAGTACGCTGGTCCTGGATTCAACTGCGATAGGTGAAAGGAGACCACCCACCCATAATTTCAAAGTCGGTTAAGTTGCTAATTTCAATCAGTCTGTAGAGAGACACTTCTGCCGGGGCTGCACAAGCCCTGTCCTCCTTGTTGTAGTGGTGATGAGACTCTTTCTGCTCCCTTCCCTTGTCTCCAAGCACCTGATTAGTCTGTGAAATAGTCTGTGAAAGGGCTATTCCCTGGACTGTCTTGTCTTGTTCAAGGAGAATAAGGAGGAAAAGAGAGAAACTGACTGGCCTCATCTGTCAAGGACCCTGTGGATAACTCCAATGGTGCTGGACCATGTGTCTTCCATCGCCCTGCACTGTTGCAGCACTACAAAACTCTGAGCTGGTAACACTTCTTATTTGAAATTTATGGATTAATGAACAAGTAAATTGTGAATTTAAGCTGCAGGGTTTAACTTCAGCAAAATGTGCAGAGTTGAAGGCTGAAAACAAAGAAAGCTTTATGGATTTACCAGGTTTTGTGAGACATTCTTTATGTTAACTTCACTTGAGCAGTCTTGGTGAACTCTAAACATTTATCTGTTAGACTAAACATAGGTTAAGCCAGGCTGTGAAATAGCTCAGTTGTAGAACTGACATCTAATCAGAGTTTTATCAGCTGATCCTCTGCCTAGTTAAGTTACCATCTGGACTGAAATCCTTGTAGAAGTTGCAAACTGTCCTACAAAACCCACTGCAAGCAGTGAAAATAAAATAAGCCAAGAAAATAGGGGCCATGAAGTTCTCTCCTCTATCAATCAATTCCTCTTACTGAGTTGGTTTGTTTAGTTTGAGGACCTTGTCCCTAGTTGTTACTTTATCTGTTATTCCCGTACTCAGAGGAAGCTATGGAAGAAATAATAAAAAGAGTAATATCAATACTCTAGACTTTTTCCTCACTTAGATTAGTTCTTTATAGATATTATTCCATTAACTTCAGCAAACTACTCTCTTGAATTTCATTGGAAGTAATTAGGAAGAAAATGAGGTTTTGCATACATGGGGAAACATCTATTTTTTACATCTATACAGGAGAGAAATAGAACAGTAGGGATCCAAAAAAGTATTTGGGGAATAGGAGTATCTAACCACATTGGTTCGCATCATGTGGTTTTTAGCAGAAACAGCAATTTTAAAAAACAGAACGTCCCTTGAGGGCGTGTGGCCGAATGAGTTGAAACAATACAAATAAAATGTCATGGACTCCAGCTTCTGCAATCTCTGTGGCAGCCTCCCCTTCCCTCCAAAAAAACACACCCCTGTGTGGGAGCTTTGTAAAACCTCAGACTCCACTTCTCCTGTCCCTTGTGACAATGATAGCTGCATGATAACAAAACTTACAAAATTGTGACTTTTCTCCTCTTTTGGGTGGGTTTTTTTTTTTTTTGGTTGAAATTTATCTCCCCGCATTGGCAGACACAAACTCCATGACTTTAACACTGACCAGAAGGTCCTTCTGAGGCAGGATGTTTTCAGGAGAGTTGCAGGACTGGTGATAAAACAGCAACTCATTGCTGAATGGTCAGATCTGCAGGTAAAGGGCAAAGGTGCAGAAAGGTCCCCGTTTGTCTCCAGCATTGAAGGTAGTCCTTGTAAGGGTCATTCACATCACCACAGAAGGCTTCAAGGGTTTTAAGGGTGAATGAACTTGCTGCCCCTCTCATAGGCTACTGAAGAAACTGAATGGTGTAGTTATAGGCTAGGGGCAAATCCTGGTTCTTTCTTATCGCACCTCTGGTTGCCCGTGGTGATGGGGAGGAAGTAGGAACCATTTCAATGTCTCCATTCCACCTCAGTGTCCTGGACACAAGGAAGTGTAGGGTTAGGGTTTGGATTTTTTTTTGTTGACTTCAGGGAAATTCAGGGCTTATGGTTTGGGTCTTCTTCATTCAAAAAGCTTCTCTGCAATTTTTTCCTCATCTCCTGGCAGTGCTCAAGAGTGGGATAGGTCTGGCACCGTATGACACTCCTCCCTCCCTCTGGCCCCATCCTTTCATCTAGGGAGTCCCTGGGCACCAAGGAGGACAGGAGACATCCCATGTCCATCTGAGAGATGCTGTGGCTCTCTGCATGGGCATACATTGGCAGGATTTCAAAATGACCTTGAGTTTGTGTTTTGCCTCCCAAGGTGCGTGGCTTCCTGCAGAGGGACAGTGTTTCGCTGTTTTCTGTGGGCACTGATGGGATGACTGGCCCTGCACGACCCTTCCCTGTGGCGGGTGGCTTACAAAGGGGGAAGACGAAGGGAGAAAGGTAGAGACATGGGTTTGGCCTGAAATCCTGCTGACATTCCCTGGATGTGGCCGTGATCAGGCAGGAGAGGGCTGACGCAGGGCTATCTCAGCCGCAGCATCTGCGCTGAGACACGCCTGTGCTTTCCTCTGTCAGAGAGAAACAGGGAAACTGGATCCTAAGTGATTTTATAATTTACATGTCTGTTTTTCAAGTGATGTTTGCTATGTGTAAAGCTAGTCAGGCCTGGGCTTCCTGAGCAATGTTTTCAAGATAAGATAAGGACTGCGCGAAGCATTATTCTAGAATCACCTATTATGCCGTTCGCTGATGACAACTCCCTTGACACTTCTATTTTTTCCTCTCTGACATTTCCAAAAAGAACAGCTGTGCTGCCTGTGGTCCCCTGTGCCAGGGAAGCAGTTGCTGATGTTATGCTCCCCTCCCTTCTGACTGCTTTGCAAAGAGTGCTTCTTCCAGGTCTTTTGAAATAGAAGAGAAATGGTCCTCGCCCTTGCAAAAAAACAGTGAGCTCTCAGGTCCAGGGTTGAGCACAGAAATGTAGGTGACCCATGATTCTGCATCTTTCGTAACGTTGGATGCAGCACCAGAGCTCTATTTCAAGTCCTAACCTCTTTTGTGCTTTTAGAAGGTAGATGGATGTCTGTTATTTTCATTCTCCCCTCTCCTTTGTGCTAGAGATACTGAGGTATCTGACGGGGAATAAAAATGCCGTTCCTACAGCTAAGGCTCTGTGGGACTGCTTTTATTCTCATTGCTTTTTGTGCTATGATAGTTTTAAAAACCCACAAATGAGCCAAATCTGTGTTGTGGGAGACATTGAACAAAAACATAGTAAGCCCTAAGGACTCTTTATTACACATGAAATAAAGTGAACCCGTAACTTGTTTTCAAGATGAGGCGTGTTGACGGGTGGACCCCAGCTCTCACAGAGCTCCAGAGCTTGAACTGTGGGACAATATTGCCTCTTAACTGACCCTGAACAACCACTAGACACGGCTGATCAAATGAATCACCTTTTAGAGTTAGGTTCCTTTTATAAAGGTTACTGCCAGAAAAGTCTGCCTACTGAATTGGGAGAGCATTTTTACCCCTAAAGTTTTATCAGGGCAACAGAGTTAAAATAATACTTTTAACATGTTAGTTAACAGAAAACAGTGTTACTTTTTCCCCAGTAGCAGAAGGATCTCTTGATTCACTTCCCTGCGTTCCTTATGCCCGTTGGCATGTGTATCTGTGCTTCATTATGCCTGCTTCTTCGTGGGCTAAGGCAATCGGGAGGTACCTTTGTAGATTTAAAAACAAACCATAATTCTACTGATACTTTGATTATTCATGGCCACTACCTAGTGTGAAGAAAGAACCTTGGGATGCAAAGCCTGGAGTTATGGAGTGCAATGGCATTGAGAAACTAGCACCTAAAATGGGCACTGAGAGCTCCCACAGTTTCTGTTTGGTCCCCAGAAGAAAATGCAGGGAAGATCGAGCAGAAATTATCCCCAAAAGGTGGTGTGAGCACACAGGGAAGTTGATCCATAATAAAGTTGAGTGTGATGTGACGATACTGTTCTTACTCTAGGGTAACTTCTCTGGTGAATGCTCTTACTCTGGAACAGCGATGTCTCCAGGGAAGCTTTGCTCAAATGTGTGTTTCTACACATATAATATACATATTGTGGCTAAGCTATCATTTCACAGACGCTCGAGTAATCATGTACTTCCCTGTTGCAGACAACCCCTTAGGAAACAGCCCCATCTCTGGAGGCTGATATGGTTAGCCTTTGCAGAGCAGTTTGTGCTCATTTTTAGGTTGTTTCTTTAATGCTAGTATCTAAGTACCCAGTAAACCCTGCTACGTGATGCTGTAGCATCTTCAGTTGGCTTTTAAAGAAATAAGGAAATAATTTGCCATGAAGCTGTTCTGTTAATATACAGTCACTAAATTGTTAGGTATTTCTTTCCCTTTCTTCCTCCTCCTCCTTTTCTCTCTCCGTACTGCACCCTTATAAGCACACGGTGATGAGCTGTCTGGCTTTGCCCTGCAGGAAGCAAACTTGTTTCAGGACAGTTAAGGAATTTCCTCAGAAGGTGCCACCAGATGAAGATAGGTAAACCACCAACCACTGGTCCAAGGCATCGCGAAAAGCATGAAAACAGAGCTCTATATCTCAATTGCTAATGTAAATATTTAAATGCACTGTTTTGTTTAGTCTAGCTACTCAACTTTTTTTTTTTTTTTTATCCTCAATGTCCGTGTCAGGCTTGGGCAGACATTTTGGAACCAGAGAAAATTTTATTCTTGTAGCTGTAAGATTATTCTGCGTTATAAAGCTGGTCAGTTTGGCTCGATGCGCCATCTGCATCGACAGGCTGTTGCGGTAATATTTACAGGAAGCAAAGTAGGATTTGGTTTATGTATATCTGAATCGGGGCTGCCAATATTTCCAATGCCCCCAGCATGCTGCTGGACACTGGTTTAGATGCCCAGCTGGAGATCATGTCTGTTGGTGGGGGCTTGGGTCACCTTGAGTCGTGATGTGGGTAGTGCCTTTTCTGTGAAAATTAGCAAGTGATGAGGCATGGCATGAGCACGCTGCTAGGGGTTAGATTGCCAGCTCCCCCTCTGAAGGACCAGGGTCATCTCGGTTTGAAGAAGACAGATGTAATTATCCCCCTTTCAGAGCCAATAATGAACATCATTTCCTATGCCACTTTGGGTTTCCTGCAAGGGGTCCATCACCAATGCTAACGAGACCCAAGTCTACTTAATGTGACTTAACAAAATCACAGCTTGGTCTGGAACAGCCTCGGGTGCAGAGGCTGGCTGAGTCACCCAGATGCCACAACCTGTCACAGAGAATTCACGGTTTGGATTAATTTCAAGGCAGCTTCTTGCACAGCAGCCCTGACCCGTTTTGTGGGAGCAGCAAGGTCAAGCAGGATGTGCCCTCTCCTAGGAGAGTGGGGGCAAGGCCACCCTCTTGCATGACCCAGGGGAATATAACTGTGGCTCCTGCTCAAGGTTCCATTATCCAAACCTACTGCCAAGGTTTGTTCATGGTGTTGTCGGTGCCCAGCTGCATGCATGATGTTTATATTTTAATTTCAAAAGCAAAAGTAGTTTATTAGAGCTTGAATACTGGAATTCCCAAGGCTGCAGTGACATAAAAGGGGAATGAAAGAGCAGCTTCCTAAAGCATATTTTGGGATTTTTCCATTTCCTATATTTTAGTAGGATAAATGCATGAGCTAATGTGTTTTGTAACAGGATAGTATGAGATGACTGCCTCCTACCCAAGTGATTTTTTAATAAATTTAATAATTAAAGAAAAAAGTAGAGTAAAAACATATTTTCTTATTTATAATATGCAAAAATTGCATGAAATCTGAGAGAGCAGAAGCGACTAAGAAAACCTAAAGAAGCTTATAGCATCTGCAAGCATCTAGGCTTCCTTTCCCATGAAAGGTTGGACCACATGATCTTTTGGGGTCCCTTACAGCCTAGGCTCCTCTATGATTCTGTGATGCTTGCCTTTGTCAGGGAAATCCATTTTGTGTTGTTGGTAATATGGTACCCACTTCTGAAGGCATCTTTTTTAATTAAGTGGTTTCAGTGTTGAATTCCTGCTTCGACCCTAATTTATGTATTTTATCCCTTGATTCATAAGTTCTATCCTGGTGGTCTAAGAAAACAAGACACAATTTTACGGAGAGGTTCTCAACCTGTATCTGAAGCCTTTAGGGTCACTTCTCCAGCTTCAGACTGAAGAAGGGTTTGCATGCCTAGATGGTATGTCCAGGTCTTCCCCGAGATACTGGCTGGACTAACAGAGGACAGTGCCTTTTCTTATGAGCCCCTCCCAACTCCAACCAAAAAGCCGCAGCAGCCTTTGAAGGCTTCAGATTCTCATCCCCAGGCACCACTTTTTCATTTGGTGACAGCATTGGGCTCCCTCTTGCTTAATCCGCCTCTCTGAATAAGCTTCAGCAGGAGGAGCAGAGATCGGCCTTACCCCAACCTGACCTGCACTTTGGCAGTTAGAGCACTCCTGAAAACTGAGGTGTGAGAATGGGAGCTCCATTAGCCTCTCTTGCCAAGAGAGAGCTGACAGTGGTCCAGGTACAACAGGAGAGAAGCCGCACTGCCAGGTTTTTGGATGCTTTCCGTGACATTGAGCACGGCACTGCCCATAGGTAGCTATGCGGGGAGAGGGGTGAGTGGATTGGGCTATTTTTCTCAGATTTGGATAAAGGAATTCAGGTTTGAAGTGTTTGTGATAGTTCTGTTAAAAGACAGTGATTCCAAAAAAAAAAAGTGTTTTTCACAATTTTTACAGCATAAGTGAGCATTTCCTATGATTCAACAACATTCCAGCCATACTTGTGCTGTGGCTGGATATGGACTTTCTGGAGCCTTTAAATGCTTTTACAGTGTGTGTTTATTTTAATGGAAGGGTGAAATATCTCACTGAAATATCTCATATTCAACTGGGTGGAACTCATAAAACCGCAAGCAGTGAAAATTTTGCATGCCCAATGGGTTTGGGGAGTTTTCTTCTGAAAACTGGCTCGTAACATCCCTCTGATCCATCCTCTTCCAGCCATACGTGCAAAGGAGATGATTGCAGAGCCAGGAGGGTTAGAAGCCAGAATGCTGTTTCTCTAGCAAAATGTACTGTTGGCTATGTTAATTTCACACACAAAAAAAACCCCCAACCCACTAGTGTAATGAGATATTTAGTCGATAGTGTGACTTGTGCACTTCTTATGCCAGTGTCAATACTCATTTAGGCTGAAATCCAGGAAACAGAGCTCCAAGATACACCAGGAAATGTTGTACTCTTCCTTCCCCACCCTGACAAGGAGCCCGTGTTGTTTCAGAGTTTTAAGACACAGTGATTTATGCGTCGCATGCAGTTCACTTCTTATAGGACTAATTCGGGGTCCTCGTTAAGTATCAGACATTGGATTTTATAAGACAGGAGAACTACTTTTTAAAATGGGAAATATTTGTGACATCTTAAGCCACTGCTTAGTCATGGTGGTGGAGATGTTTGTTCAACACTCGGATGGGGCATCTGACAGGGATCTCCGTGGTTTTTCAACTTCTGAGAAGGCGTGATGAGACCTCCTTTTTCTGACCTTCCTCATGAGGAAGCAAGCATGTGTTCAGAGCTTGATGTGTAGTGAGGTGTGTTAGTGATGTAATTTAGACAACGCTGACCTAAAAAGGATCTTATGTGACTTTTAGGTCACATAAGGTCACCAAGGTCAGAGGCAAATGCTGCTAGAGCTAGAGCAGTGTCCGTAGCATGTTCTGTCAATAAGAGGGCATAAAGACAGCACCTGTTATTTACTGGCTGCAGCCCTACTGTTTTCTGTAATTTCAAATTCCAGCAGAGAACATATTGGTAAACGCAAGCCTTGGGTTGAAAACATCCTGAAGTTGAACGCAGTGCTCCCTTTTTATTATTTTACATCTAGAGACTGTATGTCACTGCTTTGTGCCAACAGAAGCCTCAAACCTAATCTCAGTAGTGCTGGCTTGTTGAGTCTGTGACATAGCAGATATTGTAATTAGTTTTACTTAAAAAACAACGTGTGCTAAGTGTGTGTAAATACAAAGTTTCTGTCTGGCAGGTTCTTCTCTCTGTAGCTGCAAGAATTGGGTTATGCTGATACTGTCACTCTTGTTAAAAAAACAAACCCCCTTGTCCCATTGCAGGCATATTTTGCTCACTGCATCATAAAGTTTTTATAGTATAGGTGGGGACAGTAGGAGAGGAAGACAATGCTGAGGTACTAAGCTCCAGGAGACTAGTTATACCTGTTGAATATAATCCAGTGACCAAAACATTGAACAATAAACGTGAAAAACACATGAATCAACAGATTGAATGCTTATTCTTGACATTACTTATACGTGTATCTGCATAGTTTGAAAAATGTGGTGTATTGGATTGTGCGGTTTTATGACGTATAGCATTGCAATCCCTTAAGAATTTCATTGTCCTTGCACTTGTTATTTTTGTCACAGATAACTTGATTTTAGCAGCATTAACATTTTTTGAGCCTGTTATATATATGCTGTGATTTTCCCTAGGCTTATTTTTCAGTTAAGGTTCTAAATAAGGAATATATTGAGCGATCCTGCTGCGTTCTCATTACATACGACCTCAATTCCTACTATAAAAATGTTATTATTTTATTAGAAAAAGGCAAAATCAGTGGTCAAGATTGCCTGCAGAGTACTAGTGCTGTTCTTTGAGTGGTCTTGGACAGACTTGAAAACCACTTATGAAGCCCACAGCTGCTGATGGGAGGTCTTATGTTGCTTTCCAAACACCCAACTGACACACATTGCGTGCAATGGCTCCCTTGTACACGCTGTCTGTAGATAAAAATATGCACAACTATTCATAAGTACCCAAGTTTTCCAGGAAGAAACCTCTCAGGGGGGTTCTAATTTGTGTTTTCTCACTTTCTTTTGAAACAACGTTCGTTTTTTATTCTTCTTCAAGAGTGGTGAAGGCTGAAGCTTTTAAGCGTGCTATATAGAAAATGATCCAATTCTGGAAGGTGATGAAAGCACCTGGTAAAATTTTCATCAAGCTTCACCTTTGATGAAGTCAAGAGGAGTTTTTAGGACTTTAAGACATTATGTAGCACTTGAACAGGATTAGTGGGTTTAAATGATATATTATATGTTGAATACTAAAAGGACTAGAAGCCATCAGCAAGGTTTACAGGCTCTCACCAGCTCCAAAATGCTAGTCCCGTGTGTCTTATTTTTCCCTTTTATTTCGCTGTGAGTCTTCTAGCCAGGTACTCGCAGTTTCTTTGCTGTGTCAGTACCTGAGCACCTACCAAGAGTTAGAGACAGTGTGCTGCTCCTGTGTTTCCCTACTGTTGAGTAGGTGGCATGAGATATGTAGATCACTCTTGGGGAGTTTCAGTATTTAATTGAGTAAATTCAATATAAATAAATACTGCTGTTGTTTTGTATCATGCAAGATCACTCTGGTTCTGTACTTCTGGCCAGTAACTTCCCTGTGATGACAAATGTTTGTTTATAGTAATCTAGGAGCAAATAATGATTAATAGGCTGGCTGCAGTCTTTCACCCTGGTTAATTCCTCGGTTTTTTGTTGCTCGAAGTCTACTTGTGCTCTACAAGCCTTATACACATGGAAAAAGTAGAAGCTGTAGCAGCAACCCAAGGCCATGCCTTCTGTGAGCACTGGGGACATGCAGTAGATGCCCTTGTGCGTTTTCAGAGCAGTGGTGGCTTGGGAACAGGCGGGGAAGGGGCAACAGAAGGAAAAGCCACAAAGTCAATTGTGATGATTAGCTTCTCCAAAGTAGTAGTTGTGTTAGGTATAATACAGAAGCTGTGCTGATCCATAAAAGAAGTTGGCATTTCCAGCCCGAATGCTGACTTGCCCATCTCAGCTGTCTCTAGCAATTTACAGCTCCATTCTCCTATATATAAGACAGCTGCAACTTGTTGGAATGGTTTAAGACTAGAACTTGAAACATTGCTTGAACCTTGGAGAGAAATCAGTACGGTTGTAGTTTCAAAATCATCAGTGACACAGTAATGGCCTGAAAGAAGCGTCAGGGGAGGGAGAGAACACGATCCGGGCCGATAATTTGTACACAGACCCAACAACAACTGGAATGATTGCACAATAATCCCAGTCATGATTTTTGCCCACAATTGCAGGCAACCAATATTGTTTACCTATTTCTTCCAATTCCTTGTTCCCATGGTAGAGGTTAATGGGGGTTTTAAAAGATTTCATAATAGAAGCTGATGATGGTGGTTGAAATACAACTTTTTGCCTTTTAAAGAGAAGGAGAAAAAAGAGCTTAAACATGACCACATGTTACATGATACTTCGGTAGCATGTACATGAAGTTTAAACTCTATAATTTATTTTAGAATAAAAATGTGTTCCAAGTTCTTTCAGCTCTCCGGAAAACTAGGAGGAAAACTGGAGTTGTCCCTCAGAATGAGCAGTCAAACTTAAAATGGGGATTTGGTTTACATTGAACGCTTGTTCAATTTGTGTCTGGCACCAGTTGTCTGTCTGTCGGCAGTTTTGGGAACTGTGGGGACTGAACTCTGAACTGCAATTCCATTCTTCACCAATGCAAAATACTTTCAAAGACTTGTACCAAAAATCGCTAACCATGCTTGCTCCTCTTTCTCAGCAACCAAATCACAGAATTGGGAGTACATCGCTGTAGCTGGTGACGAACATAGTCATTATAAAGATCACTAAATATATATTTTCCTCATATGTTTAGAAAACATTTTTTTTTTTAATCTGTGGGAACTATAAGTTGTTTTTCTAGTGGTGCACCCAAATTCACACAGAGTAGCTGACATAGAAGTGTAAGTATACAAATACTCCAGCACACATTCCTTATATAACACACAAATGTATTCTCTTTGACAGCATTATAGTGCAAATGCATTGCAAAAATGACAGCCCTCCCCTGGGCCAGATCTTTAGAGATAGGACACAGCACAACTTCAGGCTTTGCTAGTAAGGTGGTTCCTGAGTTTACTGAATTACGATGGCTTCATTAAAACAAAAAGGATTAAAAAAAACCTTAGGAAACCATAACAGGGATATGCAGAAATCAAACTGAAAAAAAAATAGATATTTAAGAGGTTTTTCCTATCTTCTGGGAAAGTATTTAAGCTAAGTAACTTTAGCATAAAGAAATAAATGTTATGAGGACCTTTATAAATATTTATAGAGTGGTAATGCAGAAATATAGATCCACTGAATCTACTATGTGTTTATACTTTAGCAAAGGCCTCTGGTTGACAACAGAGAGCAAATAACATGAGAAAATCTCTCTGACAGCTAGACAGCGAAGCCATTTGCCTCATCTGAACTTCTATCGTAGCTGACATGGAGAAGAGCAGTGTTTATGGAAGCGTAGGATGGAATCGCTCATCCTCAACCCCCCGAGGCAGCGGGGATCAGGGCACTGACCCGCGCCTCCCTCCCAGCCAGCCCTCATGCCCCAGGTGTCAGGAAGCTGTCTCTAAAAGGCTTTTATTTATAGAGTTACTGAAGTGAAAGAGTAAGAGTAACTAGGAAAATTTCCCACTTAAGCTAGGTGAAAAATAAGCATCATTTTTTTTTCCCCCCAAACAAGATGGCAAGCCTCTGACACTGGGAGATCATCAGGGAGAGGATACCCAAGCGCATCAATGCCAGGGTACAGAATGCGCAGAACGGCAGTCACGAACATATAGAAATGTTGCCGGCATTATGAAATTAAAGTGCAGGTGCAGATAATGGCCTGTTTCCAGTTGCACGGTTAGACAAGGGATTTGCAGCCTGACTTTCAGCGAATGCTGGTTGCAAACTGTAATCCAGGAGTTAAGCTTTGCTTTTTAGATGGGTCATCCACTTCTTTAGGAATATTGAGGAAGGTTTAATGTAGGCAGGACCTTCCTTGCCATAGCTGTAGATAACAGTAGCTTGACGAATGCTCTAGACATCACCCAATCCTTTATAAATAGTAGAAAAGGCAAATGCATTAAAAAAAAAAAATCAATCAGGAATGCATTTATGAAGATTTTTTCATATGCAGCATTGATGCAGTGGCTAATCCTCACAAGAATTCAGAATTACCAAGGAAAAAGCATTGCTGTTAACCACTTGGTTCCAGGGTTGATTTTCATATATAGCAAAAAAGAGGAATTTTGCACACTGAACCAGGTTTCACAGAAGCTGGATTTCTGAGCAAGGATGATACAACATTGGGTATAAAAAGCAGCAGGGTATTGATCACCTTCGTTGCTGAAGATGTTGGTGTCTCTGACCTCTTAGGCACCGGTATGGTTGGTCTGGAAGGGAGGTTGTACATTTGCTGTGTTTTAGTTTAGATCTGTAACATGGGATTTGGTTGGAATTTAGGTGCCTCACTCTGTGTTCATTTTTGGCTCCAGTTGCTGGTGGCAAAAGTAAGATCAGAAGAGTTGGTGTCCCCTCTGCCTGAGAATTGATAGCGTTAGATCAGTCACTTATGGTGGAGTTTCAGAAAGCTTTAGAGTTTAGGCGTTTGGCCTGAAATCCCTATGGTTGGTGTCTGGGTTATATTTGGCTACAGTCACTGCTGATGCACACACAGTGAGAATGGTTCCCCTGGGGCAGGAATTGCTAACACCTTCTTGAGTCAAATTCTCCAATTGACATCTCCCTGCTTCCTTCTCAGATGTGGGATCTCACAGGGGTCTCACAAGTGAGGTTATCAGCACCAGGTTATCCAGGATGCTCCATGTTGGTCACCTTCTGTTTCTCCACCAGCCTTTGCACCGGATCCGTTCAGGGGTACCAGAGCAGCTGGGAGAGTTTGTATGTTGGGGTCGGGGTGCAATACACACTGTTGGTACTTCTGATCCCAGCTTGTCAAACCCAAATGACACAGGGGTGAGACTGCTTGCAGTGAGGGCACAGCTGAAATATACTTGTCTGCTGGGATCGGGGTTTAGCTTCGGATCAGCAATGACAGCCCATTAGGCAGTATTTTCTTCTGCTGGGGAGTCCTGAGTGCTTTGTATACATTATTCTTAATTGCACTCAGACAAAGTGTCCATTGCAAAACAGCACCGAAATATGACTGTGTGGGAAGTGAGGTTGGGAAAGCGCTGCTGGAACTGGGCAGGGAGAGCCTCTGCTCTGTTTATTTGTGCCAGACCTGCCTCACAAGCACTGTCACTTTCTAGATTCACTTTTTTCCTCCGTTTCCTGCCCAGGCAGGCAGGGGTGAGATGGGAGAAGGAGGGATAGCCTGTGAAGTGACACAGATAGAAAGCAGGGTGTTTTCAAAAGAGCAAATGCATTCTAAATATATACATATATTTTTGGCCTGTGATATTTTTTCATTTAGACCACTAGAAGTGAAGTGAAAAAAATCCGTGCAGTTGTCGTTGTTTATATTTTGCCTTTATGTTTTGCCCCTGTGTCAGCCTGGGTAATGGAGATCCTTGAGGTCAATCTCTCTTTCAGGCCCTCCTTTGCTGTGCGAGTCAGGGATGCTGCAAGGAGAACACATCTCTGTTTTGAAACCACTGTTTTCATTTGAATTTGCAAATGATGTGGAAATGTTTCTGTTGGCCTTGAGTTTGACTGAAGCTTGTTTTTACAAATGGTAGGACCAAGTTAAGGCAGCCACGGGGTTTTTGGATCTCCTGCCTCCAGCACTTGGGCTGTGTTGCTCCTGAAGCCTGGAGTGCAGAGCCTCCCTTGCATGCAGAGCAGGGCATGGGCAAACCTTGCCCTGTGGCCACCAGTGTTGATGCCAGCCAGAACTGCAGCCCTGGGTGAAGCCCTGGGTGAAGCTTTAATGGCCTCTCACTGCCCGATGGTGAGCTCATATGGCCAGGATTTAGGACAGAACATTACTACTTCATAAAAGGGACCTTGCAAACAGAAGAAACTATTTTCCGAATTTCCTTTATGCACCTAGTGACACTACTTTAATGGCATGAACTGTCCAACGAACATTATTCATGTCTGTTTATCTCTCTCCGGTTTGGCCTTCAAATTGTTTTGGTATCGTATGGCTGGACGGATGTTATCGCTGTCCGGCGGGACTGAGAAGGAACATAAATCACCTCTAGGTAGTTCACCTTGGCCACCAGACAGTGCTGGGTTTGCTTTCTGACTGGCCTGTGTTAATCAGGTATCCTATTCTTCCAGCTGTAAATCAGGCAGCTGATTAATAATCACAGTGAGAGAGATAATTAGTACTAGCATGTAGCTGTTTTATGGATCTCTCTTTTCTGGGAGCCAAATCCAACCATATGGAAAAATGTAGTTAAGACACTATAAATATGATTCCACTTAGACAGTCATCTCTTCTGTTTTCTGTTATCACAGCAGTGTCAGCAGAAGGAAAACAATGAAAGTGAAGAGATGCTGTTGCAGATTTTATTACAAGTTTGAGGGCTTGGGACTTTTTTTTTTTTCTTCTTCAAGGACACTCTGTTAATCTGAAGAAAGAGGAGTTGATTTGTGTTCATTTATGCCTGCCACAATTATTTAAGGAATAACTTCAGTGCTCATACTTGAACAGCTTTGTTTCTCTTTTAACTATTTCTGGCAGCATTAGAAAGATATGCCTTGTGCTTTGTATCATGACAACTTGTCTTCTCCAATAAGCCACATCTTAAACCGTGTCAGCCCTCTCTGCATTCAAAGTAACTGTCTTCTGTTCATTTTTGTTGGATTGATGCTGTTAACTGGGTGTCTGCAGCACAGCCAGCAGCAGGGAGCGAGGATTTCCACAGAAAGTGAAGGCTTTGGTAGTGAAGTGCAGATGGACACCAGGCAGCAGCTGAATCCATGTAGCTGGGAATATTTGGGCAGAGCCCACTTCTGATCTCCTTGTTGATCTTTACGCAACCCACCAAAAAGAGAAAAGACCTGTGTTTGAGAACCCATTCACAAGGCTGGTGCTCTGATATCAGCTGCTGAAACTTTACTGTGAAAACAGAAGTGAATAAAATGAAACACAGAGTAGGAATATCTCATCATGTTCTGAATCTTCGCAGCATCTCTGTAAGGCAGAGATTGTCTTTTGAGAACAGCAAACAATTCACCACAGTCATTTCTTTGTGTTCATTTCAGTGTGTTGGCTTTTTAGACTATTTTTTAACTATTTTGATGAGCATTCATAGGCTGGATTAGTAAAAGTGACCTTACTGCAAGTGGGAGAAGTCTAGGACAGGTTCCCAAAATGCTGTGTTGGAGAAGTTTAAGCAGGCTGCGAGAGGGGAAGGCCTTTGTGGTTCTGTTCCGTAGGAGTTATAAAGGAGAGCATCCTGCCATGGTGTGGTGAGGAAGTCCCACTTCTTTTTCGGGAAGGAATAGGAAAACACCTGCTGCAGTGGAGGCAGGAGAGCTCTTCCTTTCTGTTTCACATGATTATTGTTGCAGTCTTTTCTTGGAGTAGGTGCCCCATGCAGCTCATCTTTCTATCCCAGGGACTGCCTCCATAAATCATTTCTCTTCCAAGTTCAGTGTACTACTTCTTTTTCTGACACTTAACCCACTAGCGATGTGTACCGTATGTATTATGCATTGCCTTTTGTGCACGCCATATATTACGGAGAGCTTTCTATCCCTAAGGGTTTCTGCAGCTATTTCTGCGAGTTCGTCCTACAGCGCGCTTTCATGAAAGTCATCAGTTAGCCTTTGCTACGAGGAAAGAGATAGTAGTAACTGAAAGTAGGCCAAGCTCATTAGATTATGATTAAAAGGCAGGTATGTTTTTTAATGCAGTGAATGAGGTTCTAGTGGGTGGGCACTGGGCAGAAGTGCTGCTGGAGAAAAGTCACAGGTGTTGTGTCCTTGGGCCACTCTGTATCTTCAGTTATTTTATAACTTTAATTAAATAGCAAGTTACGAAGAGCACAGTGACCTTTATTTTCATTCAAATGACTTTGACAAGTCTTAAGAAAGAAATGCTATATGTGGTCCTGCCTTTGCTGTCTAGGGTGAATCTAGAGCAGATAGTTAGGATCACAAGAGTTATTTCAAAGCAGGCTTGTATTTTGGCTCTTACAAAGCTGTACCTTCAGCTCCTCTGGGAACACGCATGTCTCCACTACAAATGGAGGATTTTGTCACTGTGGAGGTCAAGTTGGGATTTAGGATTTGGATTTTACTCCAGAATTGTTTTAGAGCCAGCTTTGAGATCCCCAAGCTGTTGAAGTCCCAGGCTGGCCCAAGGACCTTGGTAGAGGTCTGAGGATTTGCACTTAGTCATTCGGTGGGAGCCCTGTGCTCTATTCTTGACTCTCGTGGGGCTGCAGGGCTGGTGGGACCCCCTCATACCTCTTGTACCTCTTCTTCCATCAAGCCGATGACTCCTCTATTTTAGTGTCTCAACTGAGATGAAATAGCAGAGCTGAAAACACCTCTGCTATGAGGAAAGGGTGAGAGATTGGGGCTGTTCAGCCTGGAGAAGAGAAGGCTCCGGGGAGACCTTATAGTAGCCTCCCAGTGCCTAAAGGGGGCCTACAGGAAAGGTGAGGAGGGACTCTTTATCAGGAAGTGTAGCCATAGGATGAGGGGTAATGATTTTAAACTGAAAGAGGGTAGATTATATTAGGAAGAAATTCTTTACTGAGTGGGTGGTAAAACACTGGAACAGGTTGTCCAGAGAAGTTGTGGATAACCCATCCCTGGAGCTGTTCAAGACCAGGTTGGATGGGGCCTTGAGAAGTTGTCCCTGCACGTGGCAGAGGATTTGGAACTAGATGGTCTTTAAGGTCGCCTCCAACCCAAACCATTCTACAATTCTTTGATCTTCATGGCTGAATTTGAAAACATTAGGTGCAGTAATGAAGTAATGCAGTAAATGGTCTGTATGGGCACCATGGGGGGCTTGGTTCCTGCAGACCCTACGTGTTCGAATCCCTCTTGCAGCCCTCCGTTCATTGGTTGCATTGGCCTCTACCTGAAGGGCAGACCCTGCCTTCTGCATGAAGACCACAGTGTTGTGCTCCTGGTGTGACTGGCTTGGTGACCAGGAAGTTTTTTTGGGGCACAGGGCTGGGTAAGGTGCCTTTTATTTCACCAGCAGACCTGGAGAAGGTGCCAGGCCTCACTCTGCTCTCCTTCATTGACTGGAGGCAAGGGGGAAATTGCGGACTTTAGCCTCTGGTTTAATTAGCCACCTATTATTCCTGTCCTCTTGCATCCACAGTAACTATTTATACACATGAGACTACACGCAAGGCTGTGGCTCTCTATTTTTTCTTGACCAGCAGCAGTCTTTCTATGTAAGGTGGTAACTCAGCTGCTTTAAAGGACAGTTTTCCTTCTTTTTGATTCTACATCGCATGATGGGACTGGCATTTCTCCCTCTTGTTAAGCATCCTTATTACATTGGCTATCGTGTTCATCACAATTTGTACTCCAAGTGATTCCTTGGCACTAGATAATTTCCATAAGTACCCAACATCTAAATACAACTTGTTATCATGTTTGCCTTTCCCTCCCTTCTTCTTAGATGCAAAGGAGCATCCCACTATGGCCTTACCAAGGAGCGGAAGAGGCGTTCCCAAGACTGCTCTCCGGACCATGGCTCCAGCTTAGCAGTAGCTGCCCTGGGCCCTGAGCTCTCGGCCGCTGCAGCCATCGCCTTAATGACAGACGAGCCAGGGCTGGTGAACCCGGCCTTCAGCCCCACCTCGGAGGAGAGCCAGTCGGGCAGCAGCCCAGGAGACCTGCATCGCAGCAACCGAAACAGAAGTAAGAACTAAAAGTGATGGTTTCAGAGCCTGGTGGCCTCTTTAAGCATTCATTTTCTGTGAAATATATGTTGTGGGAGGCTTAAAAAAAAAAAAAAAAGAAGAGTGAAAGCTTTGATTTT
This sequence comes from Arenaria interpres, assembly GCA_013399435.1. Classification (NCBI taxonomy): domain Eukaryota; kingdom Metazoa; phylum Chordata; class Aves; order Charadriiformes; family Scolopacidae; genus Arenaria; species Arenaria interpres. Next base: position 249,595 of record VXAK01017938.1, read on the forward strand.
ACATGGCTTATCAAATTGCACATTCAGTGACCCAGTAGATTTGGGGTGAAAAACAAATTTGCTTGGCCGGGGGCAACATCAAGCTGAAGACAGACTACCTGCACACATGCAAACCACAGGTCTTAAAGAAGGTTATTTAGGGAAGTCAGCTCAGTTGGAACAGCAAATGACATTTGTGATGTGTCGGATGGATGGTGTAGTTGTGTAATGGCTGCAACAAAGCGTGATGGCCCAAGTAACCCCCAAAGACCATGGCATGAGCACCTAACCAAAGGCCTGTTGGGAACTGTGTTTGGCAGCTGCCAGGTATTTTCAGGAAAACAAACTACATGAAGTGCCTTGGGAGCTTGGGGGATGTTTACCGGCTTCCCAGGGAGGTAGAGCTCAGAGGAGCTGGTCCTGCTGAAATAATCAGTCAGGGACAAGTTGCACCAGGAAACCTTGCCTTGATCCTTCACCCTGTGACACTGCACTCAGCTCTGATGAGTGTCATATTTGAAAAACGTGGCCTGGCCAAAGGCAGACTCAGAAGCAGAAACGGTGAGTTTGGAGCTTGTATTTGAGGACTCCAAAGCGAAAACAAGTAGCCCACCTCATGTTGCACCAGCTGCATGGTTGGAGGATGGATGAAAGGCTGAAGAAAGACTAGGAAAAGAACAGTGCTCTCCTCTTGTGTGCATGGGGCTGGAGAGGAGAGGAAAAGGAGGAGACAAGAAGAGAACACCAGAATGAAATTAAATCCCACTAGTTTTATTGCATTTAGAGGCCACAGTCTGGTTTGAGGGAATGTTACATTATCAGATTACAATGTTTGGCTAGCATGCAGAGCTCGAAGAGACAGAACAGCAACAGCCATGGAGATATCTTGAGAGGGATGGAAAAGAGAGTGACATCTTTTGAAAGCATTATGACTTTTTTTTGGTATTGCCTTACGGAGGTTAGAAGATGTGACTTAGTTGGTCCCTCCCACCTGATAATCTTTGAATATTTGACATGACGTTTTTGGCTGTCCTTGGTGGCTTTGGAAACATTGCAGGGTTTTGAGGCAGTAGTGTGAGGTGGGTATTTTTTTTTTCAATAAGAGTTTTTAACAACAACTTCCAGCTCTTTTTTTTTTGTCAAACTTAGCTTGGGAAGGGCAGTGCTGCTTCCTTTTATATGCATTTTTCACAGGGCTGCTGCTGATTCAGCCTTGGCCAGGAATGATTCTCTCCTAGGCTACCACACTTACAGGAGATTTCTGTGTGGGGCTGGCCAAACAGACAGGGAAGCTGGAAATTCCAGGGTGTGGGACAGAGGTAGGATAATTGCACCCGGATTCAGGTGGGTGCAACCTTGGAGTATCAGCTGGAGTCAGGTGCGAAGGTGAAGGGCGGGCAGCCTTGCTGCTGATGTTTCGCTCTGTTGTATGCCAACGGCTGCAGAAACGATGTGGTTTTAGCCCAGAAATGCTGAACCGTATTGATTTGGTTTTTTCCCCGCTGTTGCAGCTCGCCACTTTGAACGCTCCACGATAAGAAGCAGATCTTTCAAAAAAATAAACAAGGCGTTCAGTGTTCTTCGAAGGACAAAAAGTGGAAGCGCCGTTTCCAACCAGACTGACCGGGAAAGGGAGGCTGTTGGAAACTCCGCTGCTGGAGAGGAAGGTAATGCTTTGTTCTCCTTGTGTTATTACTTAAATTGGGGTAGGGGATCCTATCCACATGGATGTCCATGACTGACATGCCTTTCATGTGGTGGGCTGTGTGTGATTTAAAAAAAACAACCCAGAAAACTAAATCTTCCCTTATTTTCTTTTTAAAAAAGTTGTTAGTGACTGGCAGGCAAGAATATTGCTGGAGTGTGTGGGACCTCACGTAGGGCTGTTCTGGTAACAGCCTGCGTGCTACAGCCAGCCCAGTATCCAGCACATGGGATGTGGGATCTGGGCATCTGGGATCTATTACTGGAGCTGTCATTGGTTTGCTCTATCACTTTGTTCAAGAGGCTTCATCGGCATGTGCCTGTCCCCCTAAAGCAAACGGATCGCAGTGATCATACATTGTAGGAAATTAATGAGTTTTGGCTAATGTTTATGAAGCACTGGAGATTCCCAGTGGGAGGATGGTATGGAAGTGCAAAGTACTGTAATTATTCCAGTGCTCCTGTGGGATCCTTGGTGACAGACTTGAATTACCTCAGCCAGGCAGGTGATGAGGTAAGAATGCTCTGCTCTTAAGCAGGGGGGAGAGACAAGTTTGTCAGACGTATGACAAGGATGAGGGGTCTGGCAGGGAGTAACACTTAACATTTGGCATTCTCAAAGCACTAAGCAAATGTTACTAATTGCTTTGGACCATAATTACGAAGCCAATATTAGCATTCGTGCATCAAGAGGAAGTGACGATAGAGTGGGAATCATTGCCTTAATCAAGGTCTTCACTGAGCTTATTATTCCTTTGCTTGATGCCTCAGCACCTCATGTCTCTGCCCAGACCAAATGCACAGGGTAAGGGCTTTAAAAAGACAAAATATGCAGCTTCCCTTTGCTCTGTTTTTCAAGCTGTCATTGAAACCCACACAAAACAAGGACAAAAGGCTGCCAAAATTTGTGTTTAGACATCATTATTCTTGAAATGCTGAATCAGAGAACAATGTTCATTATTTCTTCTGCTTTATTTGCTTATTCCTTCAGGAGAATTTCACTACTTTACCGTGTTCTTGGTGCTTACCCTCTTACTCCACATACTCGCTGAGGTAGCTAAAATAAAACCTGACAATTCAAAATTGTGAACCTTTTCCAGAAAAATAATGTGAAACTGCTCCTTGGGCTGGAAACATCATGAACAACTTTACTGTCCTAAATATTTTATTATTTTTCCCCAAGTAAAAATTTGCAAATAAGTTGTCTATGGCTCTCTCTGAGCAGACAGATATGTTTCTCATTCCGTAGCAACTGTTCAATTCATTGCAAGCAAAAGCTTGCTCTTCTTCAGCTGGAGTGAAATTCTGCAGGTCTCAAGTTCATATTTTTCAAAAGAAACCTCTGTAGCATGGGGCATAGTCATTTTTGTGACCGTTTTCTACCTAGGCTTATAGTTGACATTAGCAGTTGTTCCTCTGAGAGCTTGGTTTCATGTCTGGAGTGTGTGTACGATCTGGATGCCAACAGTACCTTCCCTGTAACCCAGTGCAGTCCAGATGTTAACAGAAGGAGAGGTGAAGATGACACTGGCCTTTACATTTCCAGCAGAATGAAAAGCGCTGCTGTCTCCTTTTTTAAGGGACATATAATGGGTCCCTGAAGTGGCAATCACTCCAGGGCCCCATTGACAGCGTCAAGATTGTCATTCTTTCCTTGACTCTGCTTGTGGTTTCATTCCTCTGCATGCCTGTAAACTTCCAAATATACTCTACTGCACCAGAAAAACCAGGTAGGCATGTAATTACTTAATGAGCAGTTGCTCTTACGTATGAGATCACAGAAGCTGGGTACATAAATTACTATATTAATTGCGTATGCAAAGAATGTGTTTTGATTACACAGTTCTGGAATTTGGTCTTCAAAAAAAATGCAAGTAACTTGCATCAATAGAAAGACAGCTTTAACAAAGATCTCTACTCAGTCCTTTGCAACAGGTACTTTGTGTAACAGCATCTCAAAGGCTCTCTCTGTTTCTTCTTGTTGGAGGAGGAAATGAATACACTTCTTTCTCTAGCAGTTTTCATCATCCTGCCAGCTGGAGGCTTGCGTTCTTCTCCAGTTCTGTATATTTTCTTCTTTTATTTATTTTTTTTAAATCCTCGGCTGTTCTGAGCAGTCTGCAGATGGACTCCCGATTAGAGTAGCTGGTCAATCGTTAGGGATAGCTGTAGTATGCTCTGTCCTGTGCTCACTAAAGATACAGCCCAAACTCTCTGGAAAAAGGCAGCCCCACGTGTCCGTATCCCCGTTGCCACTCTGCTCTCCTGGGAGTGGAGCGCTCCTGTGGGTGGTGGTTCCTGGCCTTGGAGCTCCACACACCCTGCGTCAAAGCTGCTGCTGCTGACTTGCCCAAGTTTCACAGGTTCATGCCTGGGACAGCCTGAGAGCGCACCTCAGCCATGCCTCATTGCTCCAGGAGATCAGATGGCACCTCACCACCTCTCTGGTGGCTCCTTTCCTCACCAGGCTTAGTCAGTGCCTAAAGCTGAGACTCTGCCAGTCTCACAGTGGGCTGAGAGCAAAATAACCCCTTCTTGCTGATAACCTTGTATTGATAAAGGAGCTGTCAGATCACGTGGTGAAGCTCCACATATTATAGCCCATCTGTCCCCAGTTTTCAGAATTCCCCCTCTGCTTAATCTTTGTTTTGCCTGTATTTCGATCAAAGGGGCTCTGACAATGAAAACCACAGTGTGTACCTGGGTATTGGCCCTCAGTATCAGCAGCACTGAGGTCAAATTAACTACCTTCCCACTGCAAAGTGTGTAGGTTCCTTCAGACTGAAGCTGATATGTCTGTGGGGCAATGCTCAGTTGCAATATGACTGTGAGGGTGCAAGAGAACATAATCATTCCTGATGTGGGAGAAAAAAATATTAAAATGGCTATGATCTGCTTAACTTGAGGCTGAATGCAGTACTGGTTTTGGAAAACTCCTCTGCTACCCATGGACGCTGAAAAACATGATATATAACGGCAAATGTATTTCTGTTATAATTACAGCAGAGAAATAGGTACAGTCTAATACCTGGAGCTGGTAACAGTCCTGCACTGTGAAGATCACTTCATGATTTCCACTTGCCACCTGTGGTTTGATTCATTTAAACAAAGTAATATGCACCCATTTTGGATTTAAATGATTCAGGCTTTCTTTGTTCCTCTGTTTAAACGTTTTGTTGGCCTTTTCAGACGAGAACTGTTCATTGTCCAAACAAAGAAACTGTTAGAAAGTGAATGAAAAGTACAAACGCTGATGATAAAATGTTTGGGGGAAGGAGGTGTTAAGATTGTCAGCTTTTTAAATAATTTGGTCATTTGTAAATAACCCATGCAAAAAAGTATTTGTCTGTAGTGCAGCACCCAAGCTTGTGATATCTGCCTGAAAGTAATCTCATTAATAGCACTTACAGCTACAAATAGCTTTCCAGGTCTGAAGTAGAAGTTAGGAAAGTTTAAAGGCGATGGTTTCATTCTAAGACGTGTGGGAAGGTGACAGGAACATCCTTCCGGCAGTGATGCATTTAAGATGTAATATCTTCTGACTGGATCTGCTAGTGTAAATGACCTTGACAATCTACTTAAATGATAAAATATCTCCGAGCAAAGACTGCTCCAGCTTTGCTATGTTTATTTGTATCACTGTGCTCTTAGTTTGGCATCACACTCTTTAAATTCACTTCCAAGAACTGCTATATGTGTGTGTATATACATATATATACACATACACACTTTTTACTCAAACTGATTTACAAATACAAGTCATAAACCAGCTAACACTTTAGGATGAAAGGATTTGGGAATGCAATTGCAAAAACCTCTGCACAGTTTTGTTGCAGTAAAAGGGACCCCTGCTTCTGGTTTTCAAAAATGTTCATGAATTCCATTTTGCAGTCAAGCCATTGTAAAACAAATTGAATTTATGATTGCTTGAGGATGTCAAATGTTGTTCAAAGTCAAACTCATTCTTCTTAGTCTCATGGTGGGTGCAGTTCTACCATCTGTTATTGCTTTACAGCAGTCAAGACCAAGGCAGCCCTGGCAGGCACTGGCAGGACCACAGAACAGATTCTCCTGATGCATGGGTGTATCTCACTCTACTGTTCACTCTGATCCCTGTTGTATTTTTTAATGCATATATTATATATATTTTTTTTTATACATAAAAGATGGATGGATAGATAGATAGATTGATTAATTTTATAGATACTTCAATGTTTGGCAAAAGCATGTGAAGAAAAAGAAGGTAAGTGAAACACAGATGGCTCCAGGTATCAACCATTTCATGGCTCTCTACGTGCAGAAAAGAAATTGGCTTCTCCAGCCCCAGGACAAGAGTGCACAGCCCAACTTCTGTGTCAGGAAGGCTGCACCCAGCAGGAATCCCACGCTGTTCCTGTTTTCCCCAGATTTGATTCAGTTGCAGTTCTGTTTTTCCAAAGCAGCTGTTGGACATCTTACAGAACTAGTTCAAAGCATCCTGCTCTAGGACTGTGAGCCAGGCAATTTCCAGAAGAACGAGATTGTCTCTGTAGCATTTCTTCCACTGCAGACCGATAAACTTTGTCTGCTGTAGATGAGATAGCCACAACTTTTGAGAGACACATTCAAATCTACAAGAATTTCATTTTAATTCTTTTGGGATTCCTTTGATGAGAGGAATGTCTAGCAGCAAGAAGATATGTTAGAGTTGGCATTGCCTTCTACCTGCCCCCTGCATTGGACCAGCATCCCTGGAGAAAGAATGGAAGGCACTAAATCAAAATGATGGCAAACCACTGGGAGAATGAAATGCTACATGAAAATCAATTGGGAAGGAAGAGTTGCAGAACGAAGTCCCACACTAGCACAAGTGCATGTGACATTCACAGACTCAAGAATTTTCCAGGAATAGGTTACACAAGCTTCGTTTAAATTCCGGTGAGCAGGTTCTGGGAAACGTGAGTGTGTGTCCCTGCAGATAGCCTCATCTGTGGGGTGAGCTGGCACCTCACATCAGTCAGACCTTCTGATCTAAATAAGGACTTGCAACTTTTGAGACACAAGTCTTGTTTACAGTGACCTTTGATTAATCTGGACTCAAACACTGCACGGTGCTTTGTCACACTGGATGCTGGGATTGAAGACAGGAGTTATCCTGATGGCAGCACTGTCAGAAGGAGCATGGTGCATAAGGAAACCTGAGCACTGGAGGAATACTAACATGAAATATTATAAACTGTGGGGATAAAATATTAAGCATACTTAAAATTTTGTATTACAGTCTTATGGCTACTATACTAACAACTGCTCAGTGTCCTAAGTCTTATCAGACAAGCGGAGTTTACTGTGTAAAGCTGGTCTCTCCTATGTTATTTGTTACTGTAATGGGATATGTGAAAATATCAATAAAATTGCACACTAACACAAGGGAAATATTGCTTGAGGAAAAAGCACACACAGTCTTTCTGAATGCAGATGACATTTTATTATATTGACAGATTCAGAATGCTCCATACAACCCCCGGTGACAAAAACACAACACTCTGAGGGAAAACCTGCAAGAATCACCAAAAACAAGACAGAAAGTTTCCTTCTTTCTAGATTCAGCAGCTCTTCGGTATTTAAGGACTGGAAATATAAAATGGTAAAGAAAGGTACGCAATACTCCTGGGTTTTCCTGCTCTGGAAAACCTGGTCAAAGAGAATGGAGAATTTTATTAAGAGTGTAAAGGCTGGAAAATGGGGTCTATGCAAAGTGGTGCTCCAACCTCACAGCAGGCAATGTACACATGAATGGTACAAGCCCTCAACCCAGTTGGAGTCCTTTAAATTTGGCTGATGGGGCCCCATTCACTGTATGCAACCAGGTGCCGGAGCAGGGTCAACCTCTTCTGGGTGTGCTATATCCATGAGAAAAAGTCAAGTTGAAGACATTGCTTTCCAGACACAGCATCATCTTGAGATAGGCATGGCAGGTTTTGATCAAACTGCACATGATGTATGCAGACTGTTTAGTGAAAAAGTGATCGTGAATTTTCCTGTTCAAAAAAAATACGTATTTTTGTGTTTTATACATTGTCAGACTTACTGTTAGTTTATCAAAATTGGCATTGGCCTGTCACTTACGACAGCCTAGGTTGTTGGCAATACAAACGTCCACGTATATGTCTGGGATGAAAACAAGAGGCAAGTCTTCAATGAAGACAGCAGAAATTAAGGGGTCATGGAGTTATTTTGGTTGCTTAGCCTATCTGAGGAGAAAATGGTGCAATTTATTAATTATATTCAATAAAGAACACAAATCAAATGAAGACGGGAGGTGAGGCAGTATATCCTGCTAACTGTGAAAAGAGAAACCTTAGCAACTTGCTGTCTGGCAAGAAAAATATCTTGGGAAGATTTGTTTTGTTGTAGACTGCACGCTTCAGAAGGAAATTAGGTATTAAAAACGCCTCTAAAAGAATCTGCATAAAGTCATATTGAAAGTCAGCCAAATGCCACTGCAAGACTTAATAAACCAGTTAAGGCACTGCTCAAGATGCAAAGAAACTTAGATAAGTTTATACCTTACACAAAGATATAGGTAAGTTATCTAAGTGTGGAGACTTGTTCACTGTTATATTGTTCTGATTTTCGTACAACGGGAAATGGAAGTAGTTCTGCTATAGGACTGCTTTGGTTGCCTGCAAAATATGCAGAGATATTTATGTGATTTCCGGGCAGAGAAGATCTGGAGGTCCAGGTTATCATTTGCATATTTATATATAAATACCCTTATAGCCACACTGACAGTATAAAATGTGCACATTTATTCTGGCCTTATTATCAGGCCTTTGGTGATTTTTGAGGAGTACTTGTATTGTCTGACTTCGAGCACCTCACTCCCGCTTTCTTTAGAGGTGGAAGTGGGTACCACTCTGTTTGGGTACCCATGCACTATAGAGGAAGCCAGAGCAAGTACATCACCAAATTATCCATTTTGCATAGAGGCCTGGATTTAGATGGAGTGAATACACCCTTCAGGCAAGAGACATGAATAAATTACAGTCTAGGCAGATAATGTTCAGAAAATAGGTAAGTGTGGGGAAAACATAACACCTTCCATTCCTGAGACATTAAAGTTGTGTGCAAAACTGAAGTAAACCCGTATTAGTGCAGAATCTGCTACTAAGAGAGTATAAACTAAATGAATACTTGGATGTTAGGTTGATGAAGGCTGTATAGTTATCTAGATAGACTTTTATTGCCTGTCAACTGTATAAAACCACAAAGTCGAAGTCTGTGCTACTGGTAGGTGCTTTTTACAGCTGTGGAGGAAGACAGCTTCCCGCCTCGAAGAGCGTATGATCAAAGAAGTGGTAAGGGATGCAACATGGTGTTTCTTAATATTTTTTTCCTGTTCTTTCTTTCCCCTTGCTCTCTCCCAAAAGGTTTTGGTGCCTTGCTGGTTTGTTGCCTACTAATTCTGTAGTAGAAAATATTTATTCTATCTCAGATACTGCTCTGTTAATTTTCATTTAACATTTCACCCCTATTCAGTAACAGTCACTGTAACTTTCATTTCTAAAATAGTTTATTGAAAAAATATTAGCACTTAATTTTTTGACTTAACAGGGCTTTCATATAAGTGCTGGGTTGGACTCGCGCACAAAAAATTCAAAAGCTTTTTCTCACTTATGGGGGATTCAAAATAATTGAAGGCTGATACACCCGTGCTAGAAAACTCACTGGTCCTTTTACTTCAACTTTGCTCACTGTTGAATGTGGATTAAAATTTTGAATTGACCTAGAAGGAAAGAAGGTATTTGTGACATGATGTGAAAGCAAAAATGCCAGATGAAGAGTAGGGTTTGGAAGAGGATACTCTTACTCAGTGCATTATAAATACAGCAAGGACCCCTGACCACCAGGTCCCTTTTCCCCACACACTGATTGCCAGGGCCAGCAGAAATTTTTCCCTCCAGGCACCCTGAGTGTACTCTGGTTTTAATACAGACACATCGCAGTAAGAGCCACTCATTCCTACTTCCTAGAGTTCAAGCAGGGATGAAAGGAGAGCACTCTGGTAGGGAACCTACTGTGTGCTTTGGGTTGCCTGAGGAATCTTGCTTTTCTCTTAGCTGAACGTAAAAAACCCCTTCCTTGTAGGTCACAAGGCAAGCATCCAATCGTCAGCTATGGCATCAAAAATGGAGGAAAACAGGGCAACCTGGGTTGCTACCAATGAGACAGGGTGTGCAGCCCACTACAGCAGGGATGGATGTTTGTTGAGGTGTCCGTGCCCATCTGCTCTAGGGCCAGCAAGGAACCATGGCCTGGTTCAGAGGGGTCTCTAGTGAAGAAAAATGTACTTTGTTCCCTTAAAATATCAGCACATGTAACTGTTTTTAAGTACATTTCATCTGTCTGGGTTACATCAAAGTTTTAGGGCTGCGTTTTGTGGGGAAAAAAGGAAGTTGAATGTATTAATTGAAAAACAAAATCCCTTCAAGTCCACTCAGTGAGCATGCGTATCCTTTCCTAGTTTGGATAACTGGCGGGTACTTGAAGCTCTGCAGTGCATGTTTTAACAAAGCAAAGCTGTGATGTCAAATAAATACCTTACAATGTGCATTTCCAGGTTTTCCCAGGTTGTATCACCTGATTCCAGATGGGGAAATCACCTGCATTAAGATCAACCGTACGGATCCCCACGAAAACCTGGCCATTCGGATTGTGGGAGGCAGTGAGACTCCTTTGGTTCACATCATCATACAGCATATTTATCGAGACGGGGTAATCGCCAGAGATGGAAGATTGCTGCCTGGAGACATGATACTAAAGGTACGGTACCGTGGAGGTACAAAATAAAAGTATCCTAACAGAGAATAAGACGGTCTAAGTTGATGATGAGATGAGATTTGCAATGTTACTTGTTTGTGTGGGCAGTTCTGGGCACCTCAATACAAGAGAGCTATCGAGGTGCTGGAGCGAGTGCAGAGCTGGGCAATGAAGCTGGTGAAGGGCCTGGAGCATCAATCTTATGAAGAGCGGTTGAAGGAGCTGGGACTGTTTAGTTTGAGGAAGAGGAGGCTGAGGGGAGACCTCATCACTCTCTACAACTACTTGAAAGGACACTGTAGAGAGGTTGGTGCTGGTCTCTTCTCACAGGTAATTAGTGACAGAATGAGAGGGAATGGCTTCAAGCTCCAACAGGGTAGGTTTAGACTGAACATTAGGAAAGAATTTTTCACAGAAAGAGTGGTCGGGCATTGGAATAGGCTGCCCAGGGAGGTGGTTGTGTTGCCATCCCTTGACGTGTTTAAGGGTCGTTTAGATGTGGTGTTGGGGGATATGGTATAGGGGAGAACTTTTTAGAGTAGGGTTGATGGTTGGACTTGATGATCCCGAGGGTCTTTTCCAACCTAAATGATTCTATGATGGCGTTCAGTTCCTCTGTATGCTGTGATGATTTCATTCATCTCAACTGTTTTTGAGGCCCACAATTTTGTTTATTTTTCCTTTTCAGTACCAGGCCTCTACCCAAACATGGTAGATCCAAAATGCAATGTCGTGCAATAGACTGTTGACATTTCTGACCCAGTGGTCCAGAAGTCTTTTTTTCTGAAAGCTGAATCTGGGCTTTTTTGCCCAGTTTGTTTCTACTGAATTGTGGGCTTAAATCTCGGTTAGTGAGGTTTTTTCCATTGCCTTATATCCCACTTACACCAGAACAGGCAATAGGGCCCTGATCAGCGTTATTTCAATATCTAGCTCCCCTGTGTGATGATTTTAGGACAAGAGGAAACAGCCTCAAGTTGCACCAGGCGAGGTTCAGATTGGATATTAGGAAAAATTTTTACCCTGAAAGGGTTATTAAGCCTTGGAATGGGCTGCCGAGGGAAGTGGTTGAGGCACCGTCCCTGGAGGTATTTAAAAGACGCGTAGACATAGTGCTTAGAGATATGGTTTAGTGATGGTTTTTATCAGAGTTAGGTTGATGGTTGGACTAGATGATCTTAAAGGGCCCTTCCAACCTAGACAATTTGATGATTCTATGTGTTCAGCAGCACAGAGCGTGGGACGCTGCCCGCTCTTATTTTGGGAGTGTTGCCCCATCAGCAGCCACAGGTGAAAACTCTAAGAACAAATTTAAGCAGTGTTCAGGCATTAGCTGTTGGCTTCTACTTCTGCTCCCGTTTCTATAGAAATGTATAACAGATGAATGAGAATTAGGCCAGATGGTTAAAGATCACATATCTTGTGAGCAGTGGCTTCAGCAATAGCTTTTGAATGGGAACTGCGCTCTCAGCTGCCCCAGTGACTTGGGGCTCTCCAAGGATGCTAAATTATATTAATGCTGACAGAAGACACTGGTTCCTTTCCTTTCTTTGATGGTGTGTAGTTGGAGTGCACAAGGTATATTCACATTGCAAACCAAAGCTCCAGCTGCAGCTCACCCAGGTGTACCCAAAGCAGCTTAACTCATCTGGCTCAAATATTGGTGACAGCGTGGCCAAAGATGGCAAAGATCTCAGCACAGGTTTTCCAAATTACAGGGAAATACGTGAGCAGGCTGCTTTGTTCCCTGTGGGCCATGCTGCCATGGATAGACCAGTGCTGGTACCCAGGCTAAGCAGTGTGGCATTAGCTGGGAAAATGCCAGGGGAGATGGAAGTGGGGTGGACTGCAAGGTCTGGCATGCACATCTCAGGGTCTTCTTCCAGGTAGGACTCTGGATGCCCATCTTAGTGCCTGCTCTGGTGTGCCTGGCTGGTAGGGTGAGTGAGTAGGTGGCAGCTGGGTGAGTGTCACCTGGTCATGCGTTTCGGGGAGGCTTTTTGTCCTTGTGCCAGCACAGAGTGGCAAAGGTAAAGGCACCACTGAGCCAAAACTGCTCCTGCAGGGCACATCCAAACTGCAGTGGGAAGCCATGATTGCAGCATGGACGGGCCCGGCTTGGCTCTCCCTGGCCATGACTGACTGCCCAGGGATTTACCAAGGATTCCCAGGAATTTCAGCCCCACGCAGCTTGTGCCTGCGTCTCTTAGAGGTGCAGTCCCCCCGTCAGACCACAGTGGGGGCAGCCCCGTCGTGCCCACACAGGCGGTCTGCAGAAACAAGCGCCAGTCGAACGCCTTCGCCTCTGCTGGTGAACATTTCTGTTGCAGTTTGGAGACGTTTCTTAATATTTAAATGGTTCAACCTGTGCAATGGAAATAGCTACGTGGAAATAACTTGTCTGATCTGGGTTTTCCAGCCAGCAGTGAATTACAACCTTGCAACTGGTTTTCATTTGGCAGTGATAACATGCAATGCCTAGTCCCTCTTACACACACGGACATGACAGGATTGACTGGAAGCTCTTTCTTTTTTTTCTCTTTCCCAGCCAACTGAAGAAGTGGCAGTTATGCAGTTTTACCGCCAGCTGAGCTAAACCTTACCTGGAAAACACTAAGACACGTAAAAAGCCCAGTTCTCTGGTGTGGCACATCAGCATAATTACTAGTAAATATCCAGGGTAGTTAAACTTCTGCTTGAGGCCCTTTTCTTCATTTTAATTAGAGATTCATTAGAGGGGAATATTTTCTTTACTGTACCTAGAACAGCTGGGAGATAATGAAGACAAGAAACAGCAGGGAAGTGGTGGGAGTGAAAGGAAAGGCTGGAGAGGCGACTTGAAATCAGAAGCTAGTGGAATAAAACTGAGATATCTGAAAGGATATTGGAGCTTGGGAAAGAGCAATAATGAAGCTGAAAAATAACATGTATGTCTGGAGACTATCAGGGAGAAATGGGAAAGAAAAAAAAAAAAGGCAGAAAGTGTCTGTACAGTGCGTCCTTTCCTTGGGGGGAAGACTGTTCTGCACCGCAAACTTGGCCTCCTGCGTGACACAGTTTGAAATAGCACACGTCACTTCGTATGAAGACATCTGTGTAAATACATCTGCCCTCTCCCGTGCCAATTCAGATTAGACGGTCTTTCTGCTGCTGATTTACGTTTCTCTCTTCCAGGTAAATGGCATGGACATCAAAAATGTGCCTCACAACTACGCCGTGTCGATCCTGAAGCAACCCTGCCACGTGCTCCGACTGACAGTGCTCCGAGAGCAGAGGTACCGGTGCCGAAACAGCGGACTTTCCCTTGATGCTCACTACAACAGGGACGACAGCTTCCACGTTGTGCTAAACAAAAGCAGCCCAGACGAGCAGCTGGGAATCAAGCTGGTCCGCAAGGCCGATGAACCGGGGGTATTTATTTTCAACTTGCTGGAAGGCGGGGTGGCTGCCCGTGATGGACAGCTGCAGGAGAACGACCGGGTGTTGGCCATCAATGGGCACGACCATCGGTACGGCAGTCCAGAGAGCGCAGCCCAGCTGATACAGGTTTGTCACCACCACTTTGGCCCCAGGTTCTGAACTTTGGAAAAACCAAGCAATGTATTTTCACCATCCATTGCAAAGCAGGGGTCAAAATGAATGTGTGTGTATTTGGGGGAGCGAAGATGTGTCAAGCTTGGATGGGAATTTACACCTCTGAAAGCTCCTTGGTTTCACTGTGGGTGCAAGGGTGAATACGGGCATGGACTCTCGCAGTGATGCCTGCTACCATCAGGCTTTGTAACGTACAGATCAATGTAAACACCCATATACACTGTGCATCACCAAAGAGTGATGCCACCTGCCAAAAGGCAGGCCAGCTCGCACCCTAGGACCACTAGGTCCAGCTGGGTTCTGGCTCCTCCAGCTTAGAGGGAGCCACAGTGCTCCCTGGTTCAGCCCTGGAGCAGACCAGAGCAGCCTATGGCAATGGCATGTTTCAGGATGAGCATCATCCTCCCAGACTCAGGGATTTCCCATGGGTGTGTTTTACGACTGAAGGTACTCCATACCTTGTAGTTATTTCTTAGCTAAATCCAGCATACCAAAATCCAGGTGTTTTGGAAAAACATGGATCTGTCGCTGCAGTTTTTATAAATCTCTATTTAGGCTCATGTGGCGAACTAAAGGGGTGCCTCTGCAATGCACTCTGCAATGTTTTACCACAAAACTGTCACAGAAAAAACCTGTCTTTCTCAGCTGCAAAATCAGTCAGCTTCTGCCTAATTTCCCCTCCAGAACCATTTTCATTTGTTTTCTTTCTTTACAGCCTGCATTTTTAGAAAACTTCAATGTAAAAAGCAAAGCCAAGAATCTTTTGTTGCTTTTATCTCATGTTTATAGCAGTTATTATACATGTGCAATTTCACATTTCATTTGGAAGCACGCAGAGGGTTCACATTGAAGAATTTCATGTGCCTCAATAACAAGATGTGAAATCAGGGTGGCTGCTTCCCCTTTCCGACAGGTATAATCAAGGTAACACGAGTCGGACTGAAAGAAGCATTCAGATCCTGCATCTTGTGGAAGGGATTCCTCCTTTAGCATAGGTTCACAGTTGGCTGTAGCCAACTTATATTGAGAAGTTTATAGCATAGGTAAAGAAAATGCTGCCCCCTTGGATAATGCCAGTTGTTGAAATTCCGGTCCAGCATCTTTCTGGATTGCTTTATGTAGTTCACTAAGTGGGAGCAGAAGGCGGCAGGGGAGGGGGAGATTTAAATTCTCTGAGGGGAACAAGTCTGGAATGAAAACCTTTCTAAAAAATTGGTATTCTTGGAACAGTTCTTTATGGCTACAAAACAAGGCAACAGTGCTTCATAAGCAAAAAACACATGCAGCCTAGAGATGAAATGGAAAAAATGACTAATGAGAGCATTCACACACAAGCGTTTAAAAATGCAAGTAAAGCTCTTATTGGGTTCCAAAGGGTGGATGTTATTTATAATAATGCTTGAAATGCACACCAGTCCCTGGGAATTTAAACAACATGCCCATCAAAAGGGAGACTCAGGTTTCCAAACAGCCAGGATTACATTGTATTGATGTGAGCTCTATGAATCACATTTGCCTAATGCAAAATTCCCAGAACCTGTGTCTTTTTTGTCATGTTTTTTCATCAATTATCATTTGTCTTTCCTGTTTCCATGTTATGCCAGAGAAAAACCATTATGCTGAAGGCACAAGTGTTTTGCATTTGCTTCTTACACGAAGGGATGTTTTACTCTGTCCTCTGATTTCTCAACAATATCCTGCCTGTTGAGACCTCAGAGTGTGTCACTCACAGGACATTGACGCCTTCAAATTAATCGTAGAATCATAGAATTGTTTAGGTTGGAAGGGATCTTTAAGGTCACCGAGCCCATCAACCTAACGCTGCCAAAACCACCACTAAACCGTGTCCCTCAGCACCACATCTACCCGTAAATTAATGGTGGTGGAAGCTTCAAATATCCGCCTTTGGTTTCCTTAAAAACAGAACTAACATTCACTAAAAGGCGGTGGTGTCTTGTTAGCCCAAGGACAGCTGGGAAAACATCAGATTTCTGCGGAATCTGATGAGTTCTGACTTCTAAATAATGAATATTTGAGATGAATTTGATTTTTCAGGCCTTTAGCGATTATATATTAGCATATGTTAAGCAGTTGTTAATCAGTAGATTAGGTGTCTGGCTGTTTATAAGCCCAGTCACAAGACCTGAAATGAAGAAAACGCGCAAGTGCTAATTAGGAACGTGCGCACATCGTAACACTTGGGAGTTTGCTGCTTCCCATTTGTCGCGTCATCTTTAGTCATGGCCTTGTGTCAGATGTGGCACTTTTAATCTAAATAACGTGACATTCCACATCTGTTTTCCATGGGAGTGACAAGGCAAGGAACAAGGTAACAGATCAGTGGGCGCTCGTGTGAGCACATCAAGCTGAGCCGCGCGGGTTGAGCCAGACTTTACTGCCCCCAGATGTTCGCCCTCCTCTCTCGGAGGAGTTGGGAGCAGCTGTGACGGGCGCACGACCCCCTCTCCATCACGACAACCACCACAGGCAGAAAGCAGGTCGTGGTGGGGAGCACATCCACATCCTCCCTGCGAGAGATGGGGCAGCTTCTGCCGAGAGCAGCACTGCTGCCTTTTTTTTTTTAAGATGCAGTTGCCTGCTGGATGCTCAGAAGTCACCACCGTTGCCTCCCTGCTTGGTTTGCTTTGGCTGTAACACAAATTTTAGTTCCAGCAGATTGTTTCGGCTATTACTTAAATTCAGTCTCAAAGCTAACCTCATGCTTTGGCATAAAAAACAAACAACAACAAAACAGAGAAGGAATTGTGGGGAAAACAAGTGGTAAGATGGAGGGAGGGATCAGAATGAAACAGTAATTAATATTCTGATCAGTAGAAATGTTAATGTTTTTTTATATGGAAGTACGTAAATTCAAGAGCTGGTCTTGTTGTTTGGATAACTTCTTAAAACACTCTGGACTTCTGAGAAATTACTTAACTGACCTGGAGACAAATGTGACATTGCAATAGAGACTCTTGGTGAACTTTTGCTAGTCGTTCTACAAGAATTAATCACATTTACAACCTTCCTCTAAATAACCAACTTTGAGGCTGACCATGTGGCAACAGATGAGTTTTAAACAGAAGTTGCGTAAGTTGAAGTTGTTTGTTTTAAGAGAAAACTAGATTTTCATGGGGCCATATGCCCCTAGGAGGTTTAGGCTTGTATTGTTCAGTTCCATCTCAATCATATTGCAAACTAGGGACCAGGGTGGTTTCCTTTCTCCTGAGATAGAATATTCTGCTTTTAGGTACCAATTGAGTCCAGAGTCCGGGAATTAATATTCTGTAAAAATAGACCTGGTAAAAATATCTAGAAAGTTGTTTTGAACTATGTGTGTATGTATCAAATGAAATATTACGAAGCTGTGGAGATTTGAGTTGCTGGTGAAAAAACTAGCATCCCCCAAGATATCGGGAAAGTAACAAAGAACTACATGTATTTTACTGAGATATCACGTTCCTTGGAAATAGCACAGTGTGAACATGCAGATTTCAGTCTTCAAGTTGGAGGTTTAGGAGACATAGGTTGCTTTTTTTTAACTATAGTGACATTTTTCAAAAGCATTTTTTAACCCTCAGCTACTACTATTGAATCCAGCTCCAGAAAAGACAAACCAAGCTATAAAAACAAAAATCCCAGGGGCCTCCTCTGGCTTCTGTTAATTGTCTGTGGGAGATTTGATTTCAATAGCACAACTGGATCTGGGTTTGGTTTCCAGCTGCTTGTTCAGGGCCAGCTTTCCTTGGAGCGTCTCCCCAGCGAGCAGGGCACGTCAGCCTGCCAGCAAACGAGTCTGGAGGTCTGATGCCACCGGGGCTGCGGTACCAACAAGCATCGCTACTGCAACCCCAGGGGGACCAGACCTCCAGACGTGCTTGCGGGGGGCTCCATGTCAGATACTGAGCAGTTCCTCGGTAATAACCTGTGAGCAAAGAGGCAGGAATCCCTCTGGAGACCAGCCCTTGAGAGCCCCTCCTGCCTGCCACACCACCAGGCTCTTTAGCCCAGAGAGAAGGAGATTAGGGTATTAATTTTTTTTGTCTTCTGAGTATGCTTCTGCCGCATTAAGGCTATTTCTACACTTCAGTTCAGTATGCTGATTTGCCCTTGTGGCAGAGATTTATGATTCACCAAGCTAAACCTCCCTCCCTCTCAGCTCTATTTTTCCATCACTTTTGTCTTGAATGGATTCATATGAGTTTCATTGAGGGGAAAAAGGAAGCCATTTGGAATCAGAGAATCATAGAATGGCTTGGGGTGGAAGGGATCTTAAAGATTATCGAGTTCCAATCCCCCTGCCATGGGCAGGGACACCTCCCACTAAAGCAGGTTGCTCAAAGCCCCATCGAACACGGCCTTGCTTCTAGGGAAACAGTGCTGATTCAATAAAACAGGAAAAATTCACCTGTGCGCAGAATTAATGGCACTAATAGGCACACACAGAACATCTTAAAAAATAATTTAAGCAAACATAACTGAAGAGAAGCTTAGCAGCATCTCTCAGGCACATAAGTATTTTGACTGTGTTGTTGTGCAAAAAGGCCCAGAAGCATTTTGAGCTCATTTTGGGTTAATTGTTTTTGCAGTTCCTGTTCCTAGAGTGAGAGTTTGGGCTGATCTCCCACCCTAAACTCCATTACTCTCTGTGCTTGCTTGTGCCCTCCCTCTTTCTGTGTGCTCTGGTGCAGTAGGATTTTGCTTCTCAAAATGCACATCCCTTTCTTCAAGATGCCTCACATTTGCAGGTGGACTCAGTTACATCGTTTGTTCCCCAATTCCCCCCCCTTGTTACAGGGTTAATTGCATCTTTTCTAGAGTTCCCATCCATCAGCAGCAGCTCTGTCTGTCTCGCTTCCATGGTGGATGCAGGTGCGTGCGAGAGCTGATTCGGGGCAGATAGGAAGGGGTTTTTTCAAAGTTAACACCAAATTTTCAAGAGAAGTATTAATTAGCAGGCAGTAAATTTTTATGGACTTTGTTGACCTGAACTGATGCTACTGCTTTTAGTCACTGCAGCCACCTTAGTGGCAAATTCAGACTGCGCTTAAACGGGACCCACGTTTCGTGAGTCCTCTGGGGCTGACGTGGAGGGGTTTATTGCTCTGGGAAGGTGGGATTCACACTGTCACCTCCTCCTCCCTGCAGGCCAGTGAGAAGCAGGTTCACTTCGTCGTGTCGCGGCAGACCAGGCAGCAGCCCCCTGACATCCTGCAGGAGACAGGCTGGAGTTACGGCAGCCCCCAGCCCTGTCCCGCCGAGAGGAACAACAAGGTAAGGGCGCAGGCGCTCGCGTGGTTTCTCTGCTGTCCATGGGATGGGGTGTTCTCTCTGGTTTCTGTCACCAGAAGAAGCCTGGCTTGTTTTGCAATGGAAATGTAAAAGCTGTGCTAGTTATTTATCCACTGCTTCTGCCCTGACTCCGTCTGGGGTGGGAAGGGTAGGAGAAGGTGAAGGGCGGTGGTGGGACAGGGGGACACAGCGTCCTGGCCACCGGGCATGAACCCAGCACAGGGCAGTGCGCTCCAACGAAAATAAAGGGCTTATCTGAAGTTTCTCCATCTGGAGCAAAGTCTTCAGGCAAAAAGCTTTCATGCGCTGGCCTGAGAGATTTCCATAAGCTGCTTGAAAATTAGGGTAATTATTAGTCTGTTGCTCATTACTTAAGAAACCTGTGCTCTGACCCGGCTGGCAGTTCAGTGGCTGGAGTCTCCATGGCTGCTGCAATCGTGCTGTCCTTCTGTGGGGCTTTGGACCCCAAAATGTGTTGGTTCCACTCTGGCAGCACCTGGCACTTACTCGGGATGGGGTCTGCCAGGGCTGACAACGTGTAGCATTGCCGAACCCAACCCAGGGCCACGTGGCACAGAGCCACCATCTGCCCCCAAACTGGCTACCAAACTGTCCCCCCCAACCGCTCCTTTGCACCCGGTTACATCATGTGTTTAGTGCTTTTAGACTTGAATAGGCAGAGAGACTCTCGTTGTCAAATATATGAGGTTTTAAAGCAGAAACTAACGTAGCAAGAGCATTGAAAACACCTTTTCTGAGTTTACTCCATATTATTCTGTCTATAGACAGGACAAGCTATGGCCTTGCAGGACCTGGATTTGTTTATTTCACTAAATCTAAAGTCACACGCCTGGCTAATTTACATTAATCACTCCAAGTGTCACCGCTTATGAAAACCCCTTGTGAGCTGGTCCACCTGTGCCAGGGGTGCGTCAGGGAGGTGGGCAGGCAGGTCTGGTTTCAATCCATCCTGCCTGATGGGCAGCCAGATGTGTCCTTAGAGGGGACCTTTGGACTGAACCAGCTGTCAGAGCGGGTGCACAGCTGTCAGCTAGGAGACAAGTCTAACTCTGCATTTTACAAATGCTTAAAGATACTAATTTTTGGCAGGTTTTTTTTTTTTTAACTACATTATGCAGTGTTTTTATGTGTAAAAAATATACTAGTGTCTATTTGCCTGTTTTCAGTTTTCTTTTTCCACAAAGTCACAATCACAGCCCTCGTTAGGTGTGACTGGATCAGCGGGAGTTAAACCAGAGACCAGAGTCAACCCTCGGTAGCTACTACCCAGTAGCAAATAGTGCCCAACTAATCGTGCATCTGCAAGGCATTAGTTCCTAATGAAGTAATGATTTCCCTAGGGAAATACGTGTAGGACAGCAATCAGCTGGGTGTTGCTACTGTACGATTTCTAGTGAAGCTCCAGGCACCTGCTAGCTCTGCCACGTTGATCTGATTAATTGATACCACATGGGATTATTTGGAAACACGACTTGTCTTCCATAAACTGCCCTAGATACTTATTTTCTCTGCCTGTACCAGGTGGTGCTAGAAGGGAATTTCTGGTAAATCCAACATTATTTTGGGTATCTGTGGGATTGAAGGGCCAATGTTGACCTTGCAACAGTCCTTTAAAGACTTATGAATCGTCTTTGTTGGGTAGGTCACGGCTTTTAGGGGGATTTCCAGATTGCCACAAGAGATGGGCACTACATCAGTGCATGAGTGGGTGTGCTGCTGTGGGCTTCTGTCCAGTGCCACCATTTGGGCGCTTTCCAGGAAAGATCACAGCCAAAAAAAAAGAATTCTGAGCTGTTCCTAGGCCCCTGTAGCTTTGTGTGTGTGCAGTGGAGGGCTTACATTGGAGAAAATGATCTGGCAACAGATCAGGAGATCCAAACAGCCGGAGGAGACAATGAGCTTCAGGGATTGTGAGCTTTTGGTCTGATATAATCATTACTGGAGTGTTATTTGCCCTTTTACAAGGTATGAGTGTGTCAGTTCGAATTTCTCATGCATCTTTGCTGAAGGTTTAACTGAACATCATTTGCAATTCAAGTTCTTTTAAACTCTAGACTTTGGCAGACTTGAAATGTTATCTGTTGTTAAATGGACATTAGAGCAGGAGCGATGCTCGCGTGTCCCAGCACAGCACAAGCGCCTGGTCCAAACCCAGACAATGCTTGTTGGATGGACTTCACTGTCAAGGGGGCTTGCTCTGTGTGTGTGGTTTGATGAGTCTGCCACCCACTGCCATCGGTGGGATTGCTTTACTGTGTGTGATAGAGAGATTGCTAACTGGCTTGAATTCTGAGTAATTTCAAGGTGTTTCTTTGTCCCCTGAGCTCACTGTAAGAGGTGACAGCAGGTCAGGAGCGCTCTCTTTGAGGGAAGCAGCTCTCACTGCAGAACGTGTTTGTAAACGTGGGCTGAAATTGGCTCCCAAGTTGTGGCTGTACTCAGCACCAAGAACAATCTCCAGCCTCCAGCAGCTGTCTTGCTTGTTCAACAGCTCAGGAACGGCTTTTGGCCCAGCCCATTGCCCCCCGTGACAGCCCCGTGGCTCCATCTGGACAGCCTGAGGAGTCGGCTCTCTTTCAGCCCAATGCCAATGGCAATCCATCAGCCCCGGGGCCAGCCAGGCGTGTTGGAGGAAGAGGGAGGACGGTCTATGGCGACCACGTCCTCCTCTGGCAGCAGTGCTGCCGGGTGTATGGTGTGCCAGGAGGCTGGTCTCTCCGAGCTGTTTCCAAGGGCAGGGAGCTCGGGGAGGAGGCACGGCCCCAGCGGCCCTGGATGCAGAAAAGAGATGTCAGAAACACTTTCTTGTGCAGCGAGGTTGTTAAGCTGGGCTGCAACGCATAAATGGGCCAGATTCGATTCCTTTGAAGTCAGTGGGAGCCTTGCCATTAATTAAATAGCACTTGCTTTTAATTGGAACGGCTTCCTTACTCCTTTCTAACAAATTGACTAGTACTTAAGACAAATCTGTCACCCTGTTGCTCCAGCAGGCGACGTTTTCTGACCATACGAGCAGGTTAGCCTTCAGGTGAAGTACATTTTCCAAACAGACACAGCTAAGTCTCTTGCCTGCAAGCCACGTGTCAAGGCTTTGATGTTGTGGTAATCTGCTGTAAATATTTATTTTCCAGTAAATATACAGAAAAGAAGAAAAAAAACACCTAAAAAGAGAAGGAGATGAACTGTTATGTTTTTCTTCTCCTGACCTCTGAGGTCACTTCAAAATGACAGAGAAGGACAATTGTTTAGAAGAGAATGCATTGAAATGCAGTCGCTGATAAACATTGCCTTTCAACTGGTTTACTCATTATCAGTCGTACCTCCAAGAAAGCTCTACGTGTGTTTACTGAGAAAGGCTTTACTTTCCTTTCATCACTGCCTTCCTCTCAGCCAAGTCACCCCAGTTCCTTTCTCTCTGCAACCACGTAAAAAATGACATGTGGAAGAGCAACTTCAAAGGAAAACTGGTCCTACATGGCTGAGCATACAACGCCAGTGCTTTTATGATTCTTTACTGCAATGTAACAGGACCATTTGTTACCAAACCCTGCTTTGAAATCTGCTTCTCTCTGCACCAATTCCTCAAAACCAGAGCATTGGCTGGTTTATCCCCTAATGTTTTTGGTGTCTGAGACATGACGGACACTGCATAAGTAAAGGAATTGCTCTGAACACTTGGAGCTGCAAGTCTAATTCCAACTTCATGTTTTGCTACAAAATTTCAGACTGCATTTTTGTGAAATTTAGTGGTGCCCCTATCCCAGGTACTTGAGGCAGTGGCCTTTTCCTGATGGAAAGCTATTCCTTTTCCAAGGGAAAAAGGATGATATTTTTGCACAAACATGGATGAAACGTTAAGCGTAGTTTGCACAAACATAGAACTACTATGTTTAAAACATTTACACCTTAAAGACAAAGGTGAAAGGTAAAAATTATCTGGACTAGCACATTTATATATTTTTAAGAGAGAATATTGTAAAACTTTCAGAAATTTTGAGGTTTATTTGCAAGCTACAAGCAAAATTACTCTGACACAGTGCCTGTGTTCTGCATGGAGCAGATGTGGTATCTCCAAACAACTATATACATTTCATTTTTGTCCCAGTGACTGACAGGAGACCTTTCCACTGAGTTCTTTGCCATTTTTTTCCTGGAGCAAAGTGGCAGCCGCTGTTCTTCTGCTCAAACATCTAGACATCCTTTACTAAGTTGCTAAAAGGTTCTGGGTTTTGTTATTGATGTTGCACCACAGAAATGCTGGTGTGGAGATGGTTCCACTGAACACATCCTTAAAAAAAACCCCACAAAACAAAGGTATCATCTTCCCTACTCCCATAAAAGCTTCTTGTCACTGTCTTCCTTCATCCATCGTTGTTACTGTGGGAGCAGCTGTGGACGTGCGTGCTCCACTTTCTGTTCTGCTGGCCCAGGAATTGAGGTGGAATATCTTTGTGAGATCTCAGATTTCTAAGAGGAGATTAATGTGGCTTTAAATGAGTTTTATAGATTTATAGACTACTTTTGCGTATTGTAAATGTGAGGTAACACTTGTGAATGAGAAGTTTGGGGTTTTTTTTTGAATATACATTTGAAATGTATTTAGCAGCACGCTGTTATATCTACACATGAGACTGGAATGGATGGTGCTGTTCCTGCAAGGGGGCTAGAATCTTCAGGAGTTGATGCCAGGAACACAGTTTATGAAACACTTGAGGAAATCAAAGGAATTAACATTTAAATCCAGATTTTCTGGAGAAGCATCCTTGTCTCTCTCAAGCTCTTCTGTAAGAGCTGGATGTGTTTTAAACGTGACATTCCGTTCCCAGGTTTTGTTGGAGCTTGTGTTGCCTCTCCATCCTGAGGCCGCCTGTGAGTTTGTTTCACCCTCACTCATACAATAGTTATTGCCTGACGAGCCGCGTGTTTGTAATTTTTTCTTTTCAGGGGGAGGAATAAGGGGATGACTGTCCTCAGACAGTAGAGGTGGCTGTCCCAAAGCGACCTTTTAAGCACAAGTAATAGAAGAACACCCTGGAAGCTTCTGATTTTTGACTCTATAACTGTCCTTCTCTTTCACTGAACAGGAACACATATTCTTCAAGTGTATTCCCAGCAATTTATACAGAAACACAAACCTGGAAGAGCAAACGAAGTGTTTATCTTGTAATCTGTCCCCAAGAGTTTTATTCCTTTAACCCAGGTGGACCATTTCTCATTTAACTATACAGATGACGTTCAGACTGCAAGCAGCAAGCTAAGAACCATGACCTGATAGTCAAAGATATGAGGACCACTAGTGATATTAATCTCAAGAGCATTTAAAAAAAAAAAAAAAAAATCAGATTCCTTGTTTACATTTCAAAGATCTGCTTCTATTAGTCTCAACATTAAACCACTTCTGACTTTGGTGAGAGCAGTGCCTGACTTTTAACTCTTAAAGCATGGATTACCTTGGTGGCAGCTCTGACTCCGCAGATGCTTAAGCCTCGGAGAGAGTCCTGGCTGCCATCTGGCCAGGCATGGCAGGCAGCTGGGAAGTGCTTTGGTATTCCCTTAATGAATTCTCTAACATTTTCTCCATCACAGAGCACCCTTCACACCGTCACCTGTCACGAGAAGGTGGTGGCTGTCCGGAAAGATCACACAGAATCGCTGGGAATGACTGTATCAGGAGGAGCATCGAACAGGGAATGGGATTTGCCTATCTACGTGATAAGTGTCGAACCCGGAGGAGTTATCAGCAGAGACAGCAGGATAAAAACAGGTAAAAAGAGGGGTTTTTTGAAAGCCCGCTTTAATTAGAAGGCATCCTTTGAAAAACAGTGGAATAGTGAAAGAGCATCATACCCTGACATCTTCAGCCATCCCATAGATTTTGGGATGCATCAGATTAGAAAGTCTTAAGTCAGCTACCAGAAAGGAATAATATGCATCAGCAACCATCTCTGTGAAGTGGGATGTAGGCATATTCTGGTAGGAAAAAAAAAAGATACAAAAAAAAGTTTATTGCGGGAAAATGAGCTTGCACCACCATCTCCTCACTACTGAAATCTTTATTGTGCAACCTGCATGGGTTTTTAATGTAGATTTTTGTGCTTGTTTGTCATACCGTTTCTTGCTTTGAAAGAAACTTTAGGGAGCAGAATTCCCATCATATATGAAGCAATGTTAGTGCCTTGTGGCTCAATATCATGTCTGGAAACGTTGGCTTCATAACTCCGTTTGGCTCTTGATGTAACAGAGTGATAAAATTAATAGCTTCTCCCCCTCTGCGTGAATAAGCTTTTAGAGTAAGACAAGGAGCATATTTTATTAGTGGGTTTTGCAGGAATAGGTAGGCAGTAGAGGAATGGTGAAACTCTCAGTTTTCAGGATGTTACGTCTCCAAGAGCCATGTACCATGGTACCCTGCATCCAGCAACCACACAGCTCCCCGCCCCCTTGCCCTTCCTCCCCTACGCTCTGCTTCAGCCCAGAAGCTGGAGGGAAATCCTGAGTGTGGGGGAAGCGAAGGCACCCAAAAGTGGGGGAGAATAGCTGTAGCCCAGCCGAGCCCCATGAGCCACCCTCCCTTTTGCAGGAGCTATGGCTGCTCATCAAAACCCATCTAAGAACATAACAGGAGCCAACCAGCAGGTTTTTCCCTTTCCCCCTGCTGGGAAATGACTGCCTCTCAGTGGGATACATTTTCCAAAAAAACCCAATATTCATCATGAGGCAGCACGGAAAATTCAGCCTAGTTAATCTGATAAAATTAGAAACAAATGAATACGTGATGTTATAACAGCTCCATAAGCCTCCACGGTTTAGAGCAGCCCTTAGACTGGTATCTGTCTCATCGGGGCAGACCGTGAGAAGAGGTTAATGTCCATGTCCCACTGCCGGTGGAGCACCCCCTGCCTGGAGGAGCATCCAGAGGGAGCGCAGAGGGCACCCAGGGAAGCCCTGGTGTTGGAACATGCTGTGGAAGCAGCCGGAGCACTCGGCACCACGGCTGCTTGCATGACGCCTTTATTGTTCTCCCTGTAGTAATTGAGGTCAGCTTTGCATTTTTCTCTGAAGCTGCTGTGCCTTCATTAGAAATAAGGCACACAGAAAGATGTTTTGGCTTGGGGCCGTTCAAACAGGCATTAACATTAAAATAATAATGCGTTATTCCGCAAAGCAAACTGTACGAAGAGCCAGCTGGAGCGGCCATCCTCAGCATAGGGAGGGCTGGGAGAAAACCACCTTGGAGCTTTCAGGTTTCAAGCTCAGGCTGAGTAGAAAAGTCGTTAGCTAGAAGTGGGCTTTGGAGACCTGGACTAGCACCAGGTGGCCCTTACCAAAGCTTGTTGGTACTGCAGGGCCCTGTCTGTGCCATCCAGCTCCAGATGCAGGATGTGACGTGACAGGAAACCAGGACCAAAGCCTCGGCGATGCTCCTGTGTAGGGGAATTCAGCCTCTTCCCTCATGCCTTTGGCATGTTTACCAGCATATGCTTCACAACCACGTTAAGCGATAGGATTAACAAACAGCAAGCTCTTGGCCCTGGCTTTGTCTCGCTCGTGGGGATGGGGAGGGGGTCCTGGAAACACTTGCAGGGTTTTTTTAATCATCTGTTTTACGGGTC
Organism: Arenaria interpres; assembly: GCA_013399435.1. Classification (NCBI taxonomy): domain Eukaryota; kingdom Metazoa; phylum Chordata; class Aves; order Charadriiformes; family Scolopacidae; genus Arenaria; species Arenaria interpres. Next base: position 276,597 of record VXAK01017938.1, read on the forward strand.
TCAGGTGACATCCTCCTGAACGTGAACGGGATCGACCTGACGGGGGTCAGCCGGAGCGAGGCCGTGGCCCTGCTGAAAAACACCAACTCGTCGGTGGTGCTCAAAGCCCTGGAGATGAGAGCGTGTGACGCCCAGGAGGAGCGGGGCCACCTGCCATCCCCCGGAGCCGCGCAGGCCACCTCCGAGAGCAGCGAGTGGTCACCTTCCTGGGTTATGTGGCTGGGGCTGCCACGGTAGGTCCGCAGATTGCATCCTCTTGCTGAAGGGGAGTGGGAGGAAGGATTTGTATTTTCTGGCAATTCTTTCTCTTGGCTTGATTCATTGCACTGACATCTTAATTAAATCCAGGCTCTGTCGCAGGCTTGACTCTAAATACCTCCCTTTTATAAACGGGTATGCGTACAGGGAAAAATAGACACGTAGGTCCCCTTGCAAAGGGAGGAAGAGATCCCAAATTGTTCCAGTCTTGAAAAACAGATGTGGCACTTAGGGAGTGAAAGGCAAAGTTTGCAGGGATACGGGAGCTTGCTGAAACTGGGGTCTCGGCTCGACCACCCTGCAGAAGGCAGAGCTACCCCTCCTGCAGCTCTGGAGCCCTGCTCCTCCGCCAAACCCAGCTGAATTGTTTGACTTTGCCCAGATGTTGCAAAGAGCGTGCAGTTGGCCGGTGTCTCCCAATCACCTCTTTTAACCCCACCCCCGGCTGGAAGAAGTGCATTTGTCATGCACAGGAAGCAGCTGCGTTGTCGTTTCAGGGAGGGTAATAAAAGCCCCATCGGTTCTCTCCCGCACGCCCGGGGTGCGGGGTGTGTGCCTGCAGCTCCAGCGGCGTACCGTGAGGCGTTCCGTCAGGGCGCGTGGCGAGCCCGTCCCTGAACAGGCGAAGCCGGCGTCACAGGGTTGAAATTTGGTGTTCAGTTTTAAGGCGTGAAGAATTTAGCTGGCAGATGACTTTTGCCCGTTCTCCTAACCCTGGCAACAGTTCAGAGTGTCTTTTCTCTTTTAGCGGAGGGCATCAAAAGGTGGTCTGCAGACCAGGTGGGCTTTCGCTCTAGGCACAGTTTCAGGGCTCCTCTTCATTTCCCAGGCTCACGTACCAAATTAGATGGTTTCCCTCCCTCTGGCTTGAGCTGTTTTGAGCTCGTTCACCTTGCAGCAAGGGCTGCTGCGATGGCCACATGTGTCCCAGGGCTTGGTCTGAGGTTAAGAGCTGTGTAACATGTGCTGAAGCACTGCAGAGCAGAAGGCAGGCTCTGTGTGTGTCACTCACAGATGAAAGGTTCTTCCTCCAGTGGAGAGGACTATGTGCTTATTCCTGCGAAAGAAAAGCAGTAAAAAAGAAAAAGCAGTACATGTCTGGTCCATAACTCGCTACCCCGGGCAATGGTAGATTTTTCTCACCCAATCTCGCTGCAGACAGGCAGGCTCAGGGAGGTCTTTGTTCCTGCTCGTTTCTTCTGCACTGGAGCACAGGTAATGCTCCCAGCAGAGAGAGAGCAAGCGGGCTCGAGGTCTTATAGGTGCTGCAATCTTCAGTGCCGAGTCTTGCCTTTCATCTCCACCCATTGCTGGATGGGATGAAACAATTGCACCCTGCCTTCGCCTGGCCTAACCCCACCTTCACTGTGCTATGTAGAAAACCTGAGCTGCTTGGTTATTATCTTCTACCCATGGCTGCATGAAGTCCTCATGTCCTCAGCAAGGTGATGGAGCTTTGCAGTACTGCAGACTTGCGTTCTGCTTTAAGTTTTGGGAAGAAAAGGCATTTTAAAAGTGGTTTCTAAGCTCCCTCTGTCCCCCCAACCCTCAAAGGCTGTGTGTGAAGCCATTCCCACCTCCTTGGTCCAAGGTGTCCCCTTGGACACCAGCCCCAGTGTCAGCAAGGCTGCAGACAGGAGGTCATCGTAACTGTGACCCTGGGCACAGAGCACAGCGTGGCCAAAGCAAAGCAGGGGACCAATGCTAATTAGACATGACAGTAACAAAGGTGCACTGTATCCTTATTAGTAGTTGGTTGGTTGAGTAGGGGTGCGAGGATGAGGTCTGGGTTGCTCACTAGGTATTATCAGACCCTTTGGTCTTGCCCAGCGTCAGTGTGCTGACCCTCTTACTCTGGTACTGATTCTCCAGGGCCCACACCACACATCTGGAAGACCTTCAGCAGGTTCTCTCCCCAGGACCTGTACCACATTGACTCATTTCCCTCCAGTCTGAGCATTTAACCTTTCCCTATCTGGCTTTCTGTTTGCTTTTGGCAAGGATCACATCCCACTAGACCCCAAGGTATCGCCCGCAGTCTCGTGTGCTTTCTAGGCTGCTACAGAAAATTGTTCTCTGTCCAAATAGATGTCTGACAGGTCCATCTTAGTGAAGATGCCTGATGTGCAACTATGGGGCAAGATGGATGGTGAAGATTCACCTCCCTTAATTAAGACTGTGATGACATTAGTAAAGCCATACCATTTGCCAGAGGGACTGCTCCAAGGTGTGTAAGTCTAAGAATGTTTGGTACAGCTGATGGAAAAGCAGAAATGTCAAAATCATGACTCTATAGGATCATGCAAGGTATTTGGGAAGATGGACAGGATGGGGAAACGCCTACATGAGGAAAGCTGAACAAGTAGAAAAGGCAGTAACGCCAGTAGGCCAGGAATCGGCATGATTGAAAAAAAAAATAAGAGGTGGATAGATGGTGGAATCTTTAAATTCCACTGAGAAGGAGAGATGTGGCTCTAAGGCAAGCCATGGCGGTGCAGTGTGAGTGTCTGCTCACAGCACGCAAGGCGGGGAGTGGAGAGGCAGCCTGAGATATCACAGCTTAGAGCAGGACTCTTGGGCTCAGGAAACCAAGGAAGGAGAGTCCTTCCTTCCACGTTCAAAAAACACAGAATTTTGATGAAAAAGCCCGTGAAGGATGGTCCCATAAAATGTGCTAAGTTGAGGTAAATGCTAGGGGATGTCTACAGACCTCTGTCCATGACTTATGAAGTAGAAAACAGGCAAATGTTAATAGAAGCTACATGATTAAGTGTGCCTTCCTCACTTTTAAAGCTGGTGTACTGTAAATTCTCTGTACTAGCACAGAACTTGCCCCGTTCCCGAGGACTGCATACATGTTACAACGATGGCACAGCTATCGAGAGTTACCGAATAACCCTGTTCTTCTGGATGAAGTCAGTAGCAGCAGAAATCAGACAGGTTATCTGACTCCTCGCTTCCAAAGCCTTGGAAAAGCCGTCCTGCGTAATTTAACTTTTCGTGGATCTCACTTAAACTTCAGCCCTTTCCTTCTGAGATCTTACAATTGGCCTGGGTCGCTTTTTGTACGGCTTGATAGCACATAAACAACTCTCTCTGTTCTTTCTGTAGTACAATCCAATACGTGGCGGTTATAAAACAGCCCCACATGTGCATCTGACATCTGTCAAAACTTGGCCGGCGGGCAAGCGGAGGGGCTGGGGGCTGGGCCTGGGAAGGAAGCAGTGATGCTGGACCTCAAGCATTCCTGCCCCCAAGACTTATTTCAGGGTAGCTAATTTAATTGTTTGTTGTTGAGGAAGACAGGTCTCCTTTCTTGTTTGGAAGGAGTTGTTGCTGTGAGGCGCGCACAAAGGAAATAATGCGGAGCAGCTGGGGAAGAGCCTTTCCCCAGCCCCGTGACGGGTCTTCTTCTGCTCGTGCTTGTTTTCCTGCTCTCCTTTCTTTGCTCTCCTCGCATTTCCTTCCCCCAGCTAGCACTTAAAAACACTTTATAGATCATCCTGTCATAACGTTTACAAACATTAGTACTTCACACCAGGGCTTTCCTTCATCTGTGGAGTGAGATGAGAAAGACAGGAGGTGGCCATAGTCATTCTGCAAACCAGAGGTAGAACTGGACGTAAAACATGGAACTAGGACAAAAACTCCACCAAATTAACTCCATCCGGGCCGTAGGGCTCTGATGGGAGTAATTCTCAACTATTACTGTATTCCACTGCTAGTCATCTACTGTAATGGGGCAGGGGGAGGGAGTAATGATTTTCATACCTGTTTTTGCTGAAGTCCTCCTGAAGTCAGGCTGGTTCTGATTCCCAGAGCATAAGGCTACTCTGGCTTTGCGAAAAGCAGCAGGGAATTGTACATTTAACTACCTGAAAACGGGCACTTTTAGATTCTTCTTGCACCAGTAACTGATGCTCAGTTGTAGTATTTCTTATGCTATGACCCCGTGTCTAGACACTGTTTATCCTTGATAAGGATAAGTCTTGAAATCTGAGGCAAGTTCACACGTGAACTACTCCTTGTCCTCGGCTTTTGGAGAGTTTGCAGATAGAGGCAGAAGAGTGCCAGCCGCTCCCTTCCGAGGCAGAGGAGGGTTCTCCTCGGACCGGCTGCGGTTGAGTGGGTGATGGCAGTTTAACTGGGTCAAAACACCCAGGCAGGGGCTTTCGTTAATCTGCTCAAACCCACTAAGCGTCTTCGGATGACGCGGGTCCTTATTTCATTTTCTCTCTGTGACACTTTCTCGCCTGACTTTATTCACGGCGCAGCCGCGAACGGGCCCCCGTGAACTGACTCCCTTGGGGCTGCTCTTTGCTGGCAGCTCCGCTTAGGGACTGAAATATTTGGGGCGAGGGGTGACAGCACCCGGCACGGCTCAGATGGGCCTCCCAGCACCCTGTCCCCATCTCTGACAGCAGTAATCACGCAGAGCTGATGGTGCGCTGCCAGCTTTATACCCTCCATCCCATAGGATGGAGATAAGGAAACATCAATTTAAAGGCGTAAACACGGCCTAGCCACCCCTATTCTGTCAAGAATCATAGAATCATATGGGGTTGGAAGGGACCTCTGGAGATCATCAAGTCCAACCCCCCCCACCGGAGTGGGTCTACCTAGAGCAGGTTGCACAGGATCTTGTCCAGGTGGTTTTTGGATGTCTCTGGAGTCGATCTCCAGCTCTGGTCAGTGTGATGGGTGGGACTTGGCTTGCACCAGGCGCCCGCCGCAGCTCAACACCCCCAGCAGGATGAAAAAAATAGGAAGAATGAGAGTGAGAAAACTCATGGGTCAAAGTAAAGACAGGGAAATCACTCACCCATCGCTCTTGTGGGCAGAACAGACTTAGCTTGGGGAATTTAACTTCAAACACCTAATTACGAACTTCGGTATTGGGAACCAAAGCTGACAAACGTGTAAACACTTTGGAAAATGCCTTTCCTCCCTTTTTCCCACAGTCAGCTTCACTCCGGCACCTCTTCTCCTGCTTTCCTGGTCTCCACTGCCTTGTTATCACAGTGAGTTCACCCGTCCCTCCGGTGAGGGGAGCGGCAGCACAGGGGGATGGAGTCAGGACAGAGTAGTTTATCTCTGCTGCTCCTTGTTCCCAAGTGTTTCCTCTGCTCTGGCAGAAAAAACCAAACCTGATGCTCGTGTGCTATGTCTATTTTACTTAAATTTAGCATAGGCTTTGACAGCAAATGCATATTTCTGCTTTCTGGCCTGATGGAGACCGTGCAACTGATAACTTTACAGACTGTATGTACAGAAGGCACATAAGCCTCGGTTGTCTTCACGGCCTGTTCTTCTCCTGTCTTTACCCTCTCGGCTTTTCCATTTCTAAGCCATTAGGATTTAGCTGATCGCCTTTCACTTTCAGTCATGTCCTCCTTACGGCAGCAAGCACAGCGCCAGGCCGCAGAGCCCCCCAAAATCAACACTAGGTAATAGCACTACCGCCTGCATCCTGGCATCGCTTGGTCGTGACCTTGATAAGCACCATCAAACACAAGCGGGCTTAAGTGATTTTGCACGTTGAAGAAGTCCACAGATGGTAAAGCGATAGCGCCTGGCTGCTGAGGAAAGAAGCAAACGTCACCTGTTTCTTACATTAGCAGCCAGTGAAGTCTTGTGCAAATATTATATACCTACCACCCTGGCAGCAGGTGAATATTTGTAGGTCCTGAGGGACTAATCTAGCATTACTACACAATCCTGCTGTGAAACACAGCAAAAGCACCATTTGACAAACAAAAGTTTAAAAAAAGCTAGACGCATTGGCCTTTAAGATGCATGTAAGATAAATAACTTACCTTTTTATAGAAGAAGCGTCGGCTGTTTCTTAGAAAGCTAAAGAGTCTCTGAAGAGAGCTTGTAGCAGTTCCTTGCCACAGACCAGCCCATCGTTGCAGATTTGGAACAGCAGAAGGATTTTCAGGCTCTTCAGTTATTGCTGGGTACAGCGATGATGATGATGAGTGGGTTAAGTACTAAGCACAGAAATTTTGGTTGCTCTGTAGCTAATGAAACTAATGTGGTTTTTTTTAACCAAGCAGGAAAAAAGACAACAGCCCAAAGCAGGTATCCAGGTTATTAATGTGCTCAGAGCAACGGGCAACGCCTAAGAGTCTAATAACCTTACTACTCTTGCGTTCCCCTATTCCTTGTTTAAGCTAAACTTTGACTCAGCATAACTTACACTATCGTAAAATACATGTTAAAGACAGGGGAAGAAGTAGATTTCAGCTCTCTTACCATAAAACACTGCGCTAATGGTTACGGTGAGGACATTAGTGCTCCCGAGCACTGATGGACACCGGCAGGCTTCTCTCCTCTGCCATGCTGCCACTCGCCGTGTCACTTGATAAGAAAAGCTCAGGATCCCCTCTTCCACTGGTCACCTCTGTGATTTTGGGCATTCTGGCTCATCTCATTGGCCTTGAAATGTCTTAGCTTTGACAGTAGTAAGTGTCTGACTGCTTTTGACACAGTTAATGACACACAGGCTCTTACCCAGAAGACAAAATAAGTCACTGGACTGTACAAGGTAGGTGAAACACCCTCTGCAATGATGGCTCACAAATATTAAATCCAGTCTCAGTTACTAAGTGCTTTTCCTCCACCCCTTTCAATTGCAACCATACCACTTGCATTAATTCTTACCCTATGAAACAATTTATTTACTATTTTAACCCCAAGATTACCTCGCAGTTTTACTTTTAGGATAACTGGTTGTGGAACGCAGCGCTATAAAAACCAGAAGGGAAGTGTGGGTGTCTACTGCAGTGGGACTTCGGTGCTCTTTTGCATCTTCAAAGCGCTCTACGGGTGTATGAAAAGGCGGATTCCTCATTAAGGCTTCATCAGTACCTCAAGTTAACTGCAAGACGTTTAATTAGCCCGGTTTCTTTCAGGTATTTGTACAGCTGCAAAGAAATCGTATTGCGAAGGAATACAGCTGGAAGTCTTGGCTTCAGCATCGTAGGAGGTTATGAAGAACATACAGGGAACAAACCATTCTTCATCAAATCCGTTGTTGCGGGAACACCAGCGTATAATGACGGCAGAATTAGGTAACGATAACTATCTAATGAAAAGTGGCATTTAAGTAAGTCTTTCATCTGGTTCATTGGTGGGTTTTTTGTTGTTGGTTGTCTCTTTTTTTAAAAAAACAAGTTTTCATGAAGACTTTTCATGAAGTGTTGGGGGAAAAAGGACTCGCTGGTAGAGAACTAACTCCAACAGATCTGGCAATAGAACATAAGTGTCCTGCCCTTTAATAGACTTGCCTTCATAGCAGAGTATTTTCAGATGTCTAGCGATCACTAGTATAGGAGTAAGTGTAAAGATAAGTCAGTTTGATCGCTGGGGTAGCACCTGCCAGCACAGAGCACCTTTCCCACATCCCCAGCTCAAAAAAAGCCCCAACCAACCACCTTCCCTGCAAACACCAATATGATTTAAGCCAGTAAATGCAGAATTACGGAGCAAACTTAAATCAATTAAGAAGTCTTAAAACATACTTTGTTCAGAGCACGGGCCGTTCCCGTCTGGAAGAACTATATCCTATTTTCTTTCAAATACGTCTAATACGAAAAAGCAAACCACAAAACAACAAATAACCCCAACCAACCCAAGTGAACTATTTTCACCTGCTTTGCTCCCTTACTCATGAACTGTAGTTATCCACAGAAGGAACAGTAACACTCGTTTCTTCCCCTTTTTCCCAGCTTAAGGACACGCTTTGGCATTATCAAATGTTTAAGGTAAGACTTCACCTCGTTTAATCATTCTCTCACCTTTGCCTTTGTTTTTTTTCAGATGCGGTGACATCCTCCTTGCTGTCAACGGCAGGACCACATCGGGAATGATGCACACCTGCCTGGCGAGGATGCTCAAAGAACTGAAAGGAAAAATCACTCTCACCATTGTGTCCTGGCCTGGGACTTTTTTATAAAACACGGAGAGTGTAACAAGTAATTTAAAACAGAAAAAAAAAAAAGGAAAAAGGAACATCAGTCTTCGCCTTTTTGGGGGAGTCAAGTATGTGTTTATAAAGAAAAGGTTTGTGAAATTTCAATCTGCATGTCAAGAAAAGTCAAGTGTAGGCAAAGCAAGGACACCTGTCAGAAAATCGCTCCAGAGTGATTTAAGGTACAGACTTAAGTTTTTTCTTCCTTGTGTTCTTAAGGCTTTTTTGTTGTCTTTTTTTAAGAGATATATATATTTAATGCATTATAACAATAATGAAATTTAAGGAGCAGCAGCTCCTACTCACCCACTTTATTTTAATTTACAAAAAGAAGTCCTTGAATAACTTATGAAAAAATCTCTTGCAATTTTTCTAGTTGCAAAAAAATCAGGTGAAGGTTTTTATCCAACACAATAATAGCACTTTGATTATGTGTATTTTTCATGGTCAGCATGAAGCTGGTATTTTCAAGACTTTCAAGTACTGTTTGTTAGTCTGTAAAACTGTGAATTAAATTTCTAAAATAATTAAAAATAACTGTAACTGTGTACTTGTACAGGCATTATTTTCACCCAAAACCAAACGACCTCGTTTCCCTGGTATGTTTTGATTAATACTATTAAGCTAGGATTTTTATATACAGAATTATTGTTTGTAAGGAAGTACACTGCACCCTGCTCATACCATCGTCAGTCTTCTAAATAGCACCCTGAGAGGGCAGTACAATGTTTGCAGGACTGCCAGGCCAATTGTACTTCATCCTGTTCTGGATGGAGTAAATCTGAAAGTGATCATGGTCTTACATTTTCCTTAAAATAGTTGTTTGCCTTTCCCTGCAAATTACCCATGTTCCAAAGTCTTATTTTTTCCTCAGAAGCTGGCAATGGGAAGAGGATATGCTTGTTAATCTTTATCATGTTAAGGACAGCTGTTCCCCTAGAACAAAGACTAAAATGAACTTTCTCTTAAGCCACTGAAAAGCAGCAGGGATGATTATCCAGCTTAACTCACCCCTATGCACCCACACAAACCAGACGTAATTACCAAGTGTACAATCACCGCACTCAGCGCTCCATCAGACTAAGAACAATCAGCACCTTTCCCAGTTTTCCTAATTTTTTTTTTTCATTTCACCTTAGTAAAAGGTTCTTGAAGAGTCTGCAATCCCAGCCTGTCCCTGTAGTAAAGGATGACCTTTTCAAATACGAACTCCAAAAGCTGTACTAAACACACACTGTTCCAGATGTTGGTATATAATAAAGTGATAGCACATTGTTTCTAAAGTCAGTAAAACAATGACCTTCCCACTGGCTTATGAAAAAAGGAGACAATTTAATACAAAGAATTTAAGCCCTACGTATATTGTAAGCGCATAAGCCTCTAGCTGCAAGATGTTTTCTCACTGTTTCTTAAAAGACAAAGTCAGTCCAGGAATCTTAACATGAAAAATTCTTCTTTTATTTTCAAAAAAAACCAAAGTAACCTTTGATTTCAAACTAACAGAACAAGATTAAGAGCAAATTATTTTAATACCCAGAAAAATAACAAGATTTATAGTAATCTATTTCTGGCACTAATATATATGCAAGTAGGCAAAAATCACACAAGCCTATTCCACAGGGGCAGCTTCAGTGTTTTCCTGTTCAGGAGCAGGTTCGCCGCTGGCTTCTTTTCCTTCTTTGCTTCTTTTGGATTTTTTGTGTTTGTGCCTTCTGTGGCTGTCTCCTTCTTCGCTGTCGTGACGACGTCTGCTGTTACTAAATAAAGAGAGAGAAAAAAAAAATACCTCAAACAATTGCATGACACTTCAGGTCCCACATAATTACAGAGTACCAAAAGAACAGCCTTTGCATTCATATTTGAAAACTGGCACCTGCTTCTGTTCCGACCCATGTAGTATTTGGATGTTAGCACCAAACGGAATTTTTCATTTAATGGTACATACATCCACCCATCCTGTACTTTTTGTTGGGAAACTGGAATGATTTTTCACATTTGTAACCCATATTCTAATAGCAATACTTTTCATAATGTCACATCCCTATGGGCATCCCTTAATGGTTTAACATTCTTACTGACCCCGTTCCCTAGACTTAACCTTTACTTCTAACTTAACAACAATCAAGTTGAACAATTTCTATCGAGTGACCATGAGGGTTATTTCACTTTCTAAGAATCGCTGTTGAGTTCTTACCTTAATGCTGCTAATCTCAGCTTCACTCCACTTCTTTCTGACCTACCATTTTTATCCTTCTCTCCCCAAATTCATAATTTCTGTTCACTAGCTGCGACTGTCACATACATTATCCAATATGAACTTACCTGGGGCCAACATCACTTTTTGTCTGACCACATTTTATATGGCAGACTTGTTCCAAGTAGTACATCTAAGTGTTTACAGTCTTTCCACAAAACTCCAGTTTGTTTGGGGTTCTTTCAAGAATTTACTTTATTTTTTTAAACTGTTTGAGTCTTTCATATCCTATTAAAATAAAAAAGGAAATCAAACCTTCGAGATGACTTGTGTCTAGTCTCTTCTTTCTCTCTGTGTCTTCTGTCCCTGTGTCGGTCTTCCTTCTCTCTACTTGTTCTATGGCGGTCATAGCCTCTTTCTGCGTAGTCTCTGTACCTGTATCGTTCTTCATCACTGATTAAAACAGAAGACATTTTCAGGACAGCAGTACGTATATTAAAACAAAGAAATTCTTACACACTCTCAAGATAAATGACAGAAAAACTCAATGTTGTTTCTGGGTTTCTAAATGAAATCCACAATGTATGCTGAAAGGACATTGAGCTCTTCACTTCACACACTAGACTTCTGTGGCTGATCTAATTTTCAAAGAGGATTGTTCGATACAAATGGAAGGAAAGAAGAATACAACAGCGTCACATTCTTACCATGAGTGCTGCCCTGCCACAATGCTGGTAAAAACCCAGAATTTACAGAGATACATATATATATTTACACACAATAATACAATTATATATACAATAATAAAATAAATACAAGAATTTAAAGGCTTTACTTAAGAACACATTTCCAAATTTTGACTTGATGAAAAGGACAATTCTAAGACTTCAGTGAAATTTCAGAAAAAATTGAAAATGAGAGTGGTATCTATAGTTAGCCAACACCACTCAAATGCTGTATTAGCACAGCTTAAAAAGGCATGCTCATTTCATCATTCCTCTACCAAGAAAATCCTACCCAGGTAAAGTGTCCCGTATCATTTGACAAGGAGACTTCAATACAAATGATTTACTGTAACTAATTATGTATCATCACATGAAGTCTATATAACCATAGTTTGCAAGACCACTGCCAAGTCCTAAAGAAAAACACAATGTGACCAGGCTTTCTGAGGCAGTAATTAAAACAGGTAACAACTTAGATATTATTAAGCTACCAGAAGCCTAGTGTTTCACGCCTCCTATCTTTGCCAACATTGGCCATAAAAGAAAGTCTCTTCCTGAGATCCCTGACAGCAGCAGAACAGACCAGACAGGTGACTCAAGAAGAACAGCTCAAGCCTAGAGAGATTTCTCATTCCTGGAGTAGTGATAAAACAGTTTTATCTGCCACTGAAGACATTACATCAGTGATTATTACAGGTATGCATGAAAACTCAGACTGAGAAGGGTGAATGCCTGATGCAACAGCACTAATCTTTCTATGAATCTCTGTATGATTACCTCACGAAGCAAATTTCAAAAATAAGCAATTTAAGACCCTGTAGAGAAGCATCAACCACCCTGCAGAAAATCCTGTTTTTCTAAGGGACATGTAAAATATTCACACATCAAAATCAGGAAAACTGATAGCTATTACTAAAGAACTCAAAACTTATGACTTGTTACTGATTAATAGGGCTGCATTGATTAGTGCCTGTATGGTTATAAAATCGTATATTAAAATCTTGTAAGATTTTATGATGCACTTATAACTACAGATCTGAGAGTAAGCTGATCAAATCCTGCGAAGTACATTTGTGACACATCACATTTCCAACCTCAGCCTGTAGGCAGGCTGAGGTTGGAAAGCGTGACTGGAAGTCATCTGGTCCAAACCCTGGGTCAAGCAGGGCCACCAGGACCAGCGGTTGCCCAGGACCATGTCCAGACAGCTTCTGGATAGAGTAGAAACTTGAGGGTAGAAACTGCTAGCTTTTAGGATGTCGTGTTGAAGAGAAGACCAGCCTAGCTTAGCTTACACAGCAGCTAGTTTTGCAATTCAGAATAACAGTCTTCATTTGATCTATGTTTGAACTGTTTCTTAATTTGATGTGTAATAAAGCAGCACCCTAAAGACAGCGCATCCCCGGAGAAGTCTAGTAATAAAGCTCAGTTTTAGGGTATTAAAAAAAAATGTATAATGTTAAAAATGAAATAAATTAAAATTAGGTTCTGAAATCTACCAAAGTTATAACCAAAGGAAAATCTGATTTGAAGGGGAACCCAAACTTTTTTTTAGATGTGGGATTCCTGTACCAACACACCTTTAAAAGTGCCACTAGTCATCACAATTTTAGAGCCGCACATTTCTGCAGGCTTGCAGGGAAAGAAAAAGGTAGAGCCAATTCAGCTACAGTTTACTCCCAACACCTGATATTATTTCCCAGAACTAATACTTTGATGATGAGTATTTAATTAAAAAGTTAAAATTTGAATGTCTAACACTGCCTTCTGGTGACCTTGCCATAAGAAAGTAGATGGGTAGCTTTGTTTCAAAGCTGAGATCCAAAACCTTTAATGTTAACCTACAGTCTGCATTTGCCCCATTACACAACTATTTTAAAACACTCCAGAAAAGTTTAAAAATATTACTGATACTCCTTTTTAAACCTTATTTTGGCAAACTACTAAGGAACCATGACAGCTTGTAAGTGAGCCTGAGACTAAACAACCTTTTTGTAAGTAGAGCAAGAAATCAGTTTGCCAAGTCCAGTATGTTGGGAGCTTTCAGGAACAGGAATAAATGCCATGTACCCAGCGTTACACCAGTGATCTCCTCCCCATTTTGTATCTGGACTTATGTTAAAGTTATCGAAGCCCTCCAGGGACAGCCTTGAGAGCACTACAAACTTTGAAGTTACCTGTGCCCTCCTGGCAAAGAAGCTCAAAACCAATCCATAAAATCTTCATTCTCTACACTTCTGGTTACTTTTTCAAAACAGACTACAAGCTATTAACTTCACAAATCAGGAGATCTCACTTTGGCAGAGATGCCCAACTTCCGATGTCTGTATTCAAAAACTTCCCCATGTATTCAAAAACCCTTCAGCAAAGAATTACAGAAGGATTCAGACTGGAAGGGACTTTGTAGCGGTCACTTGGGCTAAAGCCTCCTCAACACAGGGCTAACTCAGAAGTCTGATCAAGTTGCTCAGGACCTTGTTCACTCAAGCTTTGGGTACCTCTGACGCTGGAGATTCCATGACCTCTCTCCACAACCTCTCTTACCACCTGATTACTCTTTCTGTGATTATTCCCTCCCTCCATTTAATTCAACTCGAATTTCCTTTGCTGTGACTTTTAACTATTGCCTCTTGTCCTTCTTCTGTGCACCTTGAAAAAGAGCTTGGCTCTACCTTCTCTATAACCACACATTAGGTAGTTAAAAATAGCCTTTAAGACCCCTCCTCATCCTTCTCCTTTCAACCTAAACAAACTCCATCCCCTTCACCCCACTAACCACCCTGTCAGACCTCCACTGGACTCTCCAGTCTGTCAGTGTCTTTTTTCCTACCAAGGGTCCCAAAACTGGGCACGTTATTTCGCATGTTGTATCAAGTGCCAAATAAGAGGGGAACAACAGCGTCCTTCACCTGTGGGCTACACTCTAATGCAGCTCAATCCATTTTGACCTTTTCCACACATTGAGTGCCAAGTCCTGTTCAGTTTGTTGTCCATCAGGACACCAAGTCCTTTCCTGTAAAGCCGATTTCTAGCCAGACAGACCCTCGTCTGCTCTGCTGCTCAGCATCGTTGGGTTCCAGGACCTTAGAAATACAGTTGTTGCATTTTGGTTTTGTTTTTCAAATTGCTGAGGAAGAACTACAAAATGGTAAGGTATCAATCAAAGTCCAAAGTTTACATTTTTAGTGGTAACTAATTGACTTGAAACTGTCAAAACAAAAAAGAGAAAACACAGTCATTGCAGAAAGGACAACAATTCAAAAAAGAACGGCATCTTCTCAAGTGGGCAGACCGAGATGTATTGTAAAAAATGCACAGTTTAATCTGAGGATGGCAGGGTAAAAGGTAAAACAGAATATAAAGGGAGCTGAAGGTTCATTTTGAAATCACATTTTGGTTATACTAATAAAATAAAAATAATTCCCATTTTCTTACAATTTTGAGTACTATAGCACAAATACAGGTTATTTATCTGGGAAAGAAGGGCTAAAAACATTGAAAGCAGTAATTTCTGAGCAGTAAAAAAAGCTAAAGATGATGCTTACTCCAAATCCCACCACAGTGTTGCTTGACAAAGTTTAAACAAAGGGAATTTAAATAAAAGTAATGGATCTGTGCAGCCTCTAAAATAGTTCACATTCTCTTCCCCCATAGCTCGTTTCATTCTATTTTCTTAAGTGCGTAGAATTGAAAATAAACCTTCTTAAAAAACATTACGTCTGCACGTTCTGTTTTAAGCCTCTCCCACCATCTCTGGGACTCCCAAACCAACTTACACTAGTTAAGGGCCTCCTGTTTTCTTACATGGCCATGTGGCAACAGCTTTGCTACAGATGGTGGATAATTTAGTCACATAAAAAAGTTGAAGCCTGCTCTTCCCCCTCCTTTACAGATAACTCTGGCAGCAGCACAGAGATTTCTCGAGGCCTGGAAGCTATTAAGGTTCATTTCAAGCACCCTTGAATGACCAGGCTTCTTTCTGGCCTTCAATCAAGCTGTCTGAGAAACAGATGTTTAGATTGGTCTTGAGTTCTCAGGAACTGACCCTGGAACACAGCACACACACACGGGTGAGGACATCACCACAGCAGCATACGTGGAAAATCCCCTGTCTTGCACCCAGTTTGGGTCTTCAGTTAACAATCATCGTGCAAAAAATGTCATCTCTCAACTGAAGTAATGTTGACTCCGGGTGCTCTTATTTCCCACAGCGTAAAACCACTAGTAAAAACAATCCGCTTAACAGCTAACATATATATTCTGCAAAAACTGAAACTTAACAAAAACCACTGAGAAAAGCGCCAGGATGTTTACCCCAAAATACTTAGCAAAATAACGAGCGAAGTAAATTTAGATAAATCTGGCAAGCCAGTAGACCTCTGCTCTATGGAGTCACGGCGAGCTCAGCATTAAATGCTTTGTACTTGAACACATGAACCACAGAACAGTTGCAGCTTTTTTTTTTTTCTTTTTTTTTTTTTTTAAAAAAAAAAAAGCAATTAGAGAGTTGAAAGCTGAATAAAGTTATCTGCCATTACTTTCATAATCTGCCTGAAAATGAAAAAAAGATCTTGACCTTGAAATAATAGTTTTTAAAAAGATAGGGCAGATTATTATCCAGCCAGTGCTAATGACCAAACTAACCATTTTAGTCGCTAATAACATCATTAATTAAGGTCAAATGTTGCACGACATTGCTCTTAGCCCTGAATTGGCAACTAAGATTCATTTAGTACTTCTACAGATTTTTCTAGAAGTAGTGATGTCAAAGAGCGCTGGATATCTCACTCATACACAGAGCTTAAATGGCACCTTTAACTTGCAAAGCACTGTGACCAGTCTGGATGTGTACTGTCGTTTTCACACTTCTGTTTTACATTTAGAAATGTAATTATAGTTTCCAAGAGAAAAGGGAAGGGGAGGAAGCCACACCCTCTAGCTCTTTGGAATATACAGCTGAACGCTAAGTTTTAATACTGAAGTACACTACTTAACACAGACACGGGGTTTTGAGCAGAGTTAGAGCACGCTGATGACGTTTCACCAACCTGTTGAAGACACTTGGAGTTGGACTGTGATCTCGGTCCCTTTCCCTGTCTCTGGTACGTTCTCGATCTCTGTCTCGGTCCCGGTCGCGATCCCGATCTCGGGATCGCTCTCTCTCACGTTCCCTATCCTTCTCTCTCCGTGCATAGTAATCCCACTGTTTGCTGGTGTCCATAAGACTAGACCATGAAGGAGCAGAACCTGCAAGGTGCGGAAAGGTGACTAAAAAAAAGACGCAAGTATTAGAAAGAACAAAATCAGGTACTGTATAAAAACTGCAATACTACTTAAGCATGAAAACACAAATGTTTGTCAGTTTCCTCCAATGACATTTTTTCAATCTTCCCCTTTTACATAAAAGCTAATTCTGAGCAAACTCTGCATTTTTTCCACAATGCTAATAAAGGCCTCTGGCACTCATTTAAATACTCGATATGAAGATGTACAGAACCAGGATATACGCCACAAAGACTGTCTAAATCCTTTTGGAAAAAAATAATATATTGTGCAAAGATTTGCTGAAAGAATCTGATTTTATGTGGTCCAATGGCTTTGTTTTGGGAGATCAACAAAACAAAAACGATGAGAAAACAAAACTGCCTTTGAAACTCAGTGGCTCTGAAAATACAGCTCAGAAAAACGGGGAAAAAAGATGCTTCCAACTTTATATTTAGATGCTACTATTTTTATGTTTTGCCCTTTAATATAAGGGTATTTAAAACACAATGTTAGTTACAAAGTTCTTATTCACTAATTTATATTCTATGCTGTGCTTTGCCACACTTTTCTTATTAGAGAATGTAACAGCAGCTTCAGAAATAAATTCCATAAATTCATACTGGGGAGAAGAAATAAAGATCCTACTTATGCTTTGTTAAGGTACCGTTTCTAATGAATACTCAGCACAACCACCATTACCACTAAAATATAATAGTTTCAGAAAATTAAGCATATGATCTTTAAGATGATATGCTTAAGAAGGAAATCAACCTTTTTAGATAACCAGCAATGGGAAGAGAGAAGGGATGTGCTTCTCCATTCCTGTCTGCCAACGCTGACATAATAAGTAACTACTACTCTTAATGCCCCAGTTGTTCTGTCCTGCCCTCCCTCTCCAGAAGCCCTGTGAACGCATCCTGTTAATGAAAAATAAGGGCTGTAGTATTTAACTGGAAACAGCACTCTCTAGTGGACTTACAGTACTGAGGGATTCCCACTTTCTGCTTATCTGCTTTGCTAGCCAATGATAACATAGCCTTCAATAAATCGTTTGTTTTGAGTTCCACTTCTTTATCTATAATATGAGAACAATATTCACTTGACTCCACGGTGTCGCATAAAGAGATTAATAGTATAATTAACATAAATATCCACTGAACAATGTAAAATGCCTTACTGGTGCTGTATTTAATGCTGTTGAGTTATAAACCCAGTGTTTTCTCCTGACAGCGGTGTCCAGCCTGCCTTGCCCACAACGTCTGGGGCATGCCTGCCCCAGAAAGCTTTGGCAGAAGCTAAAGACAGCAGTTTGCCAAACGTCCAAAGGAGGAATACAAAAGACCTTTTGAGCGGGCAGCGGAGCAGGAAAAAACACTTCATTGTTAAAATACATTTGCAATGAGAAGCATTATAATTCTTTAAAAAAGCATTTATACGAGGTTTTGCCTCTAACAAAACGCTTGACACTGTTTCACTTCAGGGCTACAGACAAAATGAGGAGTTAACAGAAAAAAAAAAATACTCTAATACAATAGTATGTTGTTCAGTATACTGCCAAAACCTGAAATTCTTCTCAGGAAAGCAGCCAGAAATAGCAAAAAAAACCAGCTGGACTTTGAAGACTGCTAATTTCCTTGACTTGCCACTATGTCAACAACATATGTATGGTCTACAAGACGCTGGCTGCCAGAATATTTCTGATCTAAAGTGTAAACTTAAATTTAACTTTAAATGTATGCTACAAAAGAATTATTAATGGCAATATAAACTTCTACGATAAATTTTGATCACTCCCTCACAGCTGCAGTAATTCTCATCAGACAGAAGTATGTCATCTCCACCCTAAGAACGTGAGATAAACCAGTTATTCGATACTCTGTGCTTTTTTATATGTAGATTTTTGCCTGTAATGACTCCCAACACACAAGCAGCTTACTTTCCACTATGAATTGGTGTTCTGTGTTTACTACTTAAAAACAAGAAATTTTTCACTTGTAATATCTTCATAAGGATTATTCTCATAATTTCTACAAAAAGAAAGACACTTCCAAAGTTTAACTCTGATTTTATTTTTAAAACAGGAAGAGAGGGAGCTTTGAACAATCTATAGTTTTGGAGATTTAAGTCCCATTTTGGAGATGGTTTAAAAATTTAAAGCTGCATGATGTCACAGCATACGGCAAACTACTAATACATCTTCTTTGTGCCTCAAAAAATACTGACTCTCAAACTGTTTCTGTAACGCTAAATTTCTTGCAAGTTCTAAGTTATAAAGAACATTTAGAGCACAGAACAGAGAAATGCTTGAGGAAAAAGCAAACAAGCACACAATACAAGTCGCTTCCGCGGCAGACCAAATGCAGTGCCATGTACTGGCAGCTCAATAAAACT
Source organism: Arenaria interpres (assembly GCA_013399435.1). Taxonomy (NCBI): domain Eukaryota; kingdom Metazoa; phylum Chordata; class Aves; order Charadriiformes; family Scolopacidae; genus Arenaria; species Arenaria interpres. The sequence continues at coordinate 295,405 of VXAK01017938.1, forward strand.
CAAAGGTCTGATGGCAAAGGTAGCATTGATGCAGTGGAAAAGCACAAAGGCAAAATAGATACTCTTGAAGCTACATGTTACAGATATTATTTTACTATGCAACCTTCCCAACGGGCTTGCAGTGGGAAACATGCCTGACCACTAGGGAAAAGACGCCAAGGCATGAGATTAGAAGAAGGCAGAAGAAAGGCTTGAGCCTTAATCAAGACTGGTATTTTTTGCAATACCTTCCATATGCTTATCTTCCCCTGCAAGTTTGACAAAGCCATGAAACACAGATTGGGGCAAAGAAAACAACGGGTTGGAGATTCAGGACCAAAGAGCAAGGAGACAAAATAAGTCAGCTGGAAGAAAAGGCACTAGGCGTGGGGCTGGATGGCAGATGCACTGAAGGCACCGGCAGTGACTGGCAACATGCGAGGCCCTGCACCTGGGTCAGGGCAATCGTCAGTATCAGTACAGACCCGGTGATGAATTGATTGAGAGCAGCCCTGCAGAGAAGGAGTTGGGGACACTGGTGGAAAAAAAGTTAAATATGAGGCAGCAATGTGAGTTTGCAGCCCACAGAGCCAATCATATCCTGGGCTGCATGAAAAGAAGCGGGGCCAGCAGGTTGGGGCAGGATTCTTGCCCTGTGTGCTCTCTTGATATCCCACCTGGGGTACTGCGTCCAGTTCTTGGGCCCCCAATACAAGATAGACATGTCAGATCAGATCCAGAGCAGCGCCATGGAAAATCATCAGAGTGACTATGAGGGCGGTGAGACACTGGAACAGGTTGCCCAGAGAAGCTGTGGCTGCCCCATCCCTTAAAGTGTTCAAGGCCAGGCTGGATGGGGCTTTGAGCAACCTGCTCTGGTGGGAGGTGTCCCTGCCTGTGGCAGGGGCATTGGAACTAGGTGATCTTTGATGGTCCCTTCCAACCCAAACCATTCTGTGATTCTGTTTACTTTATCTTCCCAATTTGGGCTATCTCAGGAAGAAGCTGACATCTCAGTATTGTTGTCATTCCTGTGGGTCAAGATCAGAGCTGTGCTAGGTAACAGCTGTAAACTCACTGTAGGGTCTGTGAATGTCCATTTGATCACAAATAATGAAATTTCTATTTTGGTTCACTCTTACGATAAAACCAGAAAGTGATGTTTTTCAGCTTCAGATTTTTCCCGTAACATTAACCAAAAAAAAGCAAGACTGATTTTGCAACAGAGTAGCTAAAGGTTACAGTATCTTAGCCAAACAACCTCTCAAAGGAGAGGTACATCACTCAGGATTTCTCAGTGACTGGTCTTGCTGGTTACAATTCTGATGATATCTCAACAGTACTTGTTCTCCTGCTTCTAAATCCTACCAGTTCTTGGAAAATTCTCACTGATTTTTCGTCCATATTATGGTGTATTATTTCTTAAAATCACAGTTATGCCAAGGCAGCATGGAAAGACACCTAGCATACAAATAAGCAAAACAACATTATTTACCAACAGCTGCTAAATTTGCAACAGCACATATTAGTTTACAATAGTAGGCAAAGAGCTTTCACAATGAATCACTGAAAGGACCTGTTTAGTCTCTTAGCTAAAATCCTGATAAGTATATCAGACAATTTTACATAGCACTAGTCAAAATTTTCAAAGCCGTCAAGCTTACTCACCACTGCCATATGAAAACGCACGAACAGAGCGACCATCATAGCCAGAAGAATGTCCGCTGTTGAAAAGAAAATAAGTGTAAAAATCCAGTTTTATCACCAAAGATACCTCCATCAATAAATATATACTTTTAATATTATTCCTCTGAATTCTTACCTAATTAAGTCCTCCATTTTAAGCACTGTTAATTAATGAAGCTATCAACACAAATATGTACATGTCACATTTTCCTACAAGAGGTGAAAATAGCATTCTCTCTTCTTAAAATTTAAACCAAAAAATATCCTTATCATCAAAGCTGCTATTTTGTATCTTCAATAAATTTTCTATTTCAAGTATTTCTTGTATCGTAAGAAGCTTCTGCACAGATACCGAACTTAATCTCCCAATTGCCTGGAAGTGCTTCATTCATGAATGAAGCCATTCTCATTCTTTCTGTTAAAAAGCAGATACGTGAGCGTATCTAAGAACAGGTGGACTTCAAATGTGCAGTTCTATAAATAAACTATTAAACTAGCTACACATTTTCTCGGCAGGCTTCTTTCAGTGGCAGCCAACTCAAGTAGGTAAAAACTAGAAAGGTTAAAAAGGATGATATGTGCACAGGACATAAGTCACACATATATAACTTTTTCATGACTTTTAGCACTTCCTACATAAAACTTGAACGAGTTATCTTTGCTGTATTTAACCTAAGTATTATTTCTGTTCTTGAAGGCACTTTAACATTGAGAAATACATTTTAGGTTAGCTTAGTTTAAAAACAAAAGAAAACCAATGATAATGAAAGGCCAATGGAACATCTTACCATTTTAAAGTACAAGATTTAGTTAGTTCCTAGGTTCCCCAATAAATGTGATTTTTTTTACTTCATATTTCAGAAGCTATATAAATATTCACTACAAGTAAATGCAATGACGACTGCTTAACAGTCAGAAGCAGCAGTCACTCATGGCAACTGTCACTATGAAATAATAAATTTACTTTCAGGCACATCAAATGCATCCAGCTGGGGTTTTTTTCTGAATTAAATCAGACGAGGATTTTCTCAGAGATTTACCATCATCATCCTGTGGCAAATATGTTAATAGAATTTTCAATTTCAAAGGAACAGATGTGTGTATCTTCCTTCAGTGAAAGCCAAAGGACTGGCAAAAAAGAGGCTTGCACCATCTTCCTGATAAGTGAGCTTTGTACATGGCCTGGTTTTGGCCTCTAGCAAAATACAGATACATTTCAAGGACTGTGCTGGCTAACTTTTTTTCTTCTTTTTATATCTGTATAAAAATATATACCTATATGCATCTACACATGCACGTATATAAAAAGGGTATTATAAAAATACTGTTAGACCATTAAAGCTGAACACTTAAACCTCAGTAGAAATACAAATTTGGGTTCCGTGGAACTCTGGTGTTTCCTACAGCTTATGAGGGCTTCAATCTGTGGCCAAATTGTTTATTTGTACTTATAGAAAAGGATATGGTAGCTGACAAGTACATGGTTCACTCAAGTAAGTCTTCAGACTACTAAAGAATACTTTAACAATCATTACTTTGACTTTGCTCTGAAATCTTGGCATTGATATAGTGTCATAACTCAACTAAACTAATAAGTGGTCAAGTAACCTACTCCAAAGAATATTATCAGATAGGTGAGACTAGTAACATTTCTGTAAAAATCTGAAAATATCTCCCCAATCCCAGATAAAATCTATAAAACACTGGGTAGTGTAAGAGTCCTTCCTGAGTTACTTCAATTGCAGAATATTGATATTGTGTTTTATAAGATTTCAAACAGATAATCACCTTTCTATTGTGGGTATGAGGGAAGGTGGTGGACCGCCAGGTGGTGGTGCGAAGCCTGTAATAATAAATTAGACAAGGGGGAAAATAAACAACACATCAAATCAAACCATAAACACATAAAAGGACTAGGCTAAGCATGCAATGGCAAACAAATTGCAGAGTACAACACAAAAAATTGTTCCTCACTACGTAAATGGCTTTTATTTTGTAAGACTGAGAACTACCTTCCAGCTTAACAAAGGCAGAGTATTAAATGTGTATTATTGGTGCTTCAAAGCAAATGCTTTATCATTTTTAAAGATATAATAATTTAGAAGCATAGGAAAATTCCTGAGTATCTAACAATACGTATTAAACAACAATCCCAACTGTCTTCTGCATAGATGAAAAAATAAGAAGACTGGAAGGAAGAGAAGGAAGCACAAATCTAAGAACCTGGCTGATTAGGTTCACTAGTCAACAGCCTTTTCATATGTTTTCTTTTCTGCCTGGCATCAAAATAACTAAGCCTACATCTGTACATATCGTTCTGTAGTTATGAACTTTTATCTATATAACTAAAAGGATAAGTTACGCATCAATTAAGTTTTCATTTCTTAACCTAACGAGGAAAAAAAATTCTAAGCACGTTTACCTGGTGGTGGCACTGTTATTGGTATACCTAAAAAGACAACAAATAATATATCAGTTAAGAGTAATACTTTATGTATATTATCTGCAGCTCTAAAATCAGATTGAGCTATCACCACATACATGATCTAGAAGAATGATAACGTATTTTCTGTGTCCTCAGATGAAGATCTCACATTAACACCAAACATTAAGATTTTATGTAAGCCTTGTGAAATCCATCTTTTTATTTAAATTCCTGTTTTTCAGGGTCTTATTTATTTAGGGACAAAAATAATGAAGAATGACTCTAGGTCTCAAGATTAGAATGAAATCCATAACCCTAAAATGTTCAGTATCCACAAGGAAGTAACATCCCATAGAATTTATTTGCTTATTTTATATTCCATGAGTGGATGAAAGGAAACCCAATTGGCCTCTGACCTTTAATAGCTTAGTATAGGAAACAGTACGTCCACATGGACAAAACATTCTAGCAACAGTGAGCATAACAGACTTTTCCGTCAATGTGGTCACGCTACAATTAATCATTCAGTTGCTACTTGGAGGGAAAAAAAAAAACCTACTCTATTTTCTTGTAAATATCTGAGAAAGGAGCATCCTTTAATACAAATGCATTCAAAAACTGTCCTAACTTTTCTGGTTTTCAGACCTAGCTTAGCTATTACAAATTTAACTAAAAGCTGAGAAATTTTCACCAGCCACATTAGCTGACCTAACGAAATATACTGCCTCAACACCTAAACCTATCTTACTTAATTATAAAAGCAATGACTGCAAGGTAAAAATCATTTGTACGCTTTTAAGGACATTACCTTCTCATCCTTTGCAAAGAGCTACCCTTACCTCAATCAAACACAAAACACTGTAAGATGAAAATAATAAACCGGGCTAAAATAACACTGTCAGAAAACTGACTGCTTTACCAGGCACAAACCTCCTTTAGTTATGAGCAACTCTGAAAGTACTTATTTTTTGGTAGAAGCAATCTGACAACGCAAGACTTTGGGGGGAAGAGAACAGAAAACTTTGCCAAGTGTTGCCATAACTGCATAAACAGCCAGACAGAAGAGCAGCCAGACCCACTTAAATTAAAACCCATCTCATTCAAGTTCCAGACTTCATCATTCAGGGACTATGTATATACTATTAGTTCAACATTAGAACTAAAAGACTATTGTATGGCAGCAACGTTTAACTACATCTACATATTATAATGTCTAGAAATGCCAACTGCTCCCAAATTGCTTTGGCAGAAGGACAGAATGAAGCTGACGAAGAGCAATCAATATCAATGCTCACCAATTGCTGGTGATTCCATTGACATGAATTCTTACCAGGATTAACCAAATTGTGAAACTAAATTGTGGTTGCTGTCCAATCCTGAAGATTTAAAATCTAATCTCTCAGCCACAATGGAAATCAGGAGACAAGTGAACCCCAAAAGCCAAATCATTTTCTTTTCATCTGCACAAAAGTTTTCCAAAGTGCACTATCCTTGTTAAAAATGCTGGAAATCACACCATAAAAAGTTTGGGAGCGTAACACTTAAAAGACCAAACACTTCCAATGAAAACTTGTGAAAGAAAAGGAAGACTGGGAACTCAAACTGTTGCACAGCTGAAGTATTTTCTATTAATCTCTTTTGCTTAATTGTCCATCTTAATAGATTCTTCATAAGCCTACAACATGGAAAATGTGTGTGTGTGTATATATACATATAAAATATCTCTCAACAACAATGTTGAGAATGTAAGCTAGAAAAATAACAGAAGTTCTCTCAAACTGATAATTTATTAGCTCTACCTTATTCTTAAAGAGATTTCAATTGCTGCACTAAAACCAGCCTCAGCACTATACACAGAATTGCCTGCAAAACCATCAGCTAATACTCTTTACAAAAAGGAATAAATTCTGATTAAACGATTAATATATTCCTCAGAACTTTATCTTGTGCAGTAATACAAATAACAATCACAAGATTAAAACCCAAATAAAAAATTTCCCTTAAGAGCCATTCAAATAAAATTAAGACAGACTTAATACAACTAATATCCAGAGACCAAATGACCAAATAATTTTAATGAATTGGTTAATACAAGGTATTACTCTAAAACAACCCCAACACATAGGCATCTTTTTCTCAAAAACCTTTAAGAACATTTAAAAAGTTATAATTAATGATTAAGTCATTTTAAGACAGAACCTAATTTACTTGATGGTATCATAATGGAAAACATTCTTCTACATTCCAAGTTAGCATGTACCTCTGAAAAGATCTAAATAAAGTTTTTCTCCTCACCATCTTCACTAGGACACAAATGTGACACAAAATAAGAAACAAAAAAACCATAAACTTCATTTAATGGAAAATGAAGAATCTCCTAACTCTTCACTCCTTTGCCTTCTACTAACGTAGTGTATGAAAATATACTTGAAGTGTCATCAGCCAATTACTTCTTCCAAGAAAGAAAAAGGACTCTGAAATATTGAGTCATTTCTTGCAATGTAGGGACTAAAGTTGAGTACCAGTGCAAGAAGGTGGCATGTCCCTACCACACGCTGTACTGCCACAAAGATACACTTGGCCTAAACCTAAATATTCAATCCCAAATGGCATTAGTGCAGCGTGTTACCTAATGTGCCCAAAATTGCTTTCAGGACATTGTATACCATCCTACTTATTCAAGGCTGATAAATATTTACAGAAAACCAAACAGGTTGTACTGAAGGAAAGCAATGCCACATGTGCTCCACTTGGGGAATAAGGAATCAGACCTGGTAACGCTGCCACAGTTTAACAACGTACTGCAAAGGAGCTGAACTGTGTAACAGCCCACAGCAACGTCACGTAACTCAACTTCCTGTAAAAACTTCTTTTGCCACAGGCTAAACTAAGTCAAACACTCTCTCCTTTATCAGAAAAGTACACACTTAAGATTGCTGGGGTTGAGCAGATGTACAGCTACTTGCTAATCCTTGGTAGAAGTCTAGGCATTCAAACTTCCCAATGTTATGCAACACAAGTTCAATAGTTAAGAGTAATTTTTTTTCCCCCAATATCACAAAAACATGTCAGATTTCAACTACATGCTTCAACCAAACCACATAAAACAACGTTTAAAGCCTGTTAAACAGAAGCATCCACGTTCTTCTTTAGTTAGAAATTACTCCAACATAGCAATAAACCAAGGAAACAAAAAACAACACATTTTTTTTGCCACAGCCAGTGATCTCCTAGGAGTATTGGAGAATTTTCTGCATTTGGCCCTTTGAATCGTTCCAGGACTTGTTCCTCAAAAAAAGATTTGAATCGCAAGAGTGAATGAATTCAGAACAAGAGATCTAACTTCAAAGCAAGATCCTTTTTCAAAGGGGCTTTTGGAGGATGTTTTATATTTGGAATACTTAAATTTTCTGGCAAGTAGTCCTGGTTTAATATTGGGTAAGAGTAGGGTTTTTTCCCCCCTCCTCCTCCATTGAACCTAGGAGGGATGGCAGATTCTATTTTAGGAACAGCTTTGAAGATAAAGAGCTGGCAACAGCACAATTAAAACACAGGCCTGAAAAAAAACAAATCCACAGCTCTTAATCGTTATTTTCAAATCTACTCGAAGCACGGAAGGATGTTGAAGGAGACCTTCTGAACAAGTGTATGTCATAAACCTGTCTGTAAACCACAAGACTAAAGCCAAACCTGCTTGCTAAATCTGCAACACATGTGGATTTCTTTCACCTTTAAAAGCTCAACAGGTAAGGGGTTTCAGAAGAACGGTCCAGTACACCTACCTGACATCCCTGCACCACATGCGTTTGGGGTGTCTCTGGGGGTTCATCTCAGGCTTTTAATCATATACAACTTAGATCACCTTTTCTGTTCCACAATTACAATACTTTCTAAAAATTCGCAATGCATCACCCATATTATCTTATCTGAAAAGTTTTAAGGCAGCTCAAAATCACAGTTAGCATTAGTGTCACGTTCCTCCTCTTTTTGTCCCCCCAGCAGTACGGAAATATGACAAAATTGTGAGAGCAGTAGAATATTGTTTCTTCACACACCCTGCTTTTTATATTTATGCACAAAAACTCGGAAAAGGGCACAGAATTATTTCTTCTTTAAATCTCTTCTGTTTTCTAGGTTGCACCATTTTGTGTGTGACAATCACTGATGAAAGCCAGAGCTTGCTGGGCAGCAAGAGTTAATAGTTTTAAAATCAGCAGCAGCAATTGAAGAAAGGAATCTCTTCTACCAGGATTTAAACCCTCTAAAGCCCCCCACAAAATTGTTGCACAGAAACAATAATGTTACTTCATTGCTTATACTCAAAAGTATCAACAGAAAACCTTTTTTAAAAGATTCCCTATGCGGAGAGAAAAGCGAAGAAACTGCTCAGCATTATTTCAGAACAAGTCAAACTAAAAAATTAAAGGAACAAAATGGGAAAATAAGGAAAGGGCTTCTACCTTAAATCAGTCACTTCTATAAACAAATCCTTCACTTTCCTACTCAAATAGCCCCCTAGTTTCTGCATCTATTTTCATTTCTCACTGACCATTCTTCTTAGTTCCTTGCTAAATCCTTTTACACTTTATTCCTTAAAATGACAACACTCAGGTAACTGCACTATTTGTGCAAATTCCCATGACACTCCCCCCAGTAAACTTCCAATAATGTAAAGTTTCAGTAAATATTCAGTAAATTTCAACCCAGATTTAACAATGAGAAGAGTACTCAAAGAGCTTTGATTCCTCTTGTGCAGACACAAGCAGCTGGATAAAAACATGAGGTGTTAATAAGACCTCTGAGTAAAAGAAAGGATACAGCACAAAGGCAATTCTTATCAGACTTTTGGGAATTCATACATACTGTGAGGGGAAAGGGGTATTAAAATTTTCTGTGGCTGCTTTGACCTTAGGCATCAGAGAATCCAACTTCTGACAGAAATTTGTGGTATGCCACAGTTTTAGTTCAAAAGTTTGTAGAATGATTAGTTAACATGTACCTTTCATTAGCGTTAACAGTAGCTCAACTACAGAAAACAGCTGCTCACTTCAAACATTTTCAAGGACATAGGATCCAACATTTAGTCTTTAGGTAATTTTTTACTACTTGGGATTACACTTAGTCAGAAAGTAAATACAAAGGTTTCTGTTTCTGCCTTGCAGATATATTTAAGAAAAGAGTAGAACACAAAATTCTGAAATTCCGCAGGTACAGCCAAATGTGCGTGGAGCGTGTTGTCATTAATTCATTATCATCAAGCATTTGATGATAATACATCTCTCATTTTTCACACCCTCTGTGGATATTTACCTGGTGGGGGAATCAGAGGTGGAGCAGTACTGACAGTAGGAGGGGGTGGGAGGAAAGGAGGTGGTGGAAGATGGGTAGGTGGAGCTCCTGGAGGGAAAAATGGAGGTGGCTTGGTAAAATTGTCTACTTCAGGATTAGATCGTTCTGAAAGAACCTGTAAAATATCAAACTATAGTTACAATTGCTATGTCAAAAGGGTAGAAGAGAGGTTTCCTCTCTTTCCAGTTACTACAATAGGAAAGTATTATTTATGCACCTAAAGAGCCATATTCAGATGGTTTACATTCTATCTACATCCCTACGTTCAACGTCCCATAACTGCCCAGTATCTCTGAGGGTCTAAGAGCTGCCAATAGGGAACAACAAACGTAAGATTTGAGAGGGAATATAAGCCATCAGAATATGGCCCAAACCACCATATTAAGTTGATTTATAAAGGAAAATATTTTAAAAATCAATATGAGAAGCATGAAAAAAACAAGACTTCAAATTACTTAAACATTACGAGATCAGCTGAAAAACACATGGCAGTGTTTTCAATGTAAGGACTACAATCCATTATTATCTTCATAGTTTAAACTTAACCTAAGTTGGCATGGAAACGCAGCTGGGGCACCAAGAAACCTTGATTCTTCTCCACAGGTAAGTCAGGAGAGAAAACGTGTATTCAACCTTAATGCATTTTGTTGTTTTCTTGAGATAATCCAAGCCCATAAAGACTAATCTTACAATTTATGGCAAAATAATACAATATAATTTTAAAAAGTTCTATCGACTATTTATTCCTTCACAATTTATTTTTAAAAGACTGCACTTCTCAAACTGCATACAAAGAGGCTTTCATTTGCAGCATTAGTGTCTGGCAGGAATAGGGGAGAAATGGACAGTCAGTTTAAATATTTATCTTTGTCATTTAGTAAATAAAATTCTATCCCATGCAGATCTAGCAGAGCCAATGCTGCCTCCTGGATTGTAAGCCTGCAACATTGTTCATTTCCTTTCAGTAAGAAGTCTACCAAAACATTTATCTTTTGAAAGATCCCAAATATTTCATCTTAATATATTTCAATTAACTGTCACAACTTTCTTCCTGAACTTAAAGCTACTTTCGTTTTACTCATTCATACACACTGAAATGTTTTAATCAGAAGCTATGGAGAAAGCAAAAATGTCTTCTAGTCAAAGATAGTGTGGAAATCTGCAGTATAAAACCTGTATGTTGCTGTTTTCATTAGCACGTCGTCGTCCTTCCACCCTGCTGATAGTGATGGTCTGTCCAATCACATCTATTGTGCCAGATAATCGCCTGCAACACAGGACAAACCAGAATCAACAAACAGAATTAGAAAAGGAAAAAAAAAAAAAAGAAAAAGAAAAGAGAGAGAAGAAAGTCTTACAGACTTCTCTCATTCTAAATGCCAAAAGTTCCTTCTTCTGTATAAAACATAAAACATCATTTTTGAAGAATATTCAATGTGATAAATTTGCTGAGCTACAGAAGTGTGCAGAACTAAACAACGCAGCACTAAAGACTCCTGCAGGACAAAGACTGACTCTCCACATTCTCCTTCCATCCCCTACAAGATAACAAATCTACACCTGTTACAGATAAATGAAAAAAAACCACAACAGGAACAATACAGTGAGATCACAAAAAAAACTCAGTGAGAAAAAAATATATCAAACAGAACACCTACAGAAATCTAAAGTAAAATAGTTATAAGCTAATCATTAGAAACATTTTCTAAACTGCAAGAAACCATGCTGGAAAATTCCATGGGAGACCAAAGGTAAATTAGGAGGCAGAAATAAACAGAAGCCAACCCTACCACACATACTATCGATATTGCAGAACATACCGAACAAAATCAGCCACCATCTCTCGTCTTAGAATACACAGTCTTAGTATCAAAGAGTAAGTATATTCATCTAGTCCACACTGAGTCGTAAATTAAACCTTGCACAAAACTCAAAGGCATCTTAGAGCAGCCATTCATACTTCTGCTCCTTAGTTTTCCAAATGCACAATGTGTCTCTCAAAAACCTCTAAAACATTCACATTAGCTACGCACTAAGTTCGCCTTCTTCAAAGAAACTGGCAACAGCAGCACGAGACCCATCTCAGTCTCCCTTACAACCCAATCAAGCAACAACAGAATATAATGCAAATTAAGAACACTTACCTTAGAAGTAGTTAGTAATAGATTTTTAGAGAAAGATGACATGAAAAGCGACATGCATATACACATTCTTTCCCTCTCATTTTCTGCCAATCCAAAATTTAAGGACTTCCCATGCAACTGTGTTTAATAGCCCCTGATTAACTTGCATTTGCACAATTTCTTTTGAACACACTTTTGCTTTTGATCTCCAGTGACGAGATCTGTTTCAGCTATTTTTTTCCCTGACAATTGTCCTTGGTGCCCTAAAATACTTGTGTTTAAAAAAAAATATTTTAAAATATATAAAAATATCCCTGTTCTCTGGCAGTGTAGTATTCATGGTACCTCTGCTGTATCTCTCCCGTGTACATATTCACATAGCCTGGTAAGAGAGGTATCTTTAAGCTCCCAAAATCATCTGATATTGTGGCCACAAGCTGTCAACTGCAACTTTATTTTTAACTTTTCAAAGCAGATTAAAAATGCTACACTGAGGGTAAAGACACGATGGCATTCCATTGGATACAAACACTAAAATTTAAAGGGTAATCAATCTCTCAAAATCTTCAATAAATCAACCACATGGGAATATACTGACAGTAAAGGAGGACTCCAGGTGCCAGATCAGAAAATAATATGACAAGGATCTGAAGGTCATCTACTATAACTAAAACCTGGTACCTGAGACAATGAGGAACCACTATTTTGAAGAGAGGAAGAATCTAAACTATAGTGAACTTTCCTGTTTGCAGCCCCCAAATAAATGAAACCCAGAAACCTAGCTTTATAGAGAATTTATAACTCTAATATTCTTATGCAGACAGAACAAAACCTACCTGCTTTGCAGCCCACGGTTAATTTCTAAAAGAGGTTAAAAAGCAGGATTCACTTAGGTCAACTCCATTAGAAAATGAGGTACAAAATTACATTGCTAATGGATGACAGAAACAAAGGTACATCTGTGTCACACCTATAAGGGAAGCCATAGTAGAGAAAACTGACAATATTTACCAATAGCATGATACATAACAAATTAAAAAAAGACTGGGGAAAAAAACTTTCAGGAAATTTCAGAAAATAGATGCATAGAAAGAAAAAAAAACCCAAACATCTAGTTGTAGAAGAGAAGTTCTTGTATTTTTTTCTCTCTAGTGGACATTAATACAAATAGCAGGGAGAACAGCTGGAAGGTGGGATTACAAACTCCAAGTTCTGCCATACTGATAGCTCTGACCCCAATTGTTCAAATACCTAGATTCCAAAGCAGCTGAAAAGGACACAGCAGATACTAGAACATAAAGAACCAATTAGATCTCCCAGGGATAATCTAAAGTTCCTTTGCAGACTGCATACTGAAGATGACCCAAATGCCTGTCCTCTGAACTTTGCAATAGCTGGGTTTAGAGCTTCCTCCTGGATTTTAAAGGAAGCCCATGAAGCACAACAGTTTGGAGGAGAAAAAAAATGAAAGTCCAACAGTACAAGAGTCTGAGAACACATCTGCAAATTAAAATGGTATATACTATACAGCAGCCTCTCCAAGGGTAACACAAGTTTAAGGAATTCTCTTGTCTTCTAAAATCCCATCCTAAAAGTCAGATTGTTTCAGTCTAAAACCTGAAATAATCAACATCTGCTTTCTAATCCTCCCCACTGGTCTCGCATGGTATTCCAGCACTCTCACACTTTGGATCATAATTACTTTGTTTTCAGTAACTAAACTGGAAACATAGGCATTATAAAACAATTGCTAAGGCAATTGTTTCACTACAAAGGAAGAAAAAAGATAATTGAATGTTTGTAAAACAACAAAAATTTGTATCAGTCTTCACTCTGACAGCTCATTTGGTTTTAGAGTTGTATGACACTGGTTTTCCTCATTGCTTGTACCTTCTCTTAATTACCCAAAACCGTACCCTAGAAAACTCATTTTACCTAGCTTTAGTCCTTGTGTTTGATAGAGGACTCTTCTACAGCAAGAAGTCCCTCCTCAGGTGACTTCCTGCTTGGCTCACTCCACTGTTTTACAGGGTTTCCACTTGGGAGTTATATATTTCATATTCAGACTCTTCCTCTCTTTCGCTGCTTGCACACCGCCAGCAACTCTTGGAATCAGCATTGAAAACAGAGGCCATGGACACCAGTGCAAGAGTACTGGGCACGAAAGTAATATGTGCATCAACAATACTACAATAATACCATTTTGGCTTGGGAAGCAGCCCAAATACAACACTGCATGATCAAAGGAAGCAAATCTAGACTATCAGTTGGTTCCTGGGCATCAACTTTACTGATATGAATAGGGTTTTCATTTACTTTTTTCTAGAGTCTGAAGAGTACACCTATGCTCACTCATTCTTACCCAGCTGGTGCTTTATTTTTTAACAATGTTTTATAGCGGTATGCTCATAGTTCTTCCCAATAGCTGCCAAGAGATTTAATTTTTGTAATGATGCATGAGTTCAGCAATTTGCCATCATATCTTGAACTTGACAAATTCTCTGTTTCCAAGACTGCAATAATGATTTCATTAAGTACTCCACTAAAGGAGCTTGAAATTGAACAAGAGAAAGCATATGTTCAGTTGCAAACGGAGCAGCAGATGACACCACTGTCAAAAACATAATCTTCACAAAGGCAAGAGAGGCATCTGAAGCGTCTGGAATTTAACAGTTCAGCAGTTTTGTAAAAGGGGCAAATCTGAAGCCTCGGATCTTGATTAAGTCATAGCAAGTTGGCACATGGGGAAATTTCAAAGCCTCCCCAGGCGCTACCTAGCTTAGCTATAAGATGTTAAGCCGGCATTACCGGGTTCCTGTCTCAGTGCTTTTTGCAAAGAAAAGAAAGGGTTTGGTTTGTCCCTTACACGATCAGGGCACCTGGGATACAGATGCATTCCCAATGGATACACCCAAACATAAAAAGGCAATCCATGCGTGTGGGACACACATGAACCCACAGCAGAGTTCATGCAGAGTGTAGCTTGAAAGGAACATTCCATCAACTCAGTGAGTGATATCACTCTCATTACAGAGCAGTTATTTACGAGCTATTTGCACTAGGAATACCACCCTCCATGGAGATTTAAATCAGAATGATATCTCAATCTCATTTGGCAAGTAGAGTTTATTTAGGTTCTACAGAGCAGAAAGGAAGGGGAAAAAAGAAGAAGAGTAAAAAAAAAACAAAACAAAAAAAACAACAAAGGCAAACCCAACTTCTTCTAACTACTGGATGCCACATTTATTCACTAGACTTATAGTCTACTCTAAGAACTACAGTATGCTTTAAAAACTGTACTTAATATGTTCTTGTGTTCCTTCTTGTCATGGTTACATGGTTATGTGTTTTATGCTTTATTTTCCTCCTCTTGAGCATAGCTTCAGCTTTGCTGAGCTCACTTGCCATTGACTGAATAATTAAGAAGCAAACAAATTTAATACCAAAATCATTGATATATGAAATAGACATTTCTTTTCAAAATAATATCTGAGTTTTCATCATTTAGTCTCATAAGGCAAGCTCATGAAACAAGAGGAACCTGTATTTTTTCCATAGTAATGACTTACCACAAATCCATTTTCTACAAAAATTCTGCTTACAGAAAGGCCCAAGCACAGAGGAAGCTGATAATAGCCCATCGCACTGACAGGCTAATTTCTGTGAAATCAAAATTCATTTAAATGTAATGTGCTCTTTTGTAGTAACCCAAAAAGCATAAGTGAAGGTTGAAAAAATAGGAGCTTCCAACAAAACAAAGTTTTGTGATGGAGAGCTATTCTAGATATTACTGGAATGAGAAAATACCAGTTTTTTGCATCCAGCTTGTAAATGAAACTTCTGCTTATTTCCCCATTACTAAAGCAATACTACCTCACAGTCCTTGAAAAGCGACATAAGGAAAAACACTGGTCTAAAAACCAGTAAGATTTCTCTGTGACCTGGCTGACTAGGACAGGTTTGAAATATGTCAAATTCTCTTCTAGATAGCCCTACACTCAAAAGAGATTCCTTCAGGTTTTTACCTTAATTGTGACTATGTGCACAATGAATCTTTAATTAACTACCTCTAGAGAACAAATATTCTATTTTATACCATATTGTTTGTATAGGATGTGGACTTACTAAACCATTTCCATTATGTTCTCTTTCTTCAGGATTACACAACACTGTATGCTGTTCAACAGCCCTAAATATCACAGAATCGAGACAAGAAGTTCAGGTATCATTTCTAAACAACTAATAGCCATGATTAAAGCAGTCATTGTTTACAAACTTAAGCAAAATTTCTCACACAGACACATTGTATGAAGAAGCACTGAATTTTGCTTTGAATTAAACATTTAGGATACAATTCTAGTGAAGTAGTAACTTATTTGCCGGTGAGCAATAATTCTGTTTGTATTCTGTAAACTACAACCTCCATATTGGTAATGAGTAACAGTCTTGCTGACCTCAGATATTCTTTTTCTTTTGGAGAATTTCAACTGCAACCATATGCAAACATCCTCTGTACTCAAACTAAAAAGGTAAAAACAGTTGGCACAGAAGTATTTTAATGTTTGTTTACAAACAAATATAAAAGGAAAAAGCAAAAAACACTATCTGTCCTCAGATTTCCCATTAAAGGGAAACGTGTGCTACAACATTTCTGTGTAAAATCATCCACAAAGCAATGCTGGAAGCTCCAACTAGTAAATGGGGAATTACAATGTTAAATAAAGATCACGTGATCATGTCCTGATTCCCCCCCTTACCTTAAATTTGGGTGATTTGTCCATCCTATATTGTTCCTGACACTTTCTGATGCCTCAACTGGCTTTTCTGGAGGCAGTGCTTGTCTGTGACAGAGATGAGGTGCTGCTTGCGGTGAGATAAATTGCCAAGGTCCTTCTTTTCTTGTGTCTCTATCTATTCTGCTCTTTGAATTCCTCTTGTCCTCACGCCCAGCCTCTTAACAACCCCCACACTGACACTGCTCTACCCAGCTGCATCAGTTTTCCCTCCCTTTTGACAAACACATCAAATACTGCCACAAGCTGAGAGAAGTTTTACTGCTACATGAGAAATGCTTCCAGCAATTTCACAATAAAGCTATTACAAATGCCTCATGGCATAAAGGCAACTATTTTAAATTATCAAAGAGCTGGATTGCCAAAAAATTTCTGCCTACCTAAAACTAACTTTTTAATTAAAGAAAAAAAAAAGTCCAATCCCATAGAACACTGCCTGGTTATAAAGAAATTAGTAATGCAGGCTTTTATATATGGAAAATAGTAGCTGTGTTCTGGAGAAGTCATTCACATAGAAGTATTTATAATCCATACAGTTATGACTTATTCATTCACTGAGCTACTCTCAGACTTTTGAGCATGCAGTTTTCTTTCAAAATCTCTCCTGAACACTTGGTAAAAATATCTTTTCCTTTACACAATAATTTATTTTAAGCAAATGTATCCAAAGGAGCAGATATTAAATATGTAAAGAAGTCAGCTTTGCTATTGTAACAACTTACAATTACAATATTCATGTTAACTGTATATAAACCAACTTATTCTAACCACTGGAATGCACAAGTGCTACAACTGGAAACGTACATTTCCTCTTTTATCTAGACAACAGACCAACTTCACTTACTGGCTTCTCATTCTTAAAGATATATGGGTTTCCCAACGTTTGCTAAAGTAAAATTAATTCCTGAAGAAAACAGACACATCTTAAGTTTGTCAGGAAGGCTGTGATTAACAACAAATATATTAACTTCAAACGTTAAAAAAATCAGAAAGATGGTAACTTAAACTTAAGCAGAAAAAAGAAGTATCACATAAAAACATGGTATAAAGACATGTGTCCTACAACAAAGACTTTACTTATGAAGCCTATGCCACGCACATGTATCACCTTATTCTGTTAAGCTTTCTCACAATAAATGCAACTTTCACAGAATCACAGACTTTAAGCAGTGTCTTTTTTCTACAGCTTTAAGCTTCGCTACATTTTAATATCCTGGTCATTAACTACTTTCTAAAGTATTTTAGAGATTCTCCCTCCACCAGTGAGATGCATAAAGAATTGAAACCCTGTAACAAGACCTGTACTAGATCCAAATTTAGAATCCTTATCCTGTGAACAGTACATTCAATTCTGAGAACTCTGTTACAGGAACATCATGTATCAGACGCAATTCAGAAAAGAAGAGTTTAAAAAAAAATATTACAGAGTTGGTAAAAAGTTGGGAAGACTTTTACTACTTCTTAGACAAGAAAGATGGAAAGAAAAAAAACAAACCCTAAAATCGACTAAAACTAGAGCAGTATATCCTGATAGCTAGAGAAGAATTTAGGCTAACAAGGAGGAATATTCTAGAAGTGAAAGAAAAATGTAGGCATGAGTATCAAGCAAGACTTTTTTTTTTTCCACCCAAGAGAAACATATTTGGGTCTTGAACTGACTCTTAAAGAATGGAGTAATTTACCAGGAGTGCCTCTGAATCAGTCAAGCTACTTATGGATGCAGTGCTAAAGACAAGTCATAGATGCTAATCTTTAACTGCTGGTGACAAAAGCCTTGAACCTGCTCTACCTCTCGAATACAATGGCTTTTAGTTTGCACAGAACCAAAACTCCAAAACAGGATCACTTGATAACTAAGCAAAGCAGAAGCATGGATTCAGCCTAAGTCAAGTGCCAGATATCAAGCAGCTTACATATAAAGGACAGAACTTGTTAAAGCCTGGGGCTGGGAGGAGGGGAAGAAACCCTAGTAAGGAAATAACTTCTCTCATTTCAAAGAAAGTATAGTAAAATATTCAAATATGGAGAAGCTAAAGCTCTCTTGCCAGAAAGAGACTGGGTTCTGGGAATTCTTGCAGTGGAAGTCATAGTTGTCCGATTCCTTCTTGTTTGAGAAGGTATGTTAGCTAATACCCATAAAGAAACTAGCTAGAAACATTTTGTTGGCCAGCCTAATTCTACACTAAAAACATGGTGTCATCAACAACTGGATTTTTGTGGTTGCCTTGCTATTTGATCCTGTTGTTTTTTCTCCCCTTTTCCTCCTACTTTCTCTTTCCTGAATAGCCTAGAAGGTTTTATACAGTATTCATGTGTAATGGCGACTGAAGGCCAGAAGTGATAAGGATCACTCTTCCTCTCATTTCTACCTGTTATGGAAACATATTTTCCTTTTTTTCCTACAAAAATCATGAACTTCAAATACACAGAAGTAGCAGAATAAAAAGTTATTTGGTCTTGAGTTACAACTGTCTAACTGACCTGTTTGTTGGAATTCCTGATTTGAATAAGGCAGGAGGAGATGTGAAATCAGCTTTGGTCGACTGCACTGCCAACTCTTTCTCCAAATTTCCAGTTCTGCCCTGCTGTACCTTCAAAATAATGTTTCATCATTAGTTTAACCTCAGAAGCGTAGTAGCCCCAACACTCAAAATAGCACACAGCCAACACAGAAATATAGTAAGTTTAATCAGATTTTTTAAAAACTGTCAGCTTTACACACCTAGTAAGATTCCATATTTTATAAGGCTATATTACTTAAGTACTGTGTTTAATATATATATATATAAGAAGCATTATGCCATAGAACAAATTATTACAGAAGATTAGATGGTTTCAATATTTATTTTCCAAGCATTTCATTTGGACATGAACACACCAAACTGATTTTCTTGTAGAATTTCCTGTATGAACAAAATAACATCTTGATTTTTAAAAGACGCAAACTTATTAAGATAATAAAAATCTTCATGATCTTAACAACAGAGATATCTAACAAGTCTGCTACCCAACAACAAACCATAAGACAAGCAACTGAGTGGATTCTCTGTCTGCCTTACTGACTATGAGAACTAGTAATCTCTAGATTTCTAAATCATACCAGGGAGTGACCTCATACTCTGTCTTACGCAAACTTTGAAAGATTTTTCATTAGTTCAGGCTAAATACTGCAAAAACATACTGCTGTTTCTGAAGCACTGCAAAATTCCAGAGACATGTTATTAAAGCTATGCCAGACCTTTGGTGCAAATACTCCAAGTATCATTTGACTTCAGCAGCGCATTAGACATGAAAGAAAAACCTACGTGGGTTAGCATTAAAGACAAACCGGTTCTGATTCAGTTTTTAAAGACACTCCCACTGCACCAACCACGCGGCTACATCGCTCTGCAGAGCTACATCACTCGCGGTGTAACATCACACAGGCTGAGAACTCACAGCTTCTTGTAGTTAAGTGACCTACTAAGGTTTTGCAAACTTCTAAACACCAAGCACCTCTTTCCCACCCCCCAAAAAACGCACATAAATAGTTAAGATTCATTACAAATGGAATTAAACTTTAATATCCAGAAATATGGAAAAAAAAAAAAAAAAGACCCAACCTGAATAGGTTTGGTTTAAGCATTTAAAACTCCGAAAACTCTGCAAGACTTCTCTTAATTAATAACTGGAGAATGTAAGAGACAAAGTCTTGCCAGTTACAGAACATTAAGCCAAACATATCATGTAAATTACATGAGACTTAGTATTTCAGAAGAGTGGAAAAAAGTTAATGAAATTATTTAATAATTATATGTAAACTCTACACAAAATACATGACAAACTGTTACTTCAGACTCTTACAACACAATTATTATCTGTACTGGTTGATCATTGGACTGCCAGAGAGTCAATACTGAGCTAGAAATAGGAGACGCCTTGCTTTGGAATTCTTATCCTTCTTCCTTCAGGACATCAGTTCAGAGAAATTTTAAGCATAGTCAGTTGCAAACGGTAACTCCCATTGCCCACAATTTCCACCATTCCATAACAGTATTATAATGATAACTGAGGAAGGCAAAAAGCCCCAGGGAGCTTCTGATCTGTTTTTGCTAAGAAAAAGTTAAAATGACTGGATACCCTCCAGTAGCATATGAGGGCAAATAAAAATACCTGTACATTGCAAATAAGCAAAATAAATAACCTTTGTATTCTAATTTCAACTTTAGTGTCTAACAAAAGAATAAATGAGAAAATGAGAAGTTGAAAAAAAAAACAACATTCAATCCTTAAGATAAAGCCTGTCACACAGATTCTTCTGCTTTCTGAAAATCAGCATTTCCGAAGAGAAAAATATTACATATAACTTGATTTATTGCCATCTAATTCCCAAAGGCCAACAGAAAAATATGAAAGATTGATTTTCAAATCTCAGAGTTGCCGAGGATAAGTCTTATAAAACACAGTAAGAGCTGAAAGGCCACAGGAAAAATAAACATGCCATAATCTACAAAAGCTTCCCCAGCACATCTGCACAAATTCTATAATCTGCACAAACAAATGCACTACAACTAAAAATAAACCATCACAAAGGAAAATTAATTTCACTGAGAAATTGGTTAGTTCACCAGGCCATTAACTCACATGCTTGTAGAAAGGTGATGAACAAAGCAAGACTTTTTAATCACCATTTTGTGACATACGCAGAATGTCACTGACGTAAGATGAGAGTCTGAAATAATGGCTACGTCCATTTCAGTTGTTCTTCTATCGGTCTGCGGTGGCACGGGAAGCAATACTCAACAAAAATGACAGCAACCAACAAAAGTTTACTAAAATTCACCTTAAAAAGATGGTATCTGCCATCGAGAATCTCTGCACTTGGTCTTACTTCCATAGCCTTGTCTTCAGCCTAAGTTAAATAACACATTGCCCATTAAGATACCATAAAACTCTTAAGAGATGGGCCACAATCTGAATAATGGTACAGAGGCAATCTAGCTGTAGCTAGTCTGTCACACTACCCACACAAATTTCCAGGGAAGCAACACAGGAACACTCTAAGGCTCAAGGTGGGGAGTCAGGTACAACCTCTAACAAACACACTGAACTGGACAGAACAAGTTTACGACACACAAGCAGCTTTACAGGGGAAAAAGCATGTAGAATACCACAAAAGTTGTATTAATTACCGTAATTTTATTTGTGGTTGAGGTAACTGGTAAAATTTCAAGACCCATTCGTATTCTCTTTTGTTTTTCACAGTAAGCTTTCCAGGTATCTTCATTGAACCCATAGTTGAAATAATCAGAGAGATCAGCCCCTTTAAATAGAAAAACATAGATTTTTTTATGACATTACGAAGTTCATCTTTTCTGTTCTTCAGTGAACATACACACACCTCTATTTATAACATCAAAACAGATTAGGTATTGATCTAAAAACGTACTACTGAAATGTACAATAGTCTTATACCAATAAACACAGAGTATTCATGGCTAAGGCTATAAAAACATTAAAATTTAGTCAGAAAGATGATCTTGCCTAGCATCCTATCTCAGGGATCAAGAGTAGACACTTACAGAATATAATTGGATATTATAATCCCTGTATCTTTACAATAAGATAAATGTAAAATGTACAGGTTTGCCATATGTTCAGTGAAGAACCACTCCCTTTTGCTTGTTCTGTGTTTGATTTCTTGTTTCATTTTGACTCCTAGTTCTATTTGATGCCATGAAGGCATTCATAAGGTCTCTCCCTTGCATTTTTAATGTAAGGGAGAGACCAGACATAACCCAAACAGTTAATGGTTCAAACATAAGAATATTATCAAAGGCTTCTTTTTTCCATTTTATAGACACTATTTGCATTGCCAAAGCAATATACAAACACTGGGAAAAAACCTATACACAGCAGCAAGATGTACTGCCACTAAAAAAAACCCAACCAATGCTGGTATGAGACAAGTATGGCCAAATCACTTGATCCAACCAGACAATACACACAGGAGACTTACAGAAAGCCCATGTGGTACCAACTTCTTCAAAGCTTACGGATGTTTATGCATGAACGCAAAGAAGCACAAGCCACTACGTTTCACCATTCTTTATGCTCAAACCTGCTAGAACTGTTTTCTGTTTTGCTCTGTCTTCTGCCCTATGGCACAGACCAATACCAGTAATCTCCACAGAAGTACAGACTTCCAAGGAGAGTTCAGGATAGACGTGTATTTAAAAAAAAATAAAGTCCTACAGTCTCTTTTTACTGACATTATGTGTGGAATATCTAGTAAGAAACATGGCACACCCACACAGCACAGTGGCAAGAAGTAACTTAGCTGCTTTTTCAAAGTTACATTGTACAGTATCTTCTAGCTATGAGATAGATAACATCTAGATGCAGTAAATGGGAATTAGGATTAAAATAATTTACTTAATACCTACATATCAGTTAACGTAAACTAGAGCATTACCTGGCTTTCTCCAAGGTTTATCTTCAAAAGAATCTAAATCTACTTCCAGAAGGGGTACACCATTAATATTCCCTGGTGCATCTAGATCCACGCCTTTAACTTTTGCACCTGTGAAGACAAGTTAGAAAGTTAGAGCCTTCTGTCTCTACCAAGTAGTTTTAACAGTTGTAACACACTTAAAATAGAAATAAAAAGTCAGATTTAAATTTATCAAAAAATTTTGGAAGTTAAAATTATTTCCCTTATTCAAAGCAATCACACTTTTTTTTTTCATTTTTATTAATATTACTGTGTAAATTTTCTTACCAGAAGATCCATAAGCCCGTCCTCCTGTCTTAATATTGAGGTTCACAGGTGCCGCTCCGTAACTTAAAAAAATTAACAAAACTGAATTAGACAGAGAAAACTCTTAAAACACATGTAAAACACAAACCAAGAGTTAGCTAGATCCAGAAACAAACTAGACCCAGGCTCAATCGTCATCCTGAATCTCTAGCTTTCCAAGCTGGCAACACTGTAAAAGTAAAGAGATCAGCCTAGGAGGAAGAGAGTGTACCTTTCTATGCTCAGTAGCAACTTCTCCAACTAATAAACAGTTGTGAAGCAAGTCCCAGTCACTCTTCCTGAGTTGAAAGGGTAAAGACCTTGATAGAAACAAGAACGGACAGAACCAGGAGAAGAGAGAAAGGAAAAATGCAGTTCATTTAGGGATACAGATGACACTCTGCGGATTAGCATAAAACCAAAATAAATTAAAAACAAAAACAAAACCAGAAAGGGTTTAGACAGATTCTTTTCCCTTTTCATAGTTATACCATTTAATCTGTACAGAAGTGGAAAATACAAGCATTTCTCTACAATGACTGAAAGGCTGTTTCAATGTACTTGTAGCAGCCACCTGTCTTTGTGACATACAGAAATGTATGTAACATTTCACTTTCTAAAATACTTGAGAGCTTTCTTTATAAAAATGCACTCAGAAATCTAGATTCTGAACTGATCTAACTACCTTCAGAATCATAGTATTGTTCACTTGGACCATTAAGAGCCAGCTTTCACTGCCATTTACATGCAATGTAGCTTATCCCTAAAGGTATAAACCATAAAATAATAATGGTTTATAAATAATGAACCATTATAAATAATAGTTTATAAATAATAATGGTTTATATAATAATA